>MU227262.1:969030-988931 GCA_018584345.1 Thuja plicata | reverse complement strand
GGTTCATTTTGATTTTTTGATTTAAACTATACAATTAATTGATTAAAATCAATTGCATAATTTGATTAATCCTTTTAGGCTTGTATTTAATTATTTGATTTCATGATTAATTAATCCCTTGATTTAACTTTGATTTAATCCACTTTGATTGATAAATATCCATTTAATTGATTTTGAGCATTTTGCTGAGATTTGATGATATTAAGGCACCTGGTCAATTTTGGGTGTCTACAAATGCCCCTCTTTGAATTGATGTGCAAAGCGCATTAATTCAAAGAAAACTGTATGTCCAGATCACTGATTGAATACTAATTGATTGATTGATAAACTGCTCTGATTTGAAACTCTAATAAGATAACTGATAACCTGATAAGATAACTGATAACCTGATTTGATTACTGATAACCTGATTTGATAACTAAGAAGCTGATTTGATTTGCAACCCTGATTCACAATTGATTTGAAATTCTGATTAAAACCCTGACTCACAACTTGGATTTGAAACTCTGATTTGATTTGATGCAAAATGCCCCACTGATAAAAGTTTGAAATTTTAATGCCCCAAATGTGATATCCTAATTTTGATGATCTGATAATATATGCCCCCTCAAAAATGAAAACATTTGATGTCTCGATGCCAATATGATGTGATTGATGAAAAAGTAGATCTAAATGATTTCATTTCTGAAAACATAAAGAAAAATGATGATAAGATCACAAGATGCCTCAGTGTGCAGAAAATGCAGATTTAGGTCCCGGGGGGTAAAAATCTCTCCAAAATTAGGCCAAAATAGCTTAAATAGGTTGAAAAACTCAAATTTACTATTCATTTTCACTTTTTACTATTGAGATTTTGCTCTGGTTTTGTTGTGATTAAGAGCAATGGTGGTCCCTATCCGAGAGCATCGATTCAAGAGGGTGTGCCCTTATCAAAGACCACTTGACTATGGACCTCTGGTGAGTGATTCGAACCTTCTTGGTGCATTTATTACTTGTTTTTTAATAGCATTTAATGTCATTTTTTATGCTTTTTAGAGTAGATTCAGCCAAATGTCGCGTAGGAGCTTTTAAATGATGCGTAGGATAGGAAAATGTCGCGTCTGCATAGTCAAATGACACGTATGAGGTGTTAAAAACTGTGTAGCAATTAGGTCAAAATGTAAACCCCATTTTTGAAAAGACGCGTAGGAAATCCATTTGCAAATTTAAGATTTTAATGACGCGTATCATAGTTTGAATGACGCGTAGGGTTTGCAAATCTCGCGTATGTTGTAAAGCAACGACTCTGACATTTTAAATGACGCGTATGATGTTTTCAATGACGTGTAGTGTAAAATGATGCTTCCGCTGAATGAAATGACGCGCAGTATGATATGTGATGAAAACCTGACTGAGAATAGAACAAGTTGTCATTGGTTGATCGTCTGGGTGACTAGATTGATTACCAAGCTAAAAAGATGTGATTCCATGATGTTCACTTAGTGTTTAGGATATTAGAATAATCATACCAGTGAATGTTTGATGTGTCAATCAGATTGATTAAAAGATATTACAAATTGATCCCTTCTCAAGATCTAGAGGTCAGGAACAATAGGTTGATGTGCTCGAAAAGAGAAAAGATAGATTTAATATGTTTGATTGACTTAGAATGTTCTACCAATAGAAAGATACTAACATAATTTACTTTGTTTGCAAAATGTAGGCACATTACCATAAGTTGTATGTACAGAATGTAGCAACTTGGTTCTTCGATCTGGTGGATGAGTTGACCCCTCCAGAGAGACGTACGATTGAGACATGTGGGCTCAGATTCCTTCTAGATCTTCCTTGGTTTCAGCTAAACTGAGGTTTATTGATAGCTATGGTAGAGCGTTGGCACTCTGACCATAACACATTCCATCTACCCCTCGGTGAGATGACCATCACGCCAGAGGATGTATACAGATTATTGAGGATCTCGACCCATGGAGAGCGGGTTTACTGCGATCAAGCCTACAATGGTAGCACATGTAGATGGGTGTTTAGAGACACTAACATTGGTGATGATAGCATTACATGGGCACAGTTTGCTTCATTTCCTACTTTTCCAGCTTTGCTAGGAGCCGTGATTGGAGGACTTCTCTTACTGGATAAGAGAGGTCGTGGCTTTTCAATCGGATGGGGCCGCATTCTAGAGGACTCGATTGCTCATCCTCAAGACTGGGGATCTTGCATGCTAGCGTAGTTGTATCATGCTTTACATGAGGTGGTATACAGGAACAACGTGACTATATCTGCAGGTGCAGTATTGATACAACTATGGACCTGGGAGCATATCCTGATTATGAGACCTATATCGGCACAAGTGCAAGCTTGAGGATATCCTTACGCTTTTCTATATGATGGCATGATTGTCCAGCATCGTCTGGGCAAGGTTGAGTTCTTGCGTCAGACTATCGATGATATTGATCAGGTTGTATGGAGACCGTACTTGGGCTATGAGGGATGGAGAGAGGACAATGATGAGCTTCCATATATGTTTTCCCCTTGGTGGATGATTGGTCAATCACCACTATGTATAGAGAGATTCTTTTTTGGGAGAGTTCTCTGTCATTTTGGCCAGTGTAGGATATGCCGCAGGGTATGGCATTGTATGCGAGAGTGCAGGAAAAGCAAACCATGTGGGGAGCTTAGGTGTATTATCAATTTGCATGTGTAGAGATTGAGTAGCTAGGCCATGTTAGATGGGATATGATGGATCATGTGGTCGATGCAGGCATGTCCGCTGAGTATCGAGAGTGGTTTTCTCAGCATAGATTCACTAGATTCAGGAATCTGGCAGAGCCTATTCCTGAAGTTGATGAATTGTCTACTGATGATGGAGATGGAGATGACGGTGGTAATGGTGGCGGGAGACCCCGGAGGCAGAGAGTACCTAGGGATCCTTGAGTACAAAGAGAAGAAGGACCTCAGATGCGGGGTGGACATGTGAGAGCTCGTGGTGGTGGGTTCGGTCAGCCTAGACAGAGGCGGTTACAGGTTCCGATGTAGAGACAGGTTCAGGCCATTCCAACTGTAGCTTAGGTAGGACAGAGACATAGACAAGTGTAGGCAGCCAGGCAAGTTCCTTTATAGGGTCAGGATCAGCAGAGACTAGCATCTCTATAGAGACAGCGACAAGTACCCCCTCATGTAGATCCACAGGTTAGTGAAGCACAAGTTCAGGGTGCACCTCGGATATAGGTGATACCACAGGTACCATTAGCACCATAGGCCCCTTGGGCACCTCCAGTTCCTCCTATTTTTGATAGCTTAGTACAGGATGTGCAAGGATTACAAGAAAGGATGACTGCAGTTACTGGACGGTTAGATCAGGTTACTACGATGTTATAGCAGTTCTTGGCTACCCTGTCTCAGTTACCTACGAGTGCAAGAAAGAGTCAAGCACCACCTTCTACTCAGGATAGAGCAGGTGATAGGGGTCCCGATGGGTCAGGAGATGGATCAGGTGTTGTTGGAGATGGATCAAGTGCCCCGGTTGGGTCTTGAGACATGAGCTTGATATCCAAATATTGTATTGATGTATCATATGTAGTTTCGATCAAGACTTGATGTATGGACCATTTTGTTGATGTATCTTTGATATACTGATTTGTTATAAAAATTTGATGATGGACATTTATCTATGATGATCTTTGATTGATTTCCCTTTGATGTTGATTGATGTGAGATTTCTTTATATGCATATCTATATGATGTCTATGATGCACTTACTTTTTATTTATGCCGTGGATGCAATATCTTAGAGTATGACATAGATATATGGATGTAAATGATGATTATGCAACTATTGCTATATGTTTTTTATTTTAATTTGATGTGTGGTTTATGCAATGCAATGATATGGATGCAATACTTAGCGCAATGGTAAAATGAATGCAACTATCTTTTTGGATTTTGATGTATGCGACTTAGTTTATGAAATGCAATTCTAAAAGATGAAGGATAAATGAATAATGATTAATGTATATTTTCTTTTTTTTTCACTCAAGATATGTAAAAATAATTATTAATGATTAATGATTAATGCAATGAATGCAAAAAATAATCTCACATAATTGATTTGAAACCATTGAAATTTTGATGTAACCCCAAAAAATGATGAACCCCCTTGTACTTGGAAAAATTACTCTAAATAATGCAATTAATCTAACATGAATATGCAATGCAATGCAACTAAAGATCACTAGCTTTTGCGAAAGAACTGCAAAAGAGATATATTTTCATCATTGAGCATTGTGGAACTCGGAGTCGATACAATTCTTACTAGTGCCACTGCGACCATAAGAATATGAATATGACTTTCATCTTAGTTGGTAACCTCTTTTAGGAACCTGGTTCAACCCTCACTAGTTGAATGACCAACTATGGGAGTATGAATACCGGTTTCAACATATTCAATGTTGCAAGTGGATTTTGGTATTAAGATATTGAAAATCTAAATAGCCAAGGTATCCTTTTGTGTAAACAAACAAAGGTTGACCCTCCTTCCTATATGAATGTCCTCAATGGTTCTTTGATGACCATGTCCTTAGACTAATTCACACAAGTTAAAGAATCTCCCTCAAAACAATCACACAAAAGCCAATAAAATATCATTTCTCCATCATTGCCAATCTAGTCGAAACATCATCAATTAGCTAAAAAGACATTACTCGAAAAAGTCAATGAAAACTCATCAAAAATTTCAAGTGTACCACAATGTATCAATATTTTCAAAAAGAATTCCAAACATTCTGATCATTTAAGATGTTGTCAATTTTTAATCCTGATAAAATAAGTTAATGAAACTCAAGGGTCATGTTGTGGGATCAAATTGTTTAAGGTTGAACAGTGATATCCATCAAAGGTTCCAAAATATCTCTCCTCTGAATCTGAAAATCTGCTTCTATTGTGTGATCAAGATGTTGCACTTTTGAATCCGTTTGGTACCAAAATCCATGATGTTTGCCCCCAAGTGATAAATGTGATCAATGTGAAACGTAGGGAAAATGAGACCTAGAATGCAACAATGCAGCTGAAAGGCTTTATAATGACTTATGCAAAAATTACAAATGCAATGAGGATATGGACAAATGAGATGGTGAAAGGAAATATGTACAAATGTGACTAGGAAAGACCTAAGGGACAAAAGGCGCTTGTTTCCAGGTTTTCACCTTTTGGGATTATTGCTCTTTTTCTCTTTTTTGCTTTCTTTGTTACCAAGGCGCCTATTGCTAGGTTTTCACCAAGGCACTTTTCTCTTTTTCAACTTTTTTTTTATTTTTTGTTTTTTATTTTTTTTTATTTTTTTGTTTTGTTATCATCAAGGCGCCTATTTACCAGGTTTTCACCAAGACAACATTTTTTGATTTTCAATATTTTTGATTTCTTCATGCTCAATTTTCTCTTTTTTTCTGATTTTTCTGCTTTTCCAATGTTTTTGACTTTTTTATCTTTCTGATTTTTTTGTATTTTGATCTTTTTCTCCTTTTTTTTTTTTGAATTTGTGTGTGAGTTAATACACCTTCATGAAATTAGGACAATTAACTACAATTCTATGAAAAGAAATAAACAAATTAATCTGAAGAATTGCATTTAACATCCATAACATCCCATGGTTCTCTAACTAGACTTTGCAAGTAGAGCTCTCAGCCTTAATCTCTACTAGTGACTTTCCTAGAATGAGAAATTGATGATAAAATGCCTAATCTAGCTCTCAATTCTCTCAAAGATGATACAAAATGGATTCAAATGCTCTCATAAATGGAAATGATTTCTCAATTTACTACTAAATGCTCTCACTATTGCTCAAATTGTTCTCAAATTGCCTATAATGAGGATGCTTTGCATTCAAATTTTCTAGGATATGCTTATGCTTAAAAATGGCCTATATTTATAGTAAAATCTCAAGGGTAGGGGGTAGAGTGAATTGACCATGGGTTAATCCTTGGTTTAGTTTGATCTCTCAAATGGTTTCAAATAAGAGGACAATTTAAATGTTGTCCTCAAAGGGTGGGACAAGATGAGTGGATGAGATTCAAAAGGGTAAATGAGAGGTTGAGATGCAAAATTGGAGTGATCCATGTGCAAGTGTGTTCTCAATTCTCATTGGCTCTTCTATTTGTGTTGAAAATATATTAGGAATTTATTAATTCAATCATTTAATTAATCTATCCATGTAAGGAATAGGTTCATTTTGATTTTTTGATTTAAACTATACAATTAATTGATTAAAATCAATTGCATAATTTGATTAATCCTTTTAGGCTTGTATTTAATTATTTGATTTCATGATTATTTAATCCCTTGATTTAACTTTGATTTAATCCACTTTGATTGATAAATGTCCATTTAATTGATTTTGAGCATTTTGCTGAGATTTGATGATATTAAGACACCTGGTCAATTTTGGGTGTCTACACTAATCCTCTGTAACTCCTTTATATAATCAATTCAACCTCCAATAGATCTTCACTCTAGCTCTTCAAGCAATTATAGGCATCCATGATCATTCAGACACTTGTGTGCACATGATTTTGGCCCTAATTCAGCAACCTTTATCAAGAACTTGGTGGGAAAAACCTAAATTTCAAATTTTTAACTCACTGTGCCAAAAATCACAATTCAAATCCATAATTTACTACCAAAACATAGCAATGGTCCATATCAATTTACACAAAAATGTTTTACTAATCAAGTTAGCCAAGAACGTAAGCAAATAGCCACTGGCTGAAACATCCTCCAAACTTGATCATCATAATCAATGTGAACTACCAAATCAGTAGGCACACGACCCAAGAACATCCATAGGCATCATGAAGAAAACACAAATATTTGAATCCACCTGAGCCTTCGAATTCATGAGCATCTCTCATGTCGAACCCCAAGAACATTGTCACCTTAAACTATAACACCTAAAAAACAACTTTGTTTCTTGCTCAAATGAGCCTTTATCAATACATCTTTATTTTTTCCACTCACATAAAAACAATTTTCATCCTGTATTGTACTTTTCACCTATCAAAGAAAAACCCTCATAAAATTATTTTTATCTTTATCTAATATAATAATCTAAACGATTATCATTATTCTTCTTTTGTGAGAAACTTCACATTTTCCACTTTCCTCCTCAATGAAAACATTTATCTTGGTGGAACTATTTACTTTGTTGTGCACACCATTTGAATACTACTTATTTATTGTTAACCTCACATAATGTGAAATAATTTCACCCTTTTTGTAAAATATAAATTTTGCTACTCATAGTTTTTCATCTTACCAATTCACCTCTGTCCACCTCTGTGATTGCAGATTTACCCACTTAATATTTCTCATTGAGAAAAATGTATAAATCTTCTGGAATATCATTCTCACCCGCACATCAAACTGATTCAAGTCTTCCCTTGTCCTTGTTGTACGGAAGAAGAAAGGGCCCCACCTTCACTAAATACCTTTGTTCCTCAAGTTCTTTCACAAAATTTGTTTTCAAAACTCTCCATAATCACTCCCTATTTTGCAGTCAATCAAATGTTAGGTCACAGAAAATCCATCTTGTGAATATTGCAAGTCTATTTTATTATGATTGTGAAATAGTGATCAGACACCATCTTTCACAAATTCACAGCTTCAGTTAATTTGACCTAAGATCATGGAGATCATAGTAATTCTAGTTTTCATCTCTTATTAAATCCACATTGTGCACAATTTTAAAAATGTTTCATCTCATTTCATATAGTGACCATCATTGATCTGAAGATTTTAGCAGCTTCAAAAATACATTTTGTGTGTATTCTATACGCATTGCAATTTTATGAAATGCATCTCTTTTGAAGTATTCTTCAAACACTTTCACACACCCGTTTGTGCTTCAACACATTGCAGACATCTACTGAGCATGCAACATTTGTAAAAAATATTAACTCTATGTTCTAATGGACTCTAATATTTTTTTTCATAGTCCTGTGTGGCAAGTTTTTAAGTTTTCTAAGTTCTGAACTAGGCTTATTTTGAGACTCAACATATGTACTGGTGGCTTATTTTGAGAGTCAACATATGTACTGGTGGTGTTTTGGTTTGACTGTTCTTGTTATGCTTTGACTACTATTCTAGATTTGGTTATTTGCTGTTAATTCATTTCTGGAGTGTCGTTTATTGTACCTCCCACCAGCACCCTCTTGCTACTGTTTTTATCAAAAACATTGTGTTTCACACGATTTTTCCAACTATAACGTCTAATTCCTTAGGCTTTGGGCGCAGTTCACATAATGCCACAAGCATATTCATTTTTCTATCCACCAGCTCCCATTATGAATAAATAAGTAATGAGGAATGCTGGTTGATTGTGAATTCAATATAAAGATTTAAACCTTTCATCAAATCTATCCATGTAATTCTTATTTCATATTTGAGGATGTGTTTGATCGAACAGTTCATGTGCTTTTCTATTTTGTTCACTGAAAATTAAGTTGCAAGCCGTCACTGGGCAGTATTTTTTAACTTATTAGCACTCTAAAAACATTAAAAATGTTGTCAAAATGCCCCCAAAGGTTTGGACAGTTATTAAGAGATGAAAATCATCATTTATTACTCATAATCAATCCCAAAATATGGCACCGAATTGTTTGCACAGGGAATTCAATTCTGTTGCTCTTTGAATGCCTCATTGAAGTCAAATTTTGAAAGCTTTCTTTAGGATCCATTTTGTGCGCCTTAATATAACCATGTTTCTTTATTCATTTGTTTATTTCCTCGGCTGATGAGATTCTTCATTCGCTGATTGACTTTATGAAGGTTTTGATTTGATATATATAATTGCAGGTTGTGATTGAGTTCCATCCCTTGACAGAATTATGCTTCTATGGATTATAATAACCATTGTTTTAAGACTTTTATTATGGAATGGAAAATGCGATAGAATTTGGTTTAACATCTGATGATTGTATTTGTTTGAAAAGCCTTTCAACAAATCTATTATGTGTTTACAGTTATTGCCTCCATGAGGTTTCACGAAACCATCTTATTCATGAGGGCAACTTTATTTATGGATGAAACTTGTATGTTCGATGAATCATTTTGGAACTCTCCAGATGGCATATATTTTGCCCATAAGCATTTTTAAACTTTTGGATCTCTTTATAGTCAAAAATAAATATATTCTATCTTAAATCATTTTTAAAAATAAATGATTTAAATTCTTTTGAGATTTCTCCTTCAAATGTAAAACTTTTTACCTTCTTTTTTAAAATGATAAATTTAAATCTTTCTAAAATGATTTAAATCATTTATATTTCATTTATCTCCTTGGTCAAATAGTTACCTTGACATGCCTATTGTATTGCCAATGTGATGGAGTCCAACCATATTTTAATTTCACTTTCAAATGTGCTTAATGAATCAAATTATCAATGACTTAATTTTGTCCATCTCTTTCATTGGGGTAACATGCTCTTTTGCCTTCTCATAATGATACCTAAGCGGATGGGCTTTCTCACCCCCCAATTTTTTTTTATCCTTCACTTCATATGTATCTATTTCAATAAATTAAAATCATTTATAATGGTTTTAATCTCCTTTTTTATTTTCATTTATGGTGCATCATAATTAGGGCAATGTTCTTGATTGTTGATGAAATGTTTATGTACTTTATAGATGCCACTATTTTATTTCATGTAGAAGAGCGGGGACCCACCATAGAAATACCTTAAATGATTTATTCACCTTTTTCAATGTATTTAGAAGATGTGATATTTCTACATTATTATTTAAATCAAATTATTTAGATAATTTAAACTTTAGCATCTTGAGGCATCACTAAATTGAATAAGTTTTCATTTGAGATTATTTTTGAAAACTGATCAAACTTCTTCACAAAATCCTACATTGGGAAAGCTTGTAAATATCTGACCAAAGAGTACAATGCAACAAACGGTTCTAAGAGATTTATTCAAGAGTGAAAGATATTATTTTTCAAATGGGGCCTCCAACTGCTTCTTGAAAACTGAACTGATAAACATCTAAAAAATTGTATTTGCTTTCGCTCTTGAAACCATATCAAATCAACTAATAAAGCTCTGCAATCTGACACACAGATACATTTACATATAGAGAATTGAGAGCTCCAACTTGTTTGGTGAGATATCCATCCTTTTGAGAAATATAATTTTTCAAAGTAGATCTCTGACCAGTTATGTTATTGTCTAGATGATAGATTTGTATAAACTGCTTTTGGTTTTGATATGTGACAATTATCAAACAACCTCATGGATCCCTAGAAATTATGATAGGAGATCCCTATAACATAAATAATTGCATGGATCAATCAACTTGTAGTGAAGATTACATGGATGCAAAATGTTGAGGTTTGAGAAAGGCCATATTGATGGGTTTTAACAAAACAAAGGTAGTGAACAGAATAATCTGGGCTTTGAAAATTGGAAAAGTGCTATATTATGACATGGATAATTGCAAGGAACAATTGTCTTGATGAAGCAATTTTTATATATATTGAAACATTTATTCATGAAAGTGGCTCACTTGGAGGAGTTTACAGGATGCATCTATAAAGTTATTCTAGATACCTAAAGGCCAATGCGTTCAGAAAAACTTTAATCTTCATTATAAGAGGATGAAAATGAACATATATACTCATCTATATGACTCCATGGATGACTCACTCATTGAGCATGTGATTTAGAAGTCATTTTTAGGATTCTTTCCTTTATATGGAACTCTAAATTTTATGAAAAATTTAGAGCTCCAACAAAATGAATGTCAATATGGTTTGAAAAGCACAACTATATGATAACTAAAATCACCACTATACAATCAAGGAATCATTGTGTAGTGTCATATATTGTAAGCACCTTGCTAAGGTGTACAATTTATACTTATTTATCAGATATTTTAGTGTGTGTCCATTCGTCCATGCATCAGTAATTTTTTTATGCATTTAATTGATAAATAACTTAATTTACATTGTAGGCCATTAATTTTAGGTGTGCCCCCTTAAATTATTTCATTCATTTATCATTTCTTGCATATATAGGCCCTATTCTATTATGGGTGGCCTTTTATATTTATTTCAAATTCAAACCTTGATTCCATGCATATTTTAGTCATCCTCATTACCCTCATTGACCCCCAATTTAATCGTGATACCTAAATGGCTAGAACTAGACACCCCATAAGGTACAAGGTGAGGTAGGTCACCCTATACCTTGGGAGGTGCTCCATTCCACATAAAGGTGTCCCAAATTTAAATTGGAAAAAGGTATTGGGTTTTTAGTAGGATATTTAAATCCTCATCATCCATGTTCAAGTTTTTAGCCCTGAAATTGATTGGATAGGTATAAAAGCAATGTTAACTCCCTCATTTTGGCATCCATCATCAATCCAAGAAATCAAGAGATCTACATTCTATCAACTCAATCAAGCATTCAAGACATTTCATCCCACCATATCCTTCATCTCGTGGAAACAACAATCATTATGCAAGAATTATTGATCTCCAAGTTTTTTTGTCTATTAGTGTCTCACACTTAGTCATAATTAAGGCAGGTTGGTCAGTCATCACTGTGACTGAGTCATCCCACTAAGGTCGATACCGAGAAGTAGTTACTACCGAGCAAGTCAGAGGTCACCGAGTACTTAATGGATGCCAAGCAGAATGATTGTCGAGTTGCATAGAAGAGTTAGTGGTCGAGCGACAACATATAGTTATGCCAAGCAAGACAGTATTAACCGAGCACCAGTATTTCGTTATGTCGAGTAAAATAATTTTTGTATGTGTGTGGAATGGCACAAACACCAAGGTAAACCATTTTGGTTCCCTTTTATGGAGCATTTAATGATCATGCACAGAGATTAATGCATTAATTACGGGTTATTTTATGATCATGGATTCTTATACAAGCCATGCAACCAATCAAAATTAGGGATGCCTAAGCGGCAAAAGATGATGGTTCTATATCACCGATCTTGATCTAGATGATCTATATATGGGATGCGTCAAACCCTAATCCATATGTGAGTGTATATGTATGTGTGCGGAAGTATGTATGTTTGGATGTGGATGTGAAGAGTAGAGATTAGGAGTATATGCATGTTTTTCATATCTGAAGAATTGACTAGACAGAGTGATCGAGCAGGGAAGTGAAGAGAATAATAAAGATAAATCAGATTGAGAGATCAGTTAAGAGTTGGAAAGAGGAGATTCGTTATCAGCATTTGTAGTGCAGACCGAATGACCAGGTACTAATACATTCTTACAAGTGAATCAGGGTAAATCTCTTAACAAAATGGTCCTAACATGCCTTTGTAAATCTCTTAACCGAGTGCTTACTTTGTTGTAAGTTTAAATCCTTTAACAAGGTAGATTTAATAAGTTTGTAAACTCTTAACAGGGTAGACCCCTCACAGGGTAGATCATTAGAAGTGATCAAATATTTTTAGCCCTAATCAGCACACTTTATTACTGTGGTAGTGAAGATTTGTGGGTGTCATCCCCACCCCTATTTTACCTTCAAGGGTTTCTAGGTTACCAAAATCTTTTTGTTATGTGTTCATAATTATATGTTAATCTTTATAGCATTTCAATTTATGTTTATGAATATATGGTTGAATCAGTTTGTTTAGAATTGGTAGAAGTTTTATAGATTCGATTCACCCCCCCNTTCCCCCCCCCCCCCCCCCCCCTCTCTTAGTTACTGCTTTCCCATAATAGACTTCCAACAATTGGTATCAGAGCTTTGTTCTCTTAAAAGAAGTCTAACCACTTGAGAGTTAAGATATTGGAAACAGAGGCTTATAAGTTGGGAAAGGTCATTGAGAATCAAAAGATTGATATTCAGCTGGCACTAGAGCAGCTTGAGACAGCAAGAGAAGAATTAAGAAAATCCTTAAAAGATACGAAGGAATTAGCAACTCAGATGAAAGATACTCTATATAAAGAAGAAGACACTGAAGGTTTATTTGACAATGAAGAATCAAAATAAAGTAATGCAGCGATTGCATATCTATTGGAAAAGAACAAAACACTGAAAGATCAATTCAAAACTCTGAAGATGGAACAAGAAACTCAATCAATAACACTATGTGAGGTAATTGATCAAAAGAAGAAAGTTGAGGAAGGTAAGACAATGGCAGAAGAAGATAAGAGATAGCTGGAAACCAGACTTGATGAAAGGACTAGTGATGTGCAAAAGCTCACAAACAATCAGTTGGATATGGTCAACCAACTGTTATTTACAAATCAAGAGATAAACAGAAAAGAAATTGAAATCACATATCTGAAATTTGAGAACAATCAACTAAAAAATGAGTTGAGATCTGAAAGAGAACTTATTGAGAGGATAAACAAACTGAATGAAGCATTGAGATACTTTGAGGAACTAATGAGATCACCACGAAGGAATAGTGACACATCTGGACTTGGACATATCGAGCTCCATTCTTCCAATGAAGAAGGATAATCGTAAAAGAGTGGAGAACTGATGAATGCAAAGCCAAAGAACAACAAGCCTACATGTTTGTTAGAATAACTGAGAGGGGGGGTGAATTAGTGGCCTCAAAATATTCCAAAAAATTAATCCAAAAACTTAGTACCACAATATTAAGCCTCTATTTATCTTTAGTTCTACAAGATGTATGCCTTCAAATAAACTTATCAAATAACTACTACTCAGAGTTCTATGTTAAATCTTATTCTTAATGTTTACCGAATAGCAGTCTTTCATTTACCGAAAAATAGTAAATTTCTTAGTGTATATCGATCAATCCAGATTAGTTATGTATAATGAAAAACACTAAAGTACTAACTCATAAACACATTGACACATGGATTTTTAACATGGAAACCCTGTTAAGGGAAAAACCACTTGGGACCAGTAACCCAAAATTTTCACTCTTCTAAAGTGAGCTCGGTGAAGAGCCAACCCTGTTAAAGGTTACAAACACACTATTAGGTGTGACCTTGTTAGAGGATTTAAATAGAATAGTTTATCACTTGATATCGGGCATCTCTATGCTACCTTCTATGACCAAACCTAGTGTAGTTTTTCAAATGGTATCTGGCATCTCATGTTATCTTCACAATCAAACTTTTTGATACTCCTTGGGATATATCTCAATATAGAAAGGATTGTTAATTCCTTCTTGGTTAAGAGACTTTCTGAATCAATGGTTAAACTGAAATAGTAAATGATATGTTCACACATACAACTTATACTTGCAAATTTTCAGATCTATTGTAAGATCATTTTACCTTTCTGATCAATGTCCTCTTTTCAATACCTTTGCTCCACTTCTTTTTGCTCGGTGATGTTGTGCTTCTCTGTTGCTCGGTGTCTGTAGAAATTTTAGCTCTTTCCTCAGTTTGATTGATCAGGACTGTATGAAGTTGTTCTTCATCAGTTTCTCTTCAGCATCCTCCTTTTTAATTCACTCCCCTTAATTCGTAATCAATTAAGTTATCTCTTTATAGACATGATATTACCATTTATCACTTCTTGATTTTCTTGTTCTTGGCATAATCTGCAATCTTAGCCAATCTTGCTTTAAAGCATAACTTATGTTTTATCTCATAGAAATCTTCTTGCCAACTGGATAAAATAGCTTTGAATATTTTACTTATCTTTGTCTTTAACTTGTCGATTAAAACAATGTTAACAACCAGTTAAGTCTATCTTTAGGTCTTCCAACTAAGTATTTTGTCATTTCTAAACTCTAGTTAACTTCATTTTTTTAACTCTTTGATAGCTTCGTTCAACACTTCAATTCTCCTTAGGCTTCTCCATCAGTGTTGTCTATCTGTCGGGGTTGTTTGTCCATCAGGCTTGTATGTCCATCGGTTAACACTATAATTCTGGCCGTCAATAATGCTTGTGATTCTGCTCGTCGATAATGCTTGTCATTTTTCTTGCTTGGGCATCACTGTAACTTTGCTCTCAATTTTCTCTATCCATTAGGTTCCACTAGCCATCGGTGTTTGAAGTCACTTAGTAATGCTGGTCTTTTATCCATTACTGAATGCATAATCTTTATCTCTCTAATTCTCTGAAGTCTTTGACTCTTTGAATATAACCGATCAGATTATATCAAGTTGACATCAATGAAAATACAATCCATTAACTGATTTAATGTCTTGCATTATCTTTCTACATTTCGGTGATCAACTTAACATCTTCAAACATTTAATCAGTTACATGTCATCAATTTCTCCCTTTGGCGTTGATAGCAGCACACTATATTATTACTAATACAATATGAAATATAACAGTTGAAGTTCATCAATCTCTCATATTATAACTATTACAAATGTATGGCTCTCGGTAAGCTCATATATCTTAGATTTGTTTCTTGCAGATTGTGTTCTTCAATCTTCAATCCCTTTACTAGATAGATGTAGCAACTTCTATTTTTGTTTCTGATATGTGTTATGCCTTGACTGTTCCTCTCTTTGATCATCTCTTTTTTCCTTTGACAGTAATCTCTCCCTTAGTATGTACTCTCTCCCTTTGTTACTTCTCTCCCTTAGATGGATATTTCATTAGTAATCAATCTCTCCCTTTGATTAACTCTTTCTTTGAATTCTTAGGAACTTCTCTCCATGGATAATGATATAATCTCTTCTTTGATAATGAGATAATCTCTCTCCCTTTTGATTTTTGAATAATGAATTCCTAATAATGAGATAATATCTCTCCCTTTGACAACAATGCCAAACAATTCTTCCATGTCATCTTCCATTCTTTTTCATAATATACTCCTTGAATTTCCCTATCCATCAGTAATACATTTTCTCTGGTGTTTGGTGTAGATTTGTACCTTGTTGTGTACAAATGTATCTGTTGTTGTCCATCTCGGTGCTTGCATCAACATGAATAATCATCTTATTTGTGTATAGGCTGGTGCAGCCTTCGAGTCAGCTTACTGACCTATAGACAAGGTTTGTACCCCTATTCTATGTCTTAGGTACTCAAATGTATCTTTCAGTAATGGATTTGTGAATATATCAGCTAATTGTTCCTTTGATTGAACATATTCTAGTATCACCTCTTTTTCTTGCACTTGTTCTCTTAAATAGTGATAGTTGATAGCTATATGCTTAGTCTTAGCATGCATGATTGGATTCTTTGATATGTTAATTACACTGGTATTATCACAATAGATAATCATTGGTTCAAGAATCTTCATATTCATACCTTCTAGCAACTGTTTGATCCATGCAATATTAGAGAAATTTGTAGCAGCAGCTACATATTTTTCTTCTGCAGTAGATGAAGAGATGTATCCTTGCTTTTTGCTAATCCATGTGACAAGTCTATCACCTATGAAGAATGCTCCTCCAGTTGTGATCTTTTGGTCATCAATGTTTCCAGCCCAATCAGCATCTGTATAGACTTGTAACTGAAATTTTCCTTCTCTTTTATACCATAAGCCATAGTCGTCGGTGTTCTTTAGATATCTCAGAATTCTCTTGACAACAGTCATATGTGATTCTTTGGGATTAGAAAAGAATCTTGCAACTATTCCAACTCATTTGACTTATCTTCCTTTGTCAGCTTACATCCGATTTCCATAGGTGTTCCAACTGGTTTGGAATCTTCCATCTTGAATATCTTCAGCACTTCCTTGATGTATTTGGACTAAGTGATATATATGTCTGCATCTTGTTGAAGAATATATAGACCAAGAAAGAATTTGATCTCCCCAAACATAGACATTTCAAATTATTTTCTCATTTCTTTAGCAAAGGATTTGCATAACATTTCATTTCCCACAAAAGTGATATCTTCAACAAATATTTTAGCAATTAGAATATTACCATCGGTATCTTCTTTTAAGTACAGATTTCTATTTTTACTTGTTCTTACAAATTCAATGCTAATGAGATAGGAATGAATTCTTTCATACTAGGCTCTCGGTGCTTGTTTCAATCCATACAAGGCTTTATGTAGTCTACATACCA
This sequence comes from Thuja plicata, assembly GCA_018584345.1. Lineage (NCBI taxonomy): Eukaryota > Viridiplantae > Streptophyta > Pinopsida > Cupressales > Cupressaceae > Thuja > Thuja plicata. Next base: position 971,944 of record MU227262.1, on the reverse strand, counting down.
TGTTTCTCTTGTCTGGATCAACAAACCCTTCTGGTTGTTCAATGTATACCTCTTCTTCCAGTATTCCATTTAGGAATGCAGATTTGACATCCATCTGATATACCTTGAATCCTTTGAATGCATCATAAGCAAGAAGAATTATAACTCCTTATAGTCTAGCAATGGGTGCAAAGGTTTCACCATAATCAATACCTTCTTCTTGTGCATACCCCTTGTATACTAATCTTGCTTTATTTATTGTGACTTCTCCATTCTCATTCAGCTTGTTTCTGAATATCCATTTGGTACCGATGACATTCTTGTCATTAGGTCTCGGTACTAGTGTCCATGTACTGTTCTTCTCAATATTTTCTATTTCTTCATTCATAGCACTGACCCATTCCTCATTTTCAAGTGTAGTATTAACATATTTAGGCTCAAAATCACAAAGTAAACATCTAGTGTTTAGTGACTTACTTCTTGTTCTCATTCTAGCCTTCTTGTCTCCTATGATCTGATTCTGTGGATGATATCTTCTGACATACTTGGAAAGTTTTGGTTCAGCTCTTTGTCCATCATTGTGATTATCCTCTTGACCTTCATTCTGATCTCCATTGCTTGGTACATCATCTTGAGTATTATCCTAATTTTTAGTAATTGCATCATGATGGTCTGTTGCAACTTTCTATTGCTCTGGAGTGATACACTGTTGCTCAGGTAGAGTGTCATGTTCTTCAGTGTAAACAAACATATTGTAGTCTTATGGTTCTTTTCTGCTTTCCTTATCATTCTTTTCTGCAAATTCATATATTCTTACATTTTCACTTTCAATAATCTTGTTAGATGACTTGTTAAGACATTTATAAGCCTTGCTTTTGGTGGAGTACCCTAGAAAGATACCTTCATCACTTTTGGAGTCAAGCTTTCCATTTCTCTCATCTTTCAAAATATAACATTGACTACCAAAGATGTTGAAGTAACTTACATTGGGTGTGTGACCATACCAAAGCTCATAGGGTGTCTTCTTTGTGTCTTTCTTCAATTGTACTGTGTTCAATGTGTAGATAGTAGTACTGACAGCTTCCCTCCAGAAATTTTGAGTGATGTTTTTCTCAATCATCAATGTTCTTTCATAGTCAACAATTGATTTTTTTCTCCTTTCAGCAATTCTATTTTGTTGTGGTGTTCTCGGATCAAAAACCTGTCTTTTAATTCCATGTTCATTACAGAAATTAGTGAATTCATCTGAAATAAATTCCCCTCCTCTATCTGACCTTAAGCATTTCAATTCCTTACCACTTTTCTTTTCTACCATAGCCTTATACCATTTAAATATTTTGAATTCTTCTGATTTATCTTTTAAGAACATAATTGTCATCATTCTAGAATAATCATCTACAAAGAGAATGAAATGCTTATCTCCATAGTAACTCTTTGTCCTCATGGGTCCACATAGATTAGTATGGACTAATTCCTAGAATTGCATTAGATGTATGAGATTTACTCTTGAAACTAGACTTTGTCATCTTACCTTTTTGACAATTATTGCACATGATATGCTCGGTAATCCTCTGACTTTCCTTTTATTGCTTATCTTTATCATGTTGTCAAAATTCACATGACATAATATTTTATGCCACAACCATATGTCTTCATTTCTATCCATCAAACAAGTGGTGTTAATGACATCAAGATAGAAAAGGTTACATTTTGTCCGTTCACCAATTCTGATCAACCTTCCTGATTCATTAAAGATCTTTGCCTTCTTATTCTCAAATGCTACTCGATGACCTATATTATTTAGCTGTGAAACACTTAACAGATTATAATTCAGTCCTTTTACCCAATAAGAATTTTCACATTTGATCAGGTTATTCAATAGTATGGCTCCTTTACCTTCAACTGGACAAGGTGTGTCATTACCCATTCTTACTGATCCACCATTATAGTATTCAAAAGTTTCAAACTTTTGTTTATCACCGATCATGTGGTGAATGCAGCCACTATCTATAATCTAGACATCATTCTTACTAACCTTAGATGTGAGTGCAGTTTCTACATACCTTTCTTCTTCTTCTTCTGAATCATCTTTCATGGTTACAAATACCATCTCAATGTCTTCTTCAGATTTGGTGTCAGTATCATCAGCTTTGTTCTCAGCTAGGTAACATTCTTTCTTTCCTTTGTCCTTGTAGTCTTGGGTATTGTATAGTCAGAAAATGGAAGCACTTCCATTGTAGATGTGTTTAGCCTTCCAATTAAGTGATTTGGGGTCATGGAAAGCGCCTTGAATGGGTTCCTGATCTTGACATGGCTTCCTCCCTATTCTGTTCCTCTTTCCACTCCTGTTTGGCCTGATTTTTGCATTCTGGATTACAGACTGGTGATTCTGCGCTTCAGGGTCAAGGTCAACATTTTAGGTCTATGTTGACCTTGACCCTGACCTAGGTTAGGGTCAACCTTGACCTTGACCTAGGGTTCAGATCCTGGGGTCTTGCAGTTTTAGGAGGTCGGCCTTTGCAAAAAGTATTTCCCACTTTCGGGTCGGCTGTTTCAGGTTCTGAACTATTAATTCCTAAATTATATTTAATATAGGTCCTCTCCTAGGGGTAAAGGATTTAATGGGAATTTAATCCTCCTATGTATGCCTCCTTGGAAGATTGTGCCCTAATTTCATATAAAAGGGAAGCTTTCTCTCTCATTTTCTCTAACCATCATCAAGCAAACTAAGTCTTCTAATCAAGCATCGAGCATTCCTAATTGAGAGCAAGCAATCAAGAAAGATTTCAAGAAAGCACTCATCTATTGAAGTATCCATTTTTATGAAGGAGATCCATTGGAGGCCATTGAAGGATTGAAGCTACAAGGTGCCCTTTTGGTGATCTCTCCATCCACCTTCTTCCAAGCCTATTCCAAATTCAAGAACCCATTCAAG
>MU227262.1:902872-953911 GCA_018584345.1 Thuja plicata | reverse complement strand
CCTTAACTGGTGAGACTATTGTTATTTGTTTGAGTACCATATCTATTGTTGATGAAGAAGATTTAACAAGAAGACCAAGTGAATGGTTGAGTTAAGGCAAATAAAAGGGTACTTGATCAGTTGGCACACTGTCAAAGTAATTAGTTGTTTATCTTTCAAAGACAATTTTTCTGGTTGTTCTGTGCCGAGCAAAGTTTGGCTTGTGCCAAGCAAAGTTGCGTGTGCCGAGAAAATTTGTTTGTGATGAGCAAAGTTGTTCAATGCCGAGCACAAGTGAAATTTCTGAGTGGAAATAGTGATGTTGGCTGACTTATAGTAATTGGATTAATGATGAGATTTGAGATCTCTATCCGACTTAGTTAATTTTATTGGGATATGTAATGTTAATTAAAGATTGATCCACATCATTTAATGTATGGGTAACCGTAATTAATGTATGGTTTCAATATTTAATTAGAGACTACTTTGGAGAAGTAAATGTAATGCAACGCTGGAATGATCTGTTGGATCTGACCTAACCTAAGATCTACGATCTTGTTTAAGAAGCAAAAGATTTATCTGACCTAGACAAAGAGGTATATGATAACCTCAAGGGGTTATTCATTGAGGATGTTGAAGTGTGCTGTTGAATGTGGAAGTACATGTGTGTATGCAAGAGGATTGCATAGTTGATTTACTGTTTGGCATGATCTAGCAGAGAAGGCTGAATACAGAAGTAGAGAGTTGCATGTGTGATTGCTTGACGGATTTCCAAGTAGATCAGAAGGTTGAAATGTCAATGCAGGCTATCAAGTAAGTTAACATCAGAGCTGTAATTGGATCTAAATTTACAAAGTAAGTTGTATGTATCAGATCACAATTGCTGATTACTTTCTAACCATTGTATCAGTTAAAATCCTTTAACAAGGTTGATCTAATAGTCATTTGTATAAATCCTCTAACAAGGTGACATTCAGGTGGAATATTCTAAGTCCTCTAACAAGGCCACTTCTGATAGGGTGATTAAATCCTTTAACTAGGTCACACCTAACAGTGTGTTATTGTAACCTTTAACAAGGTTGGCTCCTCACAGAGCTCACTTCAGAAGAGTGAAAACTTGGTAGCATGTTACTAGTGGTTTTTCCCATATTGGGTTTCCACATTAATTACTTGTGTCAACTTGTGTGAATGCCTATGGTTTTATTTACTGTTATGTTCCTACAAGCTAATTACATTAGACAGTAAACTTCATGATTAAAGTTTTTGACATATGCTACTACTACCGAGTAGATCTGAAATACAGAAATTTTTATTTGCTACATCTAGACCTGAGGATAACTGATTCACCCCTCCCCTCTCAGTTATTATAAATTCATTCTAACAACTTGTTGTTCCAATTGGTCCACACAAGTTAGTATGCACCAATTCCAAGACTTCATCTACATTGTAGTTCTTACTCTTGAAGCTAGTTTTGCCCATCTTCCCAATTTGATATTGTTTGCATATTGCTAGTTTAGGTTTCTTTAGAATAGGAATACCTCGTACTCTTTTGTTCTTGCTTATGTTGATCATGTTGTCAAAGTTTACATGACACATCCTTTTATGTCATAACCATCTTTCTTCTACTTGTGCAATAAAACATGAACTTTCATTGAGATCAGGATAAAATAGATTACCTTTTATTTTCCTGCCAGTTCCAACTAGGTTTCTTCTACCATCCAGGAGCTTGGCCTTAACATTCATGAATTCTACCTTGAAACCAATGTTATTCAGTTGTGCCACACTTAGTAGATTATGCCTTAGTCCTTTAACCCAATAAGCATTATCACATTTGATTCCTTCAGTAAGAGCGATACAACCTTTACCTTTTACATAGCAGGGTTCATCATTCCCAAAACTAACACTCCAACCATCATAGTGTTCAAGATGATCAAATTTGGTTTTATCACCAGTCATGTGGTGATAACAACCACTATCAATTATCCAGGTATCATTCTTGCTAATATGAGAATATAGTGTTGTATTTTCATTTTCTTCACTATCTGACTCATCCTTAATAGCAATGTAAACCATTTCATCTTCATCTTCATCACTGTCAAAATCTTTAGCAATATAACAAGATTTCTTACCTTTGTCCTTGTAGCTTTTGTAATCTTTCTTGCCTTTATACTTGTTGAACTTTTTCTCACCTTTGTCTTCCTTGTTCGGACATTTAGCAGCAATGTGACCAACCTCATCAAAAAAAAAGAAAATCAATGGTATTCTTCCTTTGTATTGTCCTTTTCCTTTTGTAGCTCTCCTTGCAAGTAATGCTTCAATGATTTCCAGATCCTCATCATCAGAATCATCATCACTATTACTATTAATCTATTTTCCTTTCATCTTTCCAAGGTTTAATTTAGCTTTGAATGTTGACTCAAGATTGCTAGGATTAGGAGAATAATTGTCAAAGTTATCCAACTCAAAATCTTATAATATTCCAATCAATCCATCTAGAGTTATATCATTACTGCATCTCATCTCTTGAATAGATAAAACTCTAATTGCATAGATAGGAAGTAAAGTTTTGAATACCTTGTTGACTATTGTTTTGTCTTCAATTGTTCCATCAGCAGCTCTAATTGCACTAACACTTTTCTTGATTCTTTCACTGTATTTTGTAATGTTTTCTCCTTCTTTCATTTTGATCATATCAAATTGACCTCTGAGACTTTCTAGTTCGGCTCTTTTTACATTTGCATCTCCTCCAAAGATATCATGTAGTTTTTTCCACATATCAAAGGTAGCAGCGCAGTCCTTGGCTTCATCAAATTCAGAATAGCTGAGTGCAAAGGCTATATCAATCACCATTATGTTGTGATACTTCATTTCCACCATCTGATCCATAGAAATAGGTATCAGTGGTTCCACGTACTTGTGATCCAGGAATTGCAAACCAGTATCTCCAATAGTAGATAGATGTAGCCTCATCAGATCTTGCCATGCAGTGAAGTTGTCCTTGTTGAGCTTAGGGATCTCCCTTCTGTAAGACATCTCTGATCTTTAGCTTAGGCCTTTAAACCTTCCCTATAAGCACTTGTAGCTTTGATACCAATTGTTGGAAATGAGTTGAGTGAGAGGGGAGGGGCGAATTAGTTACCACAAAAACAAATCCAAGTCCCTTAGATGTCTTAAACAAATCAGTCACCGTTGCTCGGTTAACATAGATATTTCACTGTCACTCAGTTAACATAGCAAATCTTAAGATATTAACTATGATTATCTTTAGTAATTAATTGCAGAAACATAACCATAAAGCAAATAAAATGTACACAGATAACACAAATATTTAACATGGAAACCCAATATGGGAAAAAACCACCAATAGCAACTAGTCAATGTTTTTCACTCTTCTAAAGCGAGCCCTGTTAGGAGCCAACCCTATTAAAGGTTACAATAAAACACTGTTAGGTGTGACCTAGTTAGAGGATTTAATCACCCTGTAAGGAGTGGCCTGGTGAGAGGTCTTCAAACACTTCAATGTAGAAATGTCACCTTGTTAGAGGATTTACAAAAGACTGTTAAGTCTACTTTGTTAAGAGATTTTGATCACTGCTACAATTATTAGAGAGTAACAATGGATTGACCTGTTTTGATAAGAAACTGTATTTGCTAATTCAGATCTCTGTTCTGGATTAAATACTTGATCCTCACTCATCGGATATTCTATTGCAGTCCTCTATATTCTGTCTTCAATCAGAGTCCCATCTGATTTCTCCTTCACTCTTCATATCACACTTCACATGCAATTCCACATCACCACTCTTATCTCACTCAATTCAATCCAAACTTGACCTTGTGTGTGTGTGTGTGTGTGTGTGTGTGTGTGTGTGTGTGTTTGTGTATCTATATATGTATATATATATATATATATATATATGTATGTTAAGCCTTGTCAAGTCGGCCTTGATATCCTTCCAAATATATAATAAAACTCATGTATGTCGGTTGCATATGACTAATTATCCATAAAATATAATCCATTGTTAGTCGGCTGACACTAACTGTTTTGCTCGGTCAACACTGAAATCCTTCAACACTCGACCAACATTGTAATGCCTGAGTGAACTTGGTTAGAACTAAAAAAACACTTTGGTCATCTTCAATGCCTGAGAGAGCTCGGTAGACACTGACTATTCTTGGATAGGATTAGATATTTGTGTAAACAACACTATACTTGTGTAAACATCACTATACTTGTGTAAACATCAATGACAATACACAATTGTGTAATTGTCATCAACACATGAAACCTCCCTCTAAGGCTTTTTGCCTTGGCTCTTAGTACATTAGCATCTTCTCCATGTATCAGCTTCAATTTGTCCCACATTTTCTTTGCAAAGGTGCAGGTTTGGACATCTTCAAACTTAGCATCGGATAGTGAGGAAGCAAGTTCTATTATCATGCAATTATGCTCATGCTTTTCTCTTAATTTCTCAAGAGTGTGAGGTCTTGTAGGCAACACATATTCACTATCAAGGTGTTGGGTAACATCATTACCAATACCTGATAGGTGGAGTCTTATTCTGATTTTCCATGATGCAAAGTTGTCTTTATTCAACTTGGGCACATCTTGCTTGTTCATCTTGTGATCTTTTTCTTGAGTTGTTAAACTCTCTTTCTAATAACACAAGCTCTGATACCAATTGTTAGAATAACTGAGAGGGGGGGTTAAATCAGTGGCCTCAAAATATTCCAATAAATCAACCCAAAAACTTAGTACCACAATATTAAGCCTCTAGTTATCTTCAGTTCTACAAGATGTATGCCTTCAAATAAACTTATCAAATAACTACTGCTCAGAGTTCTCTATTAAACTGTATTCTTAATGTTTACCGAATAGCAGTCTTTCATTTATCAAAAAATAGTAAATTGCTTAGTGTATACTGATCAATCCAGATTAGTTATGTGTAATGAAAAACACTAAAGTAATGACTCATAAACACATTGACACATGGATTTTTAACGTGAAAACCATGTTAAGGGAAAATCCACTTGGGACCGGTAACCCAAAATTTTCACTCTTATGAAGTGATCTTGGTGAATATCCAACCCTATTAAAGGTAACAAAAACACTGTTAGGTGTGACCTTGTTAGAGGATTTAAATAGAATAGTTTGTCACTTGATATTGGGAATCTCTATGCTACCTTATATGACCAAACCCAGTGTATTTTATCAAATGGTATCTGGCATCTCATGCTATCTTCATGATCAAACTTTTTGATACTCCTTGGGATGTATCTCAATATAGAAAGGATTGTCAAGTCCTGCTCGGTCAAGAGAATTTTTGAATCAATGGCTAAACTGAAATAGTAAATGATCTATTCACACATACAACTTATACTTACAAATTTTCAGATCTATTGTAAGCTCATTTTATCTTTCTAATCAATGTCCTCTTTTCAATACCTTTGCTCCACTTCTTTCTGCTTGGTGATGTTGTGCTTCTCTATTACTCTGTGTCCACATAAATCTTTATCGCTTTCCTCAGCTTGATTGATCAGGATTGTATGAAGTTGTTCTTCATTAGTTTCTCTTTAGCATCCTCCTTTTTCATTCACTCCCCTTAATTCATAATGAATTATTTTTTCTCTTTATAGACATGATATCACCGTTTATCACTTCTTGATTTTCTTGTTCTTGGCGTAATCCTCAATCTTAGCCAGTCTTGATTTAAACTAGCATAACTCCTATTTTATCTCGTAGAAATCTTCTTGCCAATTAGATAAAATAGATTTAAATCTTTTACTTTTCTCTGGCTTTAACTTGTCAATTAAAACAATGTTAACAACCATTAATTCTATCTTTAGCTCTACCAGCTAAGTATTTTCTTTATCCTGAACTCTAGTTAACTTCGGTGTTTTAACTCTTTGACAGCTTTGGTCAACACTTCAGTTCTCCTTGGGCTTCTTTGTCAGTGTTGTCTATCTTTTGGGGTTGTCTATCTGTCGGGCTTGTCTATCCATCAGTTAACACTATAATTCTGGCCATTGGTAATGCTTGTGAGTCTACTCGTTGGCAATGTTTGTCAGTTTTATTTCTCGGGCATCACAGTGACTTTGCTCTCAATTTTCTCTGTCCATCGGGTTCCACTAGACATCGGTGTTTGAAGTCACTTAGTGAATGTTGGTCTTTTATGTATTACTAAAAGCATAATCTTTATCTATTTGATTCTCTGAAGTCTTTGACTCTATGAATATAATCGATCAGATAATATCAAGTTGACATCAATAACAATATAATCCATTAACTGATTTAATGTCTTGCATTATCTTTTTGCATTTTGGTGATCAACTTAACATCTTCAAACATTCAATCAGTTACATGTCATCACATGTTATCACTATGGGAAACTAGGTCACACAACAAACATATGTCGAAGCAAGATTAGTAAGTCAAATCCTAAACTTAAATTCAATGGATAGTGTTTTAACTGTAAGAAGCATGGACATCAGGTACATGAATGCAGGTCAAAGACTAGAAATACACCTAATTCACCTAGATTCCAAGGACATTGCTAAAATTGTCTGAAATTTGATCATAGAACCCAAGATTGCAGATCCAATGAAAAATCCAAATTGACATCCAAGAAATAAGGCAATACACCGAGGAAAGGTAACACATTCAATTGGGATTATAATACAAGGCACAATTGTCATTATTGCATTGAATATAGTCATGTTGGAGAGAAATGTATAAGTACACATTTTAGAGGTAAATCCAAAATTTGGATGAATGGAATTATGGTCTGCTATAGTTGTCATAGGATCGGTCATACCAAGAGAGATTGCAAGACCAGAGCCCCGACACCTACTATTGAGAAGATAAGGAATTAGATGAATCTGACATGGATAAAGAAAGAAGATGTGAGTAGTAGTGGATCTAGTGAAGCCGAGATCACCCAATCTAATGGATCGGCTGATCACACTACTTCCAATTAAGCATAAAGGTATTTAAGGAACTATTTTCTCAAAAGCTATATTTTACACTAGTTCCTAACATAAGATGTATTAAATTCCATATCTGCATAAGTTAAGATGCATTAGGAAATATTTGAGACAAGAACCAAGCAAAAGAACTATAATGAATATTTGATGTCGAGCATCAGTATCAGCATATGTCGAGCTGCCATACTGACTGAGCTGATATGTCAACCGAGCATTAGTAGTGATTGAGTCATGATTTTGACTGAGTGGTGTGTGATAACTGAGAAATTTAATCAAGGACCGAGGATAGCTGTTATCTACCTACCACTGCATGAAGCATTTATTGAAGACCTATTTTAATCATTTAAGGGTATATAATCAGTTTAGCCATTCATTCTTCATTCCACACAGTGATTAGATTTTGCAGAGCACTTCTTAAGGCGATTCAAGAGAAATTTGAGTAGAGTTTGAAAATATTCCACCTATATATTGTCAAAAATTATTGAGAAGGTTGAAGACCCGTTGTTGCTGAGTTACACAGAACATGTTTTGTGAACCCTAACTTGTAGAAATGGCAGTCAGTTCATCTGTTGGTGTGAAAAGACAAGACAAGGCAATGATGAATGTTCAATTGGTCAGGAGCGACGCGTGTGCACCTTCAAATTTTTGAGCCATTCTTGAAACTACGGTGAAGGGAGATCTTACAGGAGCCCTGTCATCGATTCCACCCAAGGTACTCATGATCCATGATGTGCGAGCATGATATATGTGCAAAGTTGGAGAAGTTGGAGACTTTGAATTGAGGGAAGCATATGATAAATTATTTCCAAATGGAGTCTTAAAGGCTGATCATCAGCATATTACTGAGAAAGGGTTAGTCTATGGCCTAGACTTCCCACACAACTTTAAGGTCAAATGGATCAAGATTGTGTTGAATAGAACACATGATATGTGTCTATGGTTGAAATATATACCATTAAAGATAACAAAAGAAATTATTCACCAATTTATTGGTTATCCCATTATGCAAGGGAAGTGTACAATGCACTGTCAGAGGACAAGTGGAACAAATGAGGAACGACAATTTCTATGATCATCAATCCAGAAATTGATTTCAGAGTGAGAGTCATTGCACACAAATTCTATCAATCCAGCAGATCGGATAGTGTCCCATGTGTGGAAATTGATAAAGAATAGAAAATAATAAAGAAGGATCATACTTATGATCTTGTTGAGTTACAGTTAACTCAACTTGATGAGAACCTATCAGCAATAAGGAAGGAAAATAACTCTATGTGTAAGTTTGGTTTCTTACTTGTTTATATATTCTTTTATGTGTAGAACACTTTTACTACAATTGGATATTTTGTATGGAGTTAGGACCGACCAATAACAATTCAAATTGCATAGTTCATTCAGCAGTTAGGAGAGAATTTTGATACTATGATGGGTAATTATTTTGTGGAGCTCAAGAAAAAGATGAGACTAAGGAGCAGAATTCTGGTATCACTAGTGGAGAAACATTATAATGATGTTTGATTTCTAGTTGATACTGATAACATATATGTGCAAGTTGTAGTACCAAGAATATCATGGCTAAGGCCATTAGCCTATGAAGTAAACATAGATGAAAAATTTGTAGCTATCACAACTCTACTTGCAGAGGAAATTGATAGAAAGGCCAAGAGATTTGGAAAATGTGATGAAGCTAAAACAAAGATAACTTCAAATTTGAAGGCTGAAAAAATGGAGAGGATGAGAAAGAAAATCCTGAAGAATCTTGAGAAGATGTTAGGAGAAGAAGAAGAAGAAGAAGAAGATGCACTAGTACATATCACAACAGGTAAAGGAGAGGACCAATCTAGTGATTCTGAGGAAAGTGATGGTGATGTGGAAGTGGAAAAAAAGGGAAAGAAAGTGATGGTTGTTGAGCCATCAGAGAAGAGGATTTCATAGGAGAAATCTACTCCTCTTGCCACATCTTGATTGAGAACCAGGGCATCAATAGTTACTATATCTGTCGAGCCACCAAAGAAGAAGTTGGTAAAGGATGTTGAAGGGGTAAGCTTAGGAAAGAGAAAACAAGTTCAAACTAAATATAAGCTAAGCCACCCCAAAAGGAAGCTGATAAGAAAATATATTATGGGTAAATATGAAGAAGATGAAGAACTGACAGAAACCAAGGACATCAGCAAGTTCAAAGTTGTAACACATAGACATCCTTCTAATGTTGATGAAATTTGTCATAACATCTAGAATTCAGTAGGTTTGTCAGGTTTTAAGTTTATTAAGTTTGAGAAATTAAGCAAATCTGATAAGGATAAGATAGAAGAAGATATGATGGACATGTTGGTATCATATAAGATGAAACCTTCAGAGATTGGGAACCTAATCCCTGATGAAATAGCAAAAAAAATTGACGAGAGATGGAAGCATGCCATGATGACAGAAAGGCAAATCAGAGAAGGAGAATTAGCTCAAATTATGTCTGAGTTAACAAAGAAGAAGAAAGCTAAATTTATGGATCAATATAGGAATAGATTCATTCCTAAATTGAGAGCCTATTCCATACTGAAGAATGATGTAGAAGGTGTTGTGCAGCAAACCCAAAGGATATGGAAGATCATCTTTGGATTAATAGTTGACAAGAATAAAGTTGAAAGCACATTTAGACAAGTTGAGCTTGACAACAAAGAAGACATTAATGAGCCCGATAATACTGAGGATAAAAAACATGATGATATTGAAGATGAAATGATAGACATTGCTGAGAATGAGATGAAGGAAGATGTTGAAGATGAGGAGAAAGATAAATTTGAGGAAGAAAAAATTGAGCACTTAATATTTGAGGAGGCAACACAAGGTTTGAATGTCGAGGAACAGGAAAATGAGGAACTCATAATTCAAGATTCACTTACTGAGGTCAACCTTAAAGACAATATAGAGGGAGATAAAAGCAAAGAAGAACAAGCATAAAAGTATGCATTAGATACCTCCAAATCACTTGAAGAAGTCATAGAGGTGACCAAGACTATTGAGACCGAGAAGAAATAAGAACCTAAGGTGGAAGAGGCCATTAAATCATTTTTATAATTACCTAATTTTACTCCTCTGGTATTTACTGAAGTTAAGAGTGTTGATACATCTGCTGAGTAGATCCTTAATACTCAGAAGGAGATAGTATCAATCAGTGGTGATACTAGTAGTTTGAAAGTTGATCACAAACCGAGTAGCATCTCACTAGAGCCAATGAAGAAGAAATCACATAAGAATAAGAAGGATAAGAGCTCTAAAGTTACACTTGACAAGGTTATAGTCATTCCAAAATGGGATACTGATAACTTATCTTACGAGCAAATGCTAATCTTGCAGGAATTACTGAACATGAAGAGGAAGCAATAAGAATTGAAATGAGAACATCAATAGAAGCAGGTATTACATGAAATAAAATAAATCTTTGTTGATGCATTTGAATTTCAAGACCTGAATGAGTAGGCACCTATCTTGGAACAACTTGTTCATATTGTTCAAAAGGTGAACACTGATGACATAGATGCAAATGAGAAACTCCTACAACAATTCGAGAGAAAATTTGAGACTAAGGTACTTGAGAAAGTTGCAGCAAATCTTATCGAGAAGCAGGTTGCACTTTCTGATTTGGTAAGCAACTTAGAAGAAGTGATAGAGAATGTTCTCTCTTTGTACAAACAACTATGTGATACTGAATTCTTTACAAAGGAGAATCAACAGCTTATTTAGAAGCTACAAATAGATTTAAAGTTAATAGGACATTCACAGAGCATGGATGCAAGTTCAAGCTCTTTTCATTTTAGCAGGTTTACACATGCCCAAGGGAGACTAGCTAAGCTTATAGCTAATGATGGTAGAATAAGGATGAAATTGATTTCAATTTAGACAATGTTGATACCTCATTTGGAGGTTATGCAGAAAGAGGTGAAAGAGGAAAAGGAAATAGCACAAAAAGATCCACCTCTGAACATTGCAGAGAGTCTGATTGATCTAGCTATCAAGCTAGAAATCAAATTTCAAATTTTGGAATTTGTAAGGACAAGTTGGGATAATGCATTAGCAATGATATTACAGATCCATAAACCATTGTTGGATAAGTATGGTTTGACCCCAACGACCCCAGCAGAGCAAAGTGACAAGCATGAAAAAAACAAGGGGGAAATGTCATAAGATTCAATAGGGTAAATGTAAGTATGTATATACATATGTTGTATAGGTAGTGAAGTCTTTATGGAGAAAGACCGATTCAGAATCCTAGGGGGAGTTCTGAGTTCTATGTTCTAAGTTCTTTTGAGTACTATTTTTTTGTAAAGGACTAAAGAGTCATGACAAAGTGTTTTTTCCACTAATGACAAAGGGGGAGATTGTTGATCTCCAAGTTTTGTTGTCTATTAGTGTCCCACACTTACTCATAATTAAGGCAGGTTGGTCAGTCATCACTGCAACTGAGCCATCCTACTAAGGCCAAGACCGAGCACTATTTACTGCTGAGAAAGTCAAAGGTCGTTGAGTACTCAATGGGTTCCAAATAGAATGATTTCTTAAATTCATAGAAGAGTTAGTGTCGAGTGACAACATATAGTAATGTCGAGCGAGATAGTATTGACCGAGCACCAGTGTTTGGTTATGTCGAGTAAAAAAAATTTTGTATATATGTTTGGAATGACACAAACACCAAGGTAAATCATTTTGACCAACTTCTATGGAGCATTTAATGATCATGCACATAGATTTAATGCATTAATTGCAGGTTATTTTTATGATCATGGATCCCTATGCAAGCCATGCAACCAATCAAAATTAGGGATGCCTAAGCAGCAAAAGATGATGGATCTAGATCATTGATCTTGATCTAGATGATCTATATATGGGATGCTTCAAACCCTAATCCATATGTGTGTGTGTGTATGTGTGCGGAAGTGTGTATGTTTGGATGTGGATGTGAAGAGAAGAGATCAGGAGTATATGCATGTTTTTCATATCTGAAGCATTGACTAGACAGAGTGACCGAGTAGGGCAGTGAAGAGCATAATAGAGATAAATCAGATTGAGAGATCAGTTAAGAGTTGGAAAGAGGAGATCCTTTATTAGCATTTGTAGTGCAGACTGAAGGATTAGGTACTGATACATTCTAACAAGTGAATCGGGGTAAATATCTTAACAGAGTGGTCCTAACAGGCCTTTGTAAATCTCTTAACCAATTTCTTAATTTGTTGTAAGTTTAAATCCTTTAACAAGGTAGATTGTATAAGTTTGTAAGCTCTTAATAGGGTAGACCCCTCACAGGGTAGATCATCAGAAGTGATCAAAACTTTGTAGCCCTAGCATGCACACTTTATTACTACAGTAGTGAATATTTGTGGGTGTCATCACCACCCCAATTTTACCTTTCTAGGGTTTCTGGGTTACCAAAATCTTTGTGTTATGTGTTCATAAATAGATGTTAATGTTTACAGCATTTCATTTTATGTTTATTAATACATGGTTGAATCAGTTTGTTTTGAATCGGTAGAAGTTTTATAGATACGATTCACCCCCCCCCCCCGCCTCNTATAGATACGATTCCCCCCCCCCCCCCGCTTCTCTCAGTTACTGCTTTCCCATATTAGACTTCCAACAATGTCCCTTGTGGTGTCCTTTAAGCTATTTTTGGATTCATGTTATTAAATCAACACTGATGATATCATTTTAAGAACAATTGCATAATTAAAGGTATAAGACATCTTATTCTCTTATTCAAGCCTCTACTACTAACAACACACTTCCTTATTTCATGAATTTAAATTATGTTTCAAGGTTAATTCCTGTATAGGGGTTTGACTGAGGAAAACCCCTTTCTTAAAATATTTTTCTCATTTTTTGTGTCTAGGGGACATGTGGTGTAATTACAAAAGAAGCTATAGGAAGATATGAAAGAGAGTAATAGGTGTTATAAGTTTCATCAAAATTTATTTGTTTTTAGGCACCTCCCAAGGCCTCTAGCATGTTTGATCACCCCATACCCTCTAAGTCACCCATTCCTGCAATTATGGAATAAAATTTCGATCACAAGTTAGTCATTATTTTGGATTTCCATACCTAGTATCAGAATTGGGTTATTGATTTGTGATTTTTTTGCATATACTATCTATTCCATTATTTCCCTACATCTTACATTCTTCACTTTCTATTTTACATATCCATATTCAACTCCACATAGTGAAGGAATCCTTGTGTCTAATGTTTTAAAGAATTATGGTGTGAGCTTCCTACTTTGTCCTTTCATCCTAGTGAAATCCCCTCATACCATATCTTCTTTTATTAGACATTGGATAAACTATTATAGTGTGAAATATGACAAAATGAAACCTATCTATAAATTATATTATTGATTAGCTTCCATAGGGTCTGATGAATGTGTTTATGGAGAAGAGAAATGAGCCTATGAAGCCTAATACAAAGTTAAGAGAAGAAGAGAAAGAAGATACATTGAAAGAATCTAAAGAATTAATTACAAGGGTTCTAAAGGAAATGACGGATGAAAAAGGATTAATAGTTGAGTATACTAGTCCTTTGGATGATAAATTATAAGATCTCTCTAATATTGAAGATATTGATATATATGTTTTTTATACCCTGTGAATGAAATTGATAAATTCGATATTGTTAAGGAAGAAAAAGAAATTTCTCCTTCAGAGAAACTTGATGCAAGCACACTAAATGTATAAATAGATATTGAAGTGAATTTCCCACCATTTGATATTAATAATAATGGTGCTAAACATAATTCTCTAAGTTACATTGAAAATGAAGAAGCAAACAGTGGAAAGGAAATCAACATAAAGGGAATATAGTGATAGAACGAAAAGGAGAAAAAGAGGAGCAAGAGGCTTATTCCAGTAGAGAAAATGATGATAAGGAATCCTCTAATTATACTAAAAACCTACTAAGTCTTCAAATGCATTTCATGTTTATGGTATCACTACGATTGTTACAAATTCCAACACACAAAGAGAAGATTAATCTCTAACTACTATATGATAGGAATAATACAACTGAGAGGGGGTGAATCAGTTGTATGCTAAATAATTAAACTTTAAACTAATTACTTAATGCAATTATGAACACTTCAAGAACAATACCATAACACAAGTATTTTTTTGTCAAGGAAATGATGTTAAGGGAAAAACCCAGGTGGGAATTAGCACCCACAAATAATGCACTAGAATTATTATATCCCTGTTAGAAGATCTAGCCCTATTATGAACTGATTATTACATCCATTATAAGTCCTTGTTAAAGGATAGACCCTTTTAGGAGTTGAATGAAATGATGAGCTCACTTCCTAAGCACACTACCCAAAGTGAAGGTTAAATTTACCTTCTGAAGGTTAAAACCACCTTCTAGACTCATTGTCCAAAATGAAGTATAAGAATACTTATTACAGTGAACTGAATAATAGCAACTTGCTTTTCCTATATAGTTCCAATGAAGTGCAATAAAAATATAATTATTGTTCTACATCCAGCAAAATGCGCATCCACATGCTCACAACATCCAAAACATCCAATCCATGTTGGTCCCACTGAGAGGGGGGTGAATCAGACAAATCAAACTTAAACTCTTAAAACTAAACTCACTGTTTCACTAGTCGGTAAGTACTGAATACAGTAAATAACCAATTCACCAAATAACATGAGCAAAAATCAATTATTCAAACTTAGAAACATCATATTAACTCATTAACACATGACATAACTCAGTTTAACTCATTGACATGAGATTTAATGAGGAAACCTAATTTGGGAAAAACCTATGTGGGAGTTGTAACCCGCAATAAAAATGTACCCTTCTAAAGTACACTCGGTTAAGAACTTATCTTATTAAATATTACAAACACATTTGCTAAATGTGACCCTGTTAGGAGTATCCTTGTTAGAGGTCTTCAAACACTCTTTTGGAATGTCACATAAGCCTAGGTTTTACAAATAAGATGGTTAAATCCACTCAGTTAAGAGATTTCTCTGTTACAAATATTAATAAGCAACAGTAAACTTTGATTTGTAAAAATTAGCAACTCACTATGCTTGAATCAGATCCTTTATGAGAAATTGAATACTAGCATCACATACTCCATTGATCTCTTTCTCAGGTTGTAGATTCTTTGATCTATCTTTCTATGTTCTTCTCTATAAATGTTGTTCTTTAGCTTCTTTTCTTCTCTGTTCAATTCGCCAGTAGCCTTACACTTAGTGTAATTCTCATTCCTTATATAGACATATTTTTTCCTCTTAATCTCCTTAATTTTATTTTCCTTCCTTTACACTCAGTCATTCGATCATCTTCTTCAAATTTCTCAACTCAGTAAACCAAATCACTTTTACCTTGGAACTTGTAACTTTTCTTGAAACTTTCACTTTTCTGTTTAACCACTTGATCTTTGCCTTAGATCTTCATAATGAATTTTCTCATTCATAGATCTTGTAACAAAATTCATTTAATTTGTTTCCTCATCCATCTCATCATCGCTTTGCATTAAATTCTATTTCATCACCATTTAATATCAATATACTATACTCGGTAAAACTGCTTTGCAACTCGGTAACTGACTTCTTCACTTCTTGATGTCTAACTCGTTATCGGTGCTCGGTGATTAGTGCTTGGTGCTCGGTGCTTGGTGCTCAGTGCTCAGTGCTCGGTGCTCGGTGCTCGGTGCTCGGTGCTTGGTGCTCGATGCTCGATGCTCGGTGCTTGGTGCTCGGTGCTTGATGACTGTAACTGATTCATTGCAGTTCCCAACTTGATCAATCAAATATACTGATTTGATAACATCAAATATATAGTAGAAAACAACTATAACATCATTACTTCATCATTGTTTGATCTGTATTTGTCTCCCATTAAAATTCTCCTCTTAAGATATGGTAACACAATAAAAATCAATTAACCAATTGCTTGACATCAATGAAAAAATAACAATTGATCTAACCATTTATACAATCATGATACTTGGTATCACTCGGTCTTCATCATCTCCATCATATATTCATCAATTAATCAACAATCTCCCTCTTTGGCATTGATGGCAACCACTATAACAGTGTTATAGCAATTGATGATGGCAGATCTCAAATACATAATTGTACTTCCTCTAAGTTAATATAGCTATTTCCACTTTGATCTCTTTGATCTGAATCTCCCTCTTGGATAAATCTTCTATTTTTTTAACATACATTCTAAATCTCCCTTAATATCTCTTTGTAGATAAATGTCATCAATTCATTATTCTCCCTCTTTGACAACAATGCCAAAAATTCATACTTCTGAAAACTTGTTTCAGTAGTGGATTATACTTGACATGTACTCATAAAACATTACATACAAAAAAAAATTCATAACTTCAAGAATCACCTAAAGTGTGTCATACTAACATCAATTCAGAAATAGATATTCTAATGAAATATAGAATTGATGCATCATGCCTCATGCTCCTTAGTGAACATTGCATAGGGGAAGAACCCCTAATTTACCTCTAAGATACTCAAAAGCATCCTTAGGTAGTAGCTTTGTAAAGATATCAACCAGTTGTTCCTTTGAATTCACATATTCCAATTTCACATTCTTCTCTTGAACTTTCTCTCTCAAGTAGTGATACTTGATAGAAATGTGCTTGGTCTTTAAATGCATAAACGGGTTCTTTGATATGTTAATAGAACTTGTATTATCACAAAAAATAGTAACCGAATCTGTGATCTCTTCTTTCATACCTTCAATTAATTGCTTAATCCATACTATGTTTGCACAATTCATAGCAGAAACAACAAATTCAGCCTTGGTAGTAGACTATGAAATATAACTTTGTTTCTTGCTCAGCCATGTAACCAATCTTTCACCTAGAAAGAATGCGCCTCCACTAGTACTTTTTTTGTCATCAAAATTTCTAGCCCAATCTACATCAGTGTATACTTGCAGATAAAAAGCACATCCTTTCTTGTATAGTAAACCAAACTCTTCAGTGTCTTTCAAGTATCTCAAAATTATGTTTACCGCAGACATATGTGTTTCCTTTGGATTAGAAGAAAACCTTGCAACAATGGCAACAACATGTGCTATATCAGGTCTATTTTGAACAACATACTACAATTTACTAATCATGGATTGGTAAAGAGTATTATCCACCTCTTGTGTTTCATACTCTTTAGATAATTTACATCTAGTAACCATTGGTGTTCCAACAGGTTTGGAATCCTCCATACCTAAAGTTTTAAGAATCTCTTTGATATACTTAGCTTGTGTAATATAGATTCCTCTAGTAACTTGTTGTATCTATAGACCTAGAAAGAACTGAATCTCTCCAATCATTGACATCTCAAACTCTTTTCTCATTTCATCAGTAAATCCTTTACATAAAGTGTCATTGCCTCCAAATATAATATCATCAACAAAAATTTCAGCAATCAAAACTTTATTATCACTCTCACATTTCAAGTAAACATTACTATTATCACTTGTTCTTTGAAATCCTATTTTGATTAGATAAGAATTTAGTCTCTCATACCATGTTTGGGGTGCTTGTTTCAATCCATATAAATTATTATGTAGCTTACATACCTTGTTCTTGTTTGTGCTCTCAATGAATCCCTCAGGTTGCTCAATGTATACTTCTTCCTCAAGTATCCCATTAAGAAATGCAAACTTAAAATCCATCTGATATACCTTGAATCCTTTGTAAGAAACATATTCTAGAATTATTCTAACTCCTTCTAGTCTAGCAACAGGTGCAAAAGTCTCTCCATGGTCAATTCTTTCTTCTTGTGCATAACCTTTGCAAACCAATCTAGCTTTATTTCTGATAACTTCTCCATGCTCATTCAGTTTGTTTTTGAAAATCCATTTAGTACCAATCACATTTTTGTCTTTAGTCCTAGATACTAAAGTCCATGTCTTGTTCTTCTCAATTTTATCATACTATTCTTTCATAGCTTTCATCCAATCCTCACTATCTAGTGCTTCCATAACTTTCTTTGGCTCAAATAAAGATATCAAAAATATATTGTCTCTAGCCTTGCTCCTTGTCATCACTCTAGCTTCCTTATTTCCAATAATCTTGCTCTGGGAATGGTTCCCTCTCACATATTTCCAAAACAGGCTTGGTATTTCTTGATTCATCAATATCAACATTCGGTTGGGGAAATTCTTGTACATCTTCCTCCTCAGTAGGTGCTCTTGGTAAAGTTTTAGGTGCATCATGTTGTACATATACAAACTTCTCATAATCATCAGGTTCCTTCTTACTGTCTTCTTCATTCCTTTCTACAAATTCATCAATTCTCACATTTGCACTTTCCACCATTTTGTTAGTAACCTTGTTCAAACATTTGTAAGCTTTACTCTTTGAATAATATCCTAAGAATATCCATTCATTTCCTTTTGAATCAAACTTGCCTTCTCTAGAATCTTTCAGAATATAGCATTTTCTCCCAAAGATTTTTAAGTAACTAACATTAGGTTTGTGATCATACCAGATTTCATAAGGTGTCTTGTTGGTACCTTTTTTCATTTGTACTCGGTTCAACATATAGACAATAGTACTCACAGCTTCCCTCTAGAAGTTTTGTGAGACTCCGTTTTCAATCATCAGTGTCCTATCACAATCAACAATGGATGTATTTCTTCTCTTAGCAATCCAATTTTGTTGTGGTGTCCTCGGTGCTAACAACTGTCTCTTAATTCCATTCTCATTAAAAAACAAAGTAAACTCATCATAAGTAAACTCACCTCCTCTGTCAGATCTCAAACATTTCAAATGTCTTCCAGTTTCTTTCTCAACTCAGGCCTTATACGACTTAAACATTTGAAATGCATCATATTTTTCTTTTAAGAACATTACAGAGATCATTCTTGAATAATCATCCACAAATAAAATAAAATATTTATCTCCATAATAACTTGCAGTTCTCATCAGTCCACATAAATCAGTATGAACTAAATCCAAAATTCCTTGTGTAACATAAGTCTTGCTTGCAAAACTAGATTTAGTCATCTTACCCATCTGAAATTCTCTGCACATAGAATTCTCTCATTTTTCAAGTCTCAGTAGACCTCTTACTCTATTCTTCTTACTCACTTTGATTAAGTTGTCAAAATAAACATGACAAAGCATTTTGTGTCATAACCATACATCTTCAACTTCAGAAAATAGGAAACTCTTAATAGAAGTATCAAGATAAAATAGATTACCTTTAGATTGTTCTCTAGTAGCAATTAGATTTCTCTTCTCATCAAATACTTTCACTCTTCCATATTGAAATTCCAGTCGGTGACCTGTATTTTTTAGTTGTGCAACACTCAATAGATTATACTTTAATCCTTCAACCCAATAGACAACATCACGTCTTGTGTTATTCAGTAGAATTATAGATCCTTTTCCTTTCACATGATATGGAGCATCATTACCAAATCTAACATAGCCTCCATCATTCTTTTCCAAGGAAATAAACTTAAGTGTTTCACCAGTCATGTGATGTGAACAACCACTATCTATAATCCATGTTTCATTCTTACTTACTTGCGATATTAGGACTCTAGGTTCTTCTTCATCAGAATAATCTTTTATAGAAATATAAACAACTTATTTTTCCCCATTGATCTCAATAGAATCATCATCACTTTTTCCTTCATTAGCAATATAACAAGATTTCTTACCTTTGTTTTTGTAGTCTTTGTATCTCTTGAAGATTTTTTCTCTCTTGTCCTTATCTTTCTTTTCCTCCTTATCATTCACTGGACAGTTAGATGCAAAGTGACCAATTTTATCAAAATTAAAACATTTCAAGTGTAACTTACCTCGGTATTTTCATTTTCCTCTTTGTAGCCTTCTATCGAACAAAGCTTCAAATTCGCTTTCATTCTCATCACATTCAGTAAATAGCTCTTCAAGTCCTTCAGTGCAACTATAGAATTTCTCACTAGCACTCCTCAAATAACCATCTCTAGCAGTAGCTTCCCTAGCCTTTCCAATCTTTAAAATAGACTTAAATGCATATTCAACCTTAGAAACAGCAGGCACACTATTGTCAAAATCATTAAGTTCAAATGTAGTTAACTTACCAATAGTGGCATCCAGTCAAACATTCATCTATATAAGGTGTTGAGAAATAATTTTTTGAGTGTTATATGTTCATCTGTATAGGGTGTTGAGAAACACCATCATGATTGTGAGTGTATAGTATTGATAAACATGGTTGTGTGCTTGATTTTTATTAAGTCAATATTAAGGTTCATGGTGTGTTATCCAATGTGTGTTGAGAAACATAGATGTGTCAAAATAAATAGTGTTAAGAAACATTGTTGATTAGGGTGTTGAGAAACATTGTTGTGTCAATGGCAAACTTTCAATCGGGAAGGACTAAGATACTGACTCTGGTTTGGTTCATCGGATTGATCAAATTGGAGTTCTTTCCTCCTAGTGATAAGTGATACACTAGGACCAACATGAAAAAAAACTCCAATCCTTGATGGCATTATGCCAAACAACTAACTTAACTTAGACTGTTGAGACAAAGCGAATTTAATTTCCACCAGACTATGAATCTCATTGGTTTCAAGCCATGAGGGTTCTCAGAAGAACCAATGTGTCACAAAAGTGACTGAAAGCTATGTACAAACTGAAGCAAATGGAAGGAAAGCATGAAGGATTCCAAGGCTTGCATTGATAGATGGAGCGCTTGGGTACAAGAGGCACCTATTTACCACATTTTCACCTACTTAGGAGAGATTCTATTTTTTCTATCAAGGTGCCTGTTTACCAGGTTTTCACCAAGGCACTTAAATTTCTTCTTTTTTTATTTTTTTTTTATTTTACTCTTTTTTTATTTTTTTACTTTTTTCTCATTTTCAAAAAAAAAATTCATCAAGGCACCTATTGCTAGGTTTTCACCAGGATGATTAATTTTTTTAGGACTTTTTTCAATTTTTTGCTTTTCTTCAGGACATTTTTCACTTTTTCTATCTTTTTTTCAAGACAATGTAGATATGTACATGTTGCTGGGTACAAAAAATGCTTAAGTGTAAATTGTTTTTCAGGTGGAGCATGTTGAGGGATCACAGAGTTGTTCTCCTTCTGGTGTAGAGAGTTGATAGGTGCCAGAAATAAATGTTGTAGTACTGATATAGGGACCTAACCAGTTGGGTTCAAACTTCCCCTTTTGTTCTCGATGTGATTGATTGTGGGGATTTTCTCTCAATACTAGGTCACCAACCTAAAGCTATCTAGGTTTGACCTTTTTATTGTATCCTCTTAACATTCTCTTCTAATATTCTCTGAGATGATCGAACGCCACTTGTTGATGCTCATCCAACAGTTCTAATTCTTGCAGTCTCTGGATCCTGTGGTCTTCATCTTTTATCATCCTATGTAAAGAAACCCTCAGAGATGGGATCTCTACTTCTATGAGAAAGACCACTTTTGTTCCATATATTAGAGCAAAAGGCATTGCTCCAGTAGAAATTATAATTCTTTTTTCGTAGGCCCATAGTGCAGGATTGAGTTGCAGATGTCAATCCTTTCCTGACTTATTCACTGTGTGACGCAATATTTTCAACAAATTCTTATTTGAGGCCTCGGCCTGACCATTTTCCTTATGGATAATAGATCAAAGAACAATGTTGTTTGATTTTGAATTTATCACATAGTTTGTCTATATCAATGTTCTTGAATTTCCCTCTATTATCAATTATAATAGAGGAAGGGATACCATATCGACAGATTATGTAGTTCAAAATGAACATAGCCACCTATTTCCTTTTTCTTTTGTTAGTGGGACTGCTTCAACCCACTTGGTGAAGTATTTTGTGGCTGTTATTATGAATTTATGTATGTTTGAAGAGGATGGATGTATCTGTCCAATGAAGTCAAATGCCCATTGTTGAAAGGGCCAATGTGTGATGAAAGGATTAAAATCCCTAGCTGGAGCATGTATAATATTTCCATGCAACTAACATTTCTTACAAAATTTGTAGTACCTTATTGCCTATTTCTCTATGTCTAGCCAATAGTAGCAAGATCTTAGCAGTTTTTGAGCTAGAGTCAGACCATTAGAGTGAGAACCACAAATACCTTCATGGAACTTAGCTAACGCACATTTAGACTCTTCCTTTTCTAGACACCTAAGAAAATTACCATCTAGTCCTTGCCTGTACAAGTTGTTTTCTATGAGAACATATCATGATGCATTGCAGATCAAGTGTCATTTTTCATTATGGGTTAGCTTATTAGGGATGACCTGATGGCGTTATGGGATGATTCTTCTCCTATGATAGAACATACCATCTATGAGTTAGGGGAGTTATAAGCTAGGTAATGGAGCTCTTCCACCAGGAATGGATACCAAAATTCTTCTTCTTGATGAACTAAGGAGGCCAGTGTAGCCATTGAATTGGCAGCTATGTTTTCTATCCTCGAAATCTGTTAGAACGTGATAAAAATGAATTACTTTTTAAAATCATCAACTATTCTTTTGTAAGGTATGAGCTTCTCATCCTTTTTTTGATATACATCATTGATTTGGTTGATCACTAGTTGAGAGTCACTATGAATATGCAACTCTAAAATGTTCCATTCAATAGCCAATTTTATTTCATTCACTAAGGCTTCATATTCAACAATGTTGTTTGTACAAGGGAATAGAATCTTGTATGCCTTAGGAACAGAGTAACTCTGAGGAGTGATAAATAACACACATGCACCTGAACCTTGTTGACTGAAGAACCATCAAAGACCATCTTGCAGGATCTATGAGGGATGTGCATAATGGATCCATCTGGAAACTCCACGTTGATAGGTTGATCATGTTGTATTGGATCTTTAGCTAATTGATTTGAAATGGTTTGACCTTTGATAGTATTTTTTTTGACATAATCAATGAGGATCATGACCCATTTAGCTAACCTTCCAGTCAAGGTATCTTTTCTCAAAAGGTATTTCAGTGGATCAATTTTTGTAACTAGTTTCACACAGTATGCCAGCATATAATGCCTCAATTTTTGTGATGCAAACACAACTACTAGGAATTCCTTCTCAATCACTTGGTATTTCATTTCATATTATACTAAGGTTCTACTGATGTATTAATAGCTCGTTCTTTCTTGTTCTCATCCTCTTGTGCAAGGAGTGCTCTCAGTGATGTTGTAGTAGCTTAAATGTACAAAATTAATGGCTTGCCCTGTATAGGAGACATCAGGACTGGTGGATTTTCCAAATATTATTTGATTTGGTTAAATTTATTGTCACATGTTTCATCCCATTGATATTTCACTCCTTTATGCAAGGTCTTTTTGAATGGTTGTGCCTTGTCAGCCAACTGTGAGATGAATCTTCTAATGGATTGATTCCTCCCTTGGAGTGTTCCCATTTGGGTGATGTTCTTTGGAAATTGCATCTCCATGATTTATTGTACCTTTGTGGGGTCCAATTAAATCCATTTTTATGAGATAATGTATCCCAATAGTTTACCAAATGTCACACCAAATACACATTTCTTCGAGTTCAACCTTAGTTTGAACTATTCCATTTTGTCTAGAATCTTGACCAGATCTTGTAGATGTGTGGATTTTTTCATGGTCTTCACAATGGTATAATCCACATAGGCTTCCATGTTTTTGTGCATCATATCATGGAAGATCATTTTTACAGCTCTCTGGTAGGTAGCATCTACATTTTTCAAACCGAACGTCATGACGTCCCAACATAAGGTGCCCCAAGCACATGTGAATATTTTTTCTCTTGATCCTCAGGGTAAATTTTGATCTAGTTGTACCTTGAGAAGCCATCCATTAAGGAGTATATTCCTATATAGCTATCATATAAATAATCATGTAGATATTTGGAAAAGGGAAGTCATCTTTGGGACATGGCCTGTTGAGATCTCTGAAATTAGTGCATACTCAGATAGACTTATCTAGTTTTGATACAGGCACAATATTTGAGATCCATTCTACATAGTAAATTGCTCTAATGAATCCATATTTGAGCAATTTTTCTAGCTTAGCTTTTATTATTAGAGAAACATGAGGGTGCGGGGTGAACCCACAATAGTGGGTTACACTTTTTTGCCTGAACGGACACTAAACTCTACATTTTGAAAAAAAGTTTCAGATTCGGATGCACATTGCCATTAAACCGTTTGAAATAAAAAAGATGAAGTAAACTAGAGTATTTTAGGATTTTCTATCTAGATTCTAAATATATTTTTTCTTTTTCTTTTTAATTTATTTGAATAGTTTATTTTTTCTCCCACAAAAACTGCTATGTTGCTGAAAACGTCATTTTCAAAGAGTTACATTGACTTCATAGAGCATAAATTTTTTTCTAAAATAGATATCAATGTGCTTATTTTTAATTTAGTTTTTTAACATCCATATAGAGGGCATGCAATTGGTTTTATGACATTATCATTATTATTTCATATTTTATTAACGTTTGAAGTTGAGTAAACCGTAAGTTTGACATACCTTGACTACATAGCTTATAACTTGTTGTGTATTTATCGAAATTCAATTATTATTATTTTTATAGAAAGTAGACTCAAATGCGGAGGGCACTGTTATTTTTCCAAAAAAATATTTCTCTTTTCTACTATTTTTCATTGAATGTCAAACTTGGAGGTTTATATTTGATAAAAAAACCTACATTCTATGCACGTCAAAAAACATAGGCCTAATTAATTAAAAAATTGTCAATTATATATTTGTTAAAGAGATTATTTAGAGTGCTTGTGTGATGAAAAAGGATGTCTCCTTATTATTCCATTTGAGCCCTGTGCTTGAGCCCCTAAGCCATGAAAACTTTAGACTTGTGTTAACCTCTGCAAATGGCCTCTAATTAGAGACTTTCAATGGAAACTACTCTCGATAGAAAGTAGTTTCGATCAAAAATACTTTCTATCAAAATTATTTGACTATAATTTCCCTTAATCAAGGACTTTTGATAGAAATTACTTTTTATCGAAAGTCCCTAATTTCTATGGAAAGTACTTTCCAAATCTACCTGCTTTGCAAATTTCAGGAGGAATTGCTTCCTCCGAAAAAGTGTAACCCACTATTGTGGGTTCACCCTGCATCTTTATGATATCTTGTTTAACTGGTTTAACTCTAGGTGCCATTGGGAGAGAGTGCATTATGAGATTTGGTTCCAACCTTGGCATATCTAAGTAGGTCCATGCGAATTTGAGATTTTTTTCTCTAAAGATTTGAGTGAGTTCTTTCAATTCCTCTGCTGATAGAGATTGAGCTAGATGGATTATATGTGGGTGCTCTTTAGTTCCAATATTCATATGTTTCATCAGTTCTATCAACACTGATGACCACTCCTTGAAGTGATTCAAAAATATATCAAGTATCCCATCCCTCAGCGCCTCAGAGAGGATTTCAGCGTTGGATGCATCTTTTCTTTTTACTAATTTGTGTTCTGAAACTGCCACAATGTGGTTTTCTCCTTCAAAATATTTTTTTATTTTCATTTTTATTTTTTGACTGAGGTACTTGATATTTTCTTCAGTCATGTTCATGCTTGGTTCGCTAGTAGAAGAGGTGACTAGTTTAACAATGTTAAGATAGTAGGTTAATGCGTACACATTGAGAAATTTAGGTAGGGTCATGGGTTGTTGTTGTAAATTATAATAAATGAGTTTAGGATGCATGAGTGGCAAGGATTCAATAGGTTCTAGGGTGTTCATGGTATGTTCACCATAGACTTGGATTGTTCAGTAGAGTCCTAAATTAGTACCCTATATAGATGTGTTCAAATTGGTGAGGGTCCTAACAACATTATTGAAGACCATGTTAGGGATTTGAGTATCTAACTCATGAGACCTAATCCATGAGCTTTCACCTACCTTGAGTTTGGTTACATATTGTTGCACTGTGTCGACCTCTTTATCTAGAGCTTCTTCAGATAGATTTTCAAATTCATACTCATGAGAATATTTTTCATCTTGGTCCACCATATCTAAGACATTATTAAAGTCTACCTGTTGACCCCAATTAGGATGTGTCCTTCCCATAAATTCTACTATGGTCATGTCTTGTTCTTTTGTATCATAACTTTTCTAAGAGGTTGAAGCCTCTGTTTGATCAGGAATCCTTTGTTTTTCTTCTTGAATTTTTTGTTTAGCAGCATTGATTTGGGGATTTTATTCTTTATCCCTATTAAGAAGAGATAGAACACACAGAGGAACAGGATAAGGATATTCATCCTCCTCATCAGATTCATCCCATTTATAGGGAGGTGTGTCATTATTTCTCCTTTCCTTAGCTCATAACAAGCCTAAGCCAGTTATATCTTTAGAACTTATGTACTTGAGGTCTATTGGTTCTATGAGACCATTTTGATTAAACCATATAGGCCCTTTCCCTGAATGACCCATATGTCAAACTAACTCATATCCCTTTCCATATTTATCAAAAGATATCTCACAATGTTTAACCTCGTTACCTTTAGGTTCTCTATACAACCATTCCAAGATAGCTTTCTCTTCATTTTCATCTTCAAGAGGTACAATTGCTTGAATAAAGCTACCATCATATATTACTATGGCTAGTGTAGTTGATGGTTTCATTTCCTTTGAAGGTCTCCCATAAGATTTGGGTGATGTGGGAAGAGATGTTAGCAAGTACAGAACAAGTTCTATTGTATATCCACCCATCCCAGTGTCATTGATTTTGAGATTCTTTTCCATTTCATTCATCATATCTCTAGCTAACTTAGAGGTAGAAGCTTCTCATTTGTGTGAGATAAGAGTATCAGTCAATTATTTTAGAGAATTGCAAGCATAACTAGTATCTGTAGGAATGGTGACTTCAACCCCTTTGAAAGGGAATTTGATGCACTAGTGGTAAGTGGATGGGATAGCTTGCATCTCGTGGATCCATGGTCTTCCCAACAAAATGTTGTATGTAAGTGCAATATCCAGTACCTGACATATGACTTCTCTTTCTATAGGACCCACTCTGATAGGTACACGTACAAGACCTTTGGAAGATCTATCATGTTCATCATATGCCTTTATTGTTATCCTCTTCTTGGGATCAATGGAATGCTCTAAAAAGACCAATTGTTCTATCAACTTATAGGTACATATTTTCAACCCTGCGCCTCCATCTATTAAGACTCATTTGACATGAAGCTTTTGGACTATGAATTCAATGTGCAGGATTAGATTATGAGGGCGAATTAAAGAAGCACCACCTTCTTCCAAAAATGATAGATAATGGGGTGAGGTCAAGTGAGCCACTATGTATTGAAACCAGTCTAAGTCCAAGTCCTTAGGAACATTGGAAGTTGATAAGGATTTATCCAGAATCTCTCTGTGAGCTAGAGAAATTTTGAGCAATTCAAAAATTGAGATTTGAGCATTCGTTCTTTGCAATTGTTTGATAATGTTGTAGTTAGCAACATGAGACAGAGCCAGTTGTTTGGAATTTGATGACTTTGACATGGATATAGCTAGTTGATTTTTTGTTGACATGGAAGGTTTGTATGACACTGATTGGTTACTAGATGCAAAAGGGTTGGAAGTCCCAGCTCCCTTTAGGGTGATCTTAGCCTATGTGTGGGTCATAGAATTAGCCACTCTAGACTCTTTTTTATCTTTCTTAATGATAATGACATTGCATTATTCAGAAGGGAATGGCTCAAGCGTATGTATGATATTATCATCATTGGCACCATATGTGTGATTTATTCTGGCACCTTATTTGGACTTGGAGGTTTCCCCTTTTTCATATTTAGGAAAAGGATTTTTAAATGCTTTATGATTAGCATTCATGGCATGATTGCCATCCACAATTGTTTTATTGTCAATGAGATCTTGGATCTCATTCTTGAGTATCATACAGTTCTTAGTCTTGTGTCCCTTATTCCTATGAAATTCACAGTAGTCATTATCACTCCACCATTTTGGTTTCACCTCAGGTCCATATGGTCTAGATTTGTCTGGCAATGTGATAAGTTTATTTTCCAGAAGAGTCTTGAGCGCTAATTTATATGATTAACCTAGAGGAGTGAAGTTAAACTTGCCTTTGAACAAAGGTTTATCTTTCATGAGATTACTTGTTCCTTTTGAAGGAGCTTTAGTGATATTCTCAATAGATTTTGGGGCCCTTTTTGCCACTTGTCAAGTTGAAGTATGTTGGTTTTGATCCAGGAGCAACATGGTCAACTAATCTACCATTTACCACATTTTTATTTTTGTTCCAATACTTGTTCTTATCCTTGGAACTAGAACCGTGATAGCTTTCCTTATAAAGGGTAATTTCTCCCTTTCTGAAAAGCATGTCTTCTATTTTTAGTGCACTCTTCACTATTTTGTCAAAGGTGGGTAGATCTTGCATCTATATGGGGAAGTTGTACTTGGAGATCAACGCATTAGTGAATATATCCATCTTCTCAAATTCAGGTACAAGATGCGGATATTGAGAAAATACTTTCCTCCATCACTAAATAAAACTCTGAAAAGGCTCTCCTATTTGTTACTTGGTATTGCAAAAATTAGTCATTGTCATAGGATGTTGGATGTTATACGAATACTATTGTAAAAAATAGATTGATCAGTTCTTCGAAAGTTTAGATTTTTGTGGGTAACTTTGAAAACAACTCCATGGTCTAGCCACCCAAACTCTAGGGAAAGAGACACATGAGATACGTCTGTTCATGCATAAATTTCATGCACGGATAACAGAACACCCAGATGTGATCTTGTGGATCAGATTGACTAGAATACTAGTCAAATTCTGGGATCTCAACTCCATGTGGGAGTGGAGATAAGTACAAGTTTTTATCAAAAGTAAATGGACAAATGGTGTCTAGAGAATACTTCATGGTTGTTTTCTATTTTTCCTTTTTCATTTATTACAACTCAGTTTGCAAGGCTTGCTGTTGTTTTGTTACTAGTGTTAAAGGAGTTTCTTCCTCTTTAGCGATGATGTCTTTAGCTTTGTATTGAGGAGGAAGTTGGGCTCCTTGTTGTGCTAATTCCAAAAAGTAATTTTCTTTCTCTCAAGTCATGATGGTTTTCATCATTTTGAGAGATTCTCTATCATTTTAAATCTAATAATACTGGCCTCATTAGGCTCGGAGTCACTCAAGGAGTGCCCACTATCAACAACCCGATTACTATTACTGCGATGTCTATGTCTAGGACTTCTCTTCTCTCCAAAAGAATTTGAGTTAGGCAATTTGTCTCGATTTGAAGTTTCTTCTTGTTCTATGGAAAGAGGGTTTTCTCCAAACAAAAGATGTTGTTTTGCTTCCTCTTAAAATTTCTTGAAAGAGCCTCTAGTTTATATAGGCATGAGTCAATTGATTGACTAACAAGTGCTCAAGTAAAAGTTGACGTGTTGATCTGGTCCAAGATAGATGAAGATGACAACAAGGATAACGTCCAACTTAGCAGGAGATTCAAATGAATTTGATCTAAGTCAAGGTTAACAAACCTAGATAAAAATGCACTCATAACTAAGAAAAGGATAGCAGATAACTAGGACCAAAATGTTGAGGATGAGGTGATCAAAGGACTGATACCAAAAAATCAGGACTCACAACAACATAACTCAAACTATCAATTGACTATGACCAACAAATGATGACTAGGACAAGCTCACTATTCTGAAATCAGAACTACAGAAGACAACACAAAGCCTAACCAGAGGTCTACAATTGGTGAAAACAAGCCAAATAGGTTATCTGGACATATATTTGCAGAATGTAGCATGAGTGAATGCAGACTCATATGAGTATCCCCAGAGAGAACATGAGGAACTATATTGTTCATACTGAAATGTATACGACAGATCAAAAATAGGTCAAAACAGGAAGGAAATGTAGATTATCATACGATTATTCTCAGTGGGCAATAGAGTACTCACACATGGTATATGGGTAAACAAGTGCAGGATCCTGACTCATATGAGAAAGAATGGGAAAATCCATGATAAATTTTTGTTTACCACTGGGAACTTTGTGTTTTGATATTCTATTTGTATTTTTTGGTTTCCAGTTTAGTTTGATTGTTTCAGTTTTACAGACACAACAAACACTCTTGTAAAAATTAGTGATCCAAACACACACTAAACCTAAGGAAGATGGTTGAGTAAGAAAATCCTCACTCACAAACTTAGGTACACACCCAAGAGCTAATCAGAATATGTTTACAACCAGCCATGCAATGGGTCTAGTGATTTCATATTATCCAACTCCAAATTCTAATGGGGGCACGATATGGTGAGTGTCTTGGGGGAGTTACTATCTCCCTTGCACTTGGATTATCCCACTTTCGGGGGTGAACTGAGTAAGATGCTAATCTATGGAATGTAGTAAGGGTCTCCATCTGAATACATCCTATGTGTCTGTGCAAGCATAATTCAAGTGTATAGCCCAATAGAGAACCTTGGTATAAGTAGTCACATACCTATGATTGAGACCTCTTGGGCCCTATAATATGATAGGAGAGAGCCAAGTATAAGCTCAAATGGTATCTGAATTCTGAGGCTTTGGCCCCAAGAAGAAAAAAAATTTAACGTGAGCTAGAGTGGTGTGGCTTACACCTCATTCTCACGTGGATCGTTCCCCAAGGGTGAGTACTTTTTCCCACTTGGACAGGCCCATCTAAAAGGTAAACATGCAACAAGTGAATGAAAACAATGTTTCTAGATTTTTAATCATCCCTAAAAGGGTGAGAGCATAATATCCTGACATTCTTGTCATTTCAAACACATCAAACAGTTATTCATTTTAAAATGTCTTGCATGCGAGGTTCCTAATAAAACAATTAATGTAAACAAAAAAGTTTGGTCGATCCCTTCTAAGGCAACATGCATTCACAATCGTCAATAGTTTCTATTTTTTATTTCTCTGTCAAGCGTCCTACATAAAAGGTTTAGATATCAAATTGCTTTGACAAAATGACCTTCATAGAAGATATCAAGCTATGAAAAATTAGAAAGATAGGACAACCAATAGTTAGATGTCATAAAATCTCACAATCCTATAAGAAAACCTTGTTTTTTTCAGAAAGATCATCACATTATCGTAAAAGTGTACGTGTGAATTATGGTCAAGTACCTGCAAGATGAAAACACACACTTTAAAGAATCATTGCATGGTTAGACAATCAAACATGGAATCAAGTAAACAATACAAGCTAAACTAACCAAAACTTATTCATTGCCTTCTAGTAGGCAGAGTTTGAACTTGTCTCTTAGGTCATCGCAAAGTTCAGTGACTACACTTGTTTTAAATGAAGGATTTAAAATTTATTTGCAAATGATCTAAATGATTTAAGCTAAATGATAATGCAAGATTGTTGTTAATCCAAGCTAATTAAGAGTGGATTTTAAGCACCAAATGAAATTTATTGATAGATTTTAAGCTCCAAAACTAAATGTGGTTTAATTATGAAGTTTTCATGTAAACTAAACAATTTAAAAATAATAATAAATTGAAAGCTAAGAATGCTTAGATGGAAAATAGTATAATAATGATAATACAATCTAGGTCCTTTGTGAAAGAAAATAGGTTCTCTTTTATAGAAATCTCTCTAGAATCGACGGTCGAGATTAAAAGCCAAAGAGTGGACAGGATTCAATTTGAGGAAGCATAATCCACATGCAAAGAAGATGATTGGTTGAGAGAGTCAGTTGATTGAACCGACTAACCAGTTATTTTGGAAACTTCCAAAATCAGTTTTGAGTTAACAACTTTGTTTACAAAATGAGAAAAAGATAAGAATAAGTTAACTGAATAAAACATATTTATTTCCCATTTGAGAATCAGTTAACTGAAATTGATGACATCATATGCATTTTTTAAGATTTAAATGCACATTTTGTAATTATTTAACTAATTTAATTCCTTTTTAGATTTTATTCACAATTTAGCAATTAATTTAATTAATATATTAGAATATCAACTAAATAATTAACTTAAGGTTTATTTGCCAATGTAGTGTATTTTTAGGAATTAAATAATTAATCAAGTACGATGATTAATTAGGACCTAGGATTCAGGTAAGATAAGCTTGAAATTGATAAATTTCATGTTTGGTTTAGGACTTAGAATAATCAAGATTAGGTTTTCTTGATAAACAATTGAGATTAGGGGTCTAGGGTTTAGATGACTATTTTTAGGTCATTACATTTTACCCTCTTTGAATTGATGTGTGATCATCGCCATAATTCAAAGACCTGTTAGTGAAAGGACCTAGAAAAGTTTTATTTGAAGCGATGAAACCATTCTTGTCGAGGAAGACAAACTTCAAGCTTGATGGGACAAAGATCGATCAAGGGATATAAACAGAATACTCAGTTTAATTTAAAGCGATGAAATTGGGCATCTGTCAAGCAATCTTAAACCTTTTGATTGGTTTGAATGAATAACGAGTTTGATTTGAGGCGATGAAACTAATTACCATTAAGAGCTTTGATTATCAAGCAAATTGACTTGATTTGAAGCGATGAAGCCAATTTGATCAATGTATCTAGTTTCAATAATGAACAGCTCGTATAAGACCGATATTTTTTTATTTTGAGTGCATTCACCACTATATAAGACCATTGATTAGGCTGCCTTTGATTTAAGATGATCTCAACTTGATTTGATGAGATGAAGTTGAGATGCCCAAAGCGATGGGGTCTTGATTAAGGATGTGATCACTAGAATGTTGATGTCTTAATCCTGCCCCCTCGGGAGCGAAATCAAAATTTGGGTAGGTGCCCTAGTGATTGGTAGTAATTCGATTGATAACATGATGCAAGAAGAATCAGATATGATTAGAAAGAGGTCCCAAGTGGTTAGGAAAGAAATTGTACTTGATGGGAGGTCTTGTTGATCAAGGTTGACCAAAATTGGTAGGGTTGACCAATTTTGACCAAAATTCTGACACATGGATTGTTTTGGAAGAAAAAACATGAGAGATATCCATTGGTTGGAGTCTAAAAGACTAATTGTGCAAGTGGTCAACTGTAGTTGACTAAAAAAGTCAAACATAAAAAATGACTTGTCAAACGATCTCAGATTTTGATTTCAATTATAAAAATGGAATCACAACGGTCTAATTATCTAGATGTATAATTTTCACATTAATCAGAGCAATTTGAAAATGAGGTCAAAAACCTATATAAGAGCAAAAAGGGTCATTTTCAATTCACTTCAAATCTTCGAGTCATCTATCCTTCGAGAGCGAAAATGGTGGTCTCCATGTGAAATCATCAATTTGAGTGCCAGAGACTTCACAACTGGCCCACAGACTACTATCCACCAGTGAGTAACTAAAAACCATACTCTACAATTCAAGTTTTTTGTATTTTGATAGATTTTGCATAGTTTTTGGCACATTTTAAATGTTTTCTTCCGGATTCTTGTACGAGAGTCTAGGTAGGCTCATACAAGTTTTTGCAAAAAATTCTTGACTCATATGGGGGCATTAACTCGTATGGGGATGCCCCATTACTTGTACGAGTTTCTACACCAGGGAGAAACTCGTATGGAAAATAGTGGGACTTTCTGAGTGCCATATTATGAAATTTTTTGTTATGTTGGCCTTTCGTTGCCTGTACATGCATGTTTAGAACCTCTATGTCAGTCTTCTGAGTTAGTCTGAACCATGTATTGATGTATCTTCCATTTTTTCTTGTCGTAGGAGCAATTCCCTGATGAGTTTTGGATTACCTTCCCTCTAACCATGCATTTAGGTGGTCTTTTAGACGAGGATGAGATAGCCACAGTTTCTACTTGTGGATTCGTTTGGTTATTGGGGATCCCAGATATTTGGGTGAACCATGGAATTCTTAGTTCTTTGGCTAAGCAGTTTCATAGTGAGAATAATATCTTCCATATTCCTACAGGTGAGATCATAGTGACCTTAGAGGACGTGTATAGGATTCTCTAGATTCCTATCAGAGGAGAGTTAGTTAGATATGAGGCGGCCCATCATCCAGGGTGGATAGCCTTACAGAGAGTATTCCAGGATGATAACATCCTTAAGTAATGGATTGCATGGGATAGTATGATGACATAGTATTCAGTGCAGTATCCACTAGCATGTTTCCTGGCGGGTATTATAGGATGTATCATCATGCCTGATAGAAGGCAGCAGGGGTTTCAGATTGGGTGGGGA
Source organism: Thuja plicata (assembly GCA_018584345.1). NCBI lineage: Eukaryota > Viridiplantae > Streptophyta > Pinopsida > Cupressales > Cupressaceae > Thuja > Thuja plicata. Next base: position 919,787 of record MU227262.1, on the reverse strand, counting down.
TTGGTACTGGAGGAGCTACTGGAGAGGCCAGCGAAGCTCGCATGGGGAGCTTGTCTATTAACTCATATGTACCATGAGCTACATGAGGTCGTGTATCACGATGCCAAGAACCTCATAGTAGGAGTACTAGTACTACAGATTTGGGCTTGGGAGCATCTCCTGGTATGCCAAATAGTGGTGGATGATGCCTGATAGGATGGGCAGCCATTTATATTCACATATGTAGGATATGTTACACAACCCCATATGGGCCACAAAGGATATTAGCATCGATAGCTAGATGATATGATAGTTGTGACCTGGTGACCTTACAGGGCTACAGAGGCATGGGGAGATTGGGCCCGACAGAGCAGAGAGATGTACATGACATGCCCACCAATAGGGTGAGCTACGAGCATGGTTGAGAGATTTGTAGTTACTCGAGTTTAGAGGCAGTTTGGACGCCCTTAGGTCATCTTAGGGGAGTTCATAGCATATGCATGATTCTTTGACAAGGAGAAATTGGGATGGAGCCCGCAAATTGTGTGCGCCTCCACAATACATGATATGACCAGGATAGTCTGAGATACGTGGGACTACAAGCATGATATAGTTGATGCAAGTATGACTTCGGAGTATCATGATTATTTTGTTGCACATCCCTTCCCATGGTTTACAGATCTAGCAGCCAGAGTACCTAGGATAGAGGATGTAGACCCGATCCCCATCGTCATCCTAATGGTAATTCCTAGGCGGACATGTGCAGATATAGGGCCTAGTTTGATTTGGGAAGTACCTATAGCTGGGTAGAGATAAAGGGGAGAGGGTCATGGGTTAGGTTTCATTGGGGTAGATGTAGCCTTAGGATCACAGGCTACCCCATCGGCAGGATAAGATACAACAGTGTTTGATGTGGTAGCCCGACAGATCAGATAGTGTCAGGATGTCTAGGAAGAGCAGGGTCATGATGAGAAGGTAGAGTCATGATGAGAAGGTACAGGGTGAGAAGGTAAAGGCTCAGGCATAGAGTTAGGTATAGGCTCTAGGTTAGAGGACTCCTCAAGAGGTGATCCGGTCATTGAGAGAGAGTACATACTCTTGAGATAGAGGTGGCAGTAGGGAAAACTAGGATCATGGAGAGAGATCAAAGGATAACTTCCTTGATAACTGAGAATGACCATTTCCAAAGGACAAATACTTTTCAGATGAGCAGAGCATCATACTATGTTGCAGTGTATAGTGCAGCAGTGCCTATTGCACAGCAGGTAGTTCCATATTCTCAATTCATGGCCAAATCAAAGGATACTTGCATGCCTCTGGTTGATGATGTTCCATAGCCACCGCAACCTCCACCACATATTCCTGATGTTGAGGAAATGGTCAAGAGTTATCCATAGTTCATTGTAATACATTTTGATGTTGTACCCATTTTTGGTCTTATCTTATGATGACATTGCTCCAATATTTTTTTATATTTTGAGATGTACCCCTCACATGTTGGATTATATATATAGAGACATATGATTTGATTTCCTCATACTTGTGTTGATGTGATATGTTTCTTGAGATGTTCTACTAATGGATGCATTTCCTTTATTTTTTATGGATGATCATGTATGTTTGTGCAAATGTTTATCCACGAGTTTATGCAATATGATGTCTAGATGTATGGATAGTACTTATGATGATGATGCATTATTTTTAATTTCATTTCTGATGCATATATATGTGTGAATGCAATCCTAATCATGTTATGGATATACATGTGATGTAATGGATTTATAATGTGACAAATGATATGGATGTATGCAATGCAATGGATATGCTTATGCAATGTGAATGCAATGTTTCTAACATCTCATGTTTGGAAAAGATGATTGTCAACACAGGTACTCAATCATGTCTCTATCAACATGCAACATGACCACTTGACAATGAGATGATGATTAATTAGAGCCTCAGATCCTTCACATTGGAGAGGTATCTATATTATATAGATTTCAACACCATGCAGATGCAAATGCAAGACTATCATGAATGCAATCTAAGGTGTAGTCACTGAACTTTTAGCTTTGAAATTTTTCATCATCGAGTGTTTTTGGAACATCGAAGTTGATACAATCCTTACTGGTGCCACTGCAACCACAAGAATATGAATATGACTTTCATTGGATAATATATAGGAAACTAACGCAAGCATCGGGGCACAAAAGCCAAGATGACCAAAACATTGTTTCCAGTTTGATATTGCAAGGGTACACCAGTATCTGTACATTCAATGTCGAGATAATCATGAGTGCAATCTTGCATAAACAAGAACATCAATAACAGTCAAGGAGATAGTTCTGACCTCACCTTGGCCTACAAGTAAACAAGATCAAGGGATGTGAGGATTTCTGCCTTAATGCAAGATCTCTTATCACATACACCCTTGTTTATTTGATGTTGTAGGATCATCAGGACCACACAAACAAGCAGTAGACAAGAAAAATATTAACAAAAATCAATGAGAACAGACAACATACAAAGAGAAGTTCAACATACTTCAGCCTATTTCAAATTTTTAGATGTGTAACATGTATGAGGTGTTGAGAAACACCGTCATGCTTGTGAATGTGATGTGTTTGATTTCTATCATTATATTATTTACGTTTGTGTTATCAAATGTGTGTTAAGAAACACAGATGCATCCAAGGATAGTATTAAGAAACACTTTTGGATTGGGGTGTTAAGAAACACATGTTGCGTCAGTAGAGAGATGTCCTTTAGAAATGAAAAGATTACTAACTCTGGTGTAAGCCAAAGATGCGATCAAATTTGGGGACCTGTGCCCCCTAGTTACAAATTTCAATTGAAGACAATTGACTTGACTTATATTGTCAGAACAAAGTTGATGTGATTGCCCCCAGACTATGAATCTGGATCGGTTTTAAGCCAGGAGGGTTCCCAGAAGAACCAAAGTGTCATGAAAGTGAGTGAAAGCTTATGTACAAACTAAAGCAAAGGATTGTCAAGACTGAGCATTGATAGATGGAGCGTTGAGTACAAGAGATGCATGTTTACCAGGTTTTCACCAAGGCACTTTTTCTTTTTTTTCCATTTTTTTTTTATTTTTCCATTTTTTTATTTTTCTTATTGATGCATCAAGGCGCATGTTTTCCATTTTCACCAAGATGAACACTTTTTTCAAGACTTTTTCCAATTTTTAGTCCTTTTTCTAGGATCATAAATATGTACATTGTGTTGATCACCAAGAATGCCTTAGGTGTAGAACTTCTTCAGATGGAGAGTGTTGATGGGCTCCTGAAGGTGTTCTCCTTCAAGTGTGGAGACTTGATAGGATCCAGAGCTGAATGTTGCAATGATGATATAAGGACCCAGCTAGTTGGGTTTGAATTTCCCCTTTTATTCTCTATGTGACTAATTATGGGGGTTTTCTCTCAACACTAGGTCACGCACATGAAGTTCTCTTGATTTAACCTTTTTATGATACCCTCTAGAAATTATTTTGTGATAAGCTCTGAGGTGATCAAATGTCACTTGTCGACGTTCATCCAATAGTTCCAGTTCTTGCACCCTTGAGATTCTATGATCTTCATCTGTGATAATCCTTCGTAGAAAAACCCTCAGAGATGGGAGTTCTACCTCTACGGGTAATACTGCCTCTACTCCATAGACAAGAGCAAAGGGGGTTGCCCCAGTAAGTATTATGATACTTGTTTTATGCCCATAGTGCCAGATTGATCTGCAGATGCCAATCCCATCCATATTTTTTCATAGTATGGTGCAAGATTTTCAGCAAATTTTTATTGGAGGCCTCAGCCTATCCATTACCTTATGGATAGTAAATGGAAGAGCAGTGTTGTTTGATTTTGAACTTCTCACAAAGTTCTTTGATATTGGTGTTTTTAAATTTCCCCCCATTGTCAGTTATAATGGCTAAAGGAATGCCATATCTATAGATAATGTGATTCAGAATGAATAAGGCCACATGTTGGCCTGTAGCTTTGATTAGTGGTACCGCCTCTACCCACTTTGTGAAATACTCAGTCGCGGTAATGATGAATTTGTGCCCATTAGAAGAAGATGGATATATCTGACCGATGAGGTCAAATGCCCACTGTTGGAAGGGCCAGTGTGTGATAAAGGGAATCAGTTCCCTTGCTAGAGAATGTATAAGATTGCCATATAGTTGGAATTTCTTACATGTATTTTCATATCTTACAGCCTCTTTTTCCATGTCTAGCCAGTAGTAACCTGCTCTCCATAGTTTTCAGGCTAGAGTTAGACCATTAGAGTGAGAACCACAAATACCATCATGGACCTCAGCCAATGCATGTTTAGACTCCTCTTTTTATAGACACCTAAGCAATGTACCATCTAGTCCTAATCTATAAAGATCATCATCTATGAGAACATAGCATGAGGCATTTTGGATAAGGTGTCGACGTTCATTGCAGGTAAGTGCATTAGGAATGACCTAATGGTGCAGGTAGGCATAGACATGTTTATATTAGGATGACTCATGTCCTATGATAGAATAAACCATGTGGGAGTCAAGGGAGTTGTAAGTAGGGAAATGAATTTCATCCACTAGCAATGCATAGCGGAAGTATTCCTCTTGCAGTTGTGAGGACGCTAATGTAGCCATGGCATCAGCTGCTTTGTTCTATGTCCTCGGGACCTGCTGAAATGTGATGTGGGTAAAATATTTTTTAGAGTCATCAACCATTCTCTTATAAGGCATGATTTTATCATCCTTGGTTTGGTAAACATCATTGGTTTGGTTGATAATGAGCTGGGAGTCACCATAGATGTGTAGCTCTGATATGTTCGATTTAATTACTAGTTTGATTACATTAACCAAGGCATCATATGCAGGAATGTTATTTGTACAAGGGAACAATAGCTTGTATGCCTTTGGTATGGAATATCTCTAAGGTGTTATGAACAAGACACCTGCACCTGAACCCAATTGTGTAAAAGATATGTCAAATAACATTTTCCATGACCTGTGTGTTATGTGTGGAATAGAGCCGTCTAGAAATTCAACATTGATTGGGAGATAATCTTATGATGGAGCGTCAACTAGTTGATCTGCAATGACCTATCTGTTGATTTCTTTGTGTTCAATGTATTCAATTTCAAACTCACTAAGGAGCATGACCCATTTATCTAGCCTGCCAGTTAAAGTTGCTTTACTCAAAAGATATTTCAATGAATCAATCTTTGCAACCAGCTTTATGGAATGAGCTAACATGTAATGTCTAAGCTTCAGAGACACAAATACAACTGCAAGAAAAACTTTCTCTATCATTGAATTATAATTCATCTCATACAAGACCATGGTTCTACTGATGTAGTAGATGACTTGCTCTTTCTTGTTTTCATCTTCATGTGCCATAAGTGCCCCTAGTGACGTTGTCATGGATCAATGGTTTTCCTAGTGTAGGAGGCATCAATACTGGTAGGTTAGCCAGGTATGCTTTAATGTTATCAAAGTTCTTTTTACATTCTTCATCTCATTCATATGTGACTCCCGTACGCAGTATTTTTGTGAATGGTTGTGACTTGTCTGCCAACTGTGAGATAAATCTTATGATAGACTGAATTCTCCCTTGGAGTCTCCTCATTTGAGTTATGTTTTTAGGTGGCAGTATCTCTAGGATTTATTACACCTTTGTAGGATCTACGTTGATTCCTTTTACTGAGACAATGTATCCCAACAATTTTCCAGAGGTTACACCGAATGCACACTTCTTCGGGTTTAGTCTAAGCTTGAATTGCTCCATTCTATCAAGAATTTTACCCAAGTCTTGTAAGTGCATGGATCTTTCCATGGTTTTAACAAGTGTGTCATCCACATAATCTTCCATGTTTTTGTGCATCATGTCGTGGAAGATTATTGTCACAGCCCGTTGATAAGTAGCTCATGCATTTTTCAGTCCAAAGGGCATAACATTCCAGTACAAGGTGCCCCAAGAACATGTGAAGGTTGTCTTTTCCTGATCTTCTAGAGAAAACTTTATTTGTTTATATCTGGAGAAACCATCCATGAGAGAGTACATTTCATACCCAACTGTCATATCCACAATCATATCAATGTTGGGAAAAGGATAGTCATCCTTTGGACAAGCCTTTTTAAGATCCCTGAAGTCTATATAGACTCAGATATATTTATCTGGCTTTGATACTGGTACAATGTTTGAAATCCACTCTGCATAATCAATAGCTTGAATGAACCTAGCTTTGAGTATCTTTTCCAATTTAGCCTTTATAAACAAAGCAACATGAGGATGCATTTTTAGATTTTTTTTTCACTAGTTTGACTCTAGGTGCAATAGAGAGATGGTGCATAATCAGATCTAGATCTAACCCAGGCATGTTTGAGTAACTCCATCAAAAATTAATCTTTTTATCTTTAAAGAATTCAGTGAATTCTTTGAGCTATGTTGTTGATAAAGACTGTTCTACATGGATGATGTGTGGATAATCCTCTATCCCAATGTTCATAGGCTATGTTGGTTCAATCAATACTGACAATCATTCCTGGAAGTGACTATGTAGGATATCAAGTACCCCATCCTTAGGTGCCTCAGAGAGGTTTTCACCATCGGATGTGTCTTTTCTTTTTACTATTTTGTGTTCTGAAACCGCGATAATATGGTTTTTGCCTTCAGAACCCTTTTTCTTTTTCATTTCAATTTTGTGACTGGGGTACTTGATATCCACTTCAGTCATATTTAAGCTAGGTTCACTGGTGGAAGAAGTCACGGGTTCAACAACGTTCAGGTAGCATGATAATGCATACTCATTGAGGAATGTAGGGATGTTTATGGATTTTGTTTGCAAACCCCAGTCAATGAGTTCAAGATGTAGGAGTGGCAATGAATTGGAAAGTTCAAGGGTATTCATGGTATGTTCATCATAAACCTAGACCATTACAGAGAGACCTAAATCAATACCATGTATAGATGTATTTAAATCAGTAAGACCCCTAACGGCATCGTAAAATCCCATGTCAAGGATTAGATGATTTAACTTTCCAGACCTAGAACCTAAACCTTCACCTACCTTGAACAGAGTTACATACTTTTGTATAGTATCCACCTCATTGTCTTGAGTTCCTTCTAACAAACTATCAAACTAATACTTATGAGAGTTCGTTTCAACATAATCTACCATATTTAAGACATGAGTGAAGTCCACTCATTGCCCCCAATTTGGATGAGCTCTATCTACGAAATTTTCTATGGTTAAATTCCCTTATTGTGTATCTTGATCTTGTTCAGATGTAGTTGTGTATGACTAATTAGAAGCCATTGGTAATTCATCTAGAATACATTCTTCAGTATCTTTGACCTGTGGTGTTTGTTCTTCAAAGAGAAGAGACTGGATATTCAAAGGAATAGGACAAGGATATACATCTTCCTCATCTTCCTCATTAGGATCATCAGAATCATCCCACTTGAAAGAGGGTGTGCTAGTGCTTTATTCTGTTGTGTTCTTCTCTTCTTCATCTAGATGGACCTAATGTCTCTTTTCTTTATCTAGACGATTTTTGGCTCTTTGTGCTTTCCTTGATAAAAACCCTAGACCAGTCATGTCCCTAGGTCATAGGAGCTCAATAGAGATGGGTTCATAGAGTCCATTTTGATTACATCCAATGTGTCCCTTTTTATAATAACCCATTCATCGAGCTAGTTCATACCCCACTCCATATGTTTCTGGGGATATTTCACATTGTTTTATTTCATTGTTTTCAGGCTCCTTATATAGCCATTCTAGAATAGTTTGTTCTTCTTTCTTATCTTCTAATGGTATTTTGGCTCAGGATGTTGTTGGTTTCATCTCTTCCAAAGGTCTCCCGTAGGACCTAGGTGATGTGGGAAGAGATGTGATTGATAGGACGGGTTCCACTATGTATCCACCCATACCACTGTCCTTTATTTTTAACTTCTTTTACATTTCCTTCATTAAGTCACTGATTGACTCTGAAGTTGAAGCCTCTCTTTTATGTGGTATGAGAGTATCTGTTGCCTGACACAGTGTATTACATGTGTAGCTAGTGTCTGTAGAAATACTGACTTTGACACGATTGAATAGAAACTTGATGCGTTGATGGTAGGTGGGTGGGACAGCGTGCATTTCATGAATCCAGGGTCTTCCCAACAAGATGTTGTAAGACAATGGAAGATCTAACACCTAGAAAGTGACATCCCTCTCCACGAGACCCACTCTGAGGGGAAGAGTTACGATACCTTTGGAAGATCTCTCTTGTTCATCATATGCCTTTATGGTAATTTTCTTCTTTGGATCAATGGCATATTCTAAAAATCTCAATTGTTTAATCAGTTTGTATGTACAGATGTTCAACCCTGCGCCTCCATCTATCAAGACTTGTTTGATGTGATTTTTATGAACCAAGATTTCAATATGCAATGGAAGATTTTATGGATGACTCACAGAATTATCATCTTCCTCTGAAAAGGATAGGTAGTGTGGCGAAGTCAAATGACCCACCATAGATTGAAACTAATCCAGATCCAAGTCTTTAGGAACATTGGAGGTTGACAAGGCTTTATCTAAGATCTCTCTATGAGCCAAAGAGATTTTGAGCAATTCAAAGACCAAAATTTGGGTGTTTTTTTTTTTTAAATTGCTTAACAATGCTATAGTCTGCAACATGGGATGAAGCTAGTTGTTTAGATTGCAACACCTTAGAGGCATTCGCGGTCATTTTTTGTTGGTTGGCACCCATTGTTTCGATGTTGCCAGTTGATTTTGAGATAAAGAGTTGGAAGCTCCCCCTTTTCCCAAGGTGATCTTTTCTTGCACTCAGGTCACCAATTTTTCTATTCTAGACTCTTTATTGTCATTTTTGACAATGATTACATTATAGTACTCAGGAGAGATTGGTTCAACCATGTGGATGACCTTATCATCCGGGGTGCTATAGGTATGATTGATCCTAGCATCTTGTTTACGATGCAAAGAATCCTACAAAACCAATCAACCATATAGGATCATATTGATCTAATCCTATTGACATCACTTTTAAAATATATAAGAGGCATATTCCATCATCCAACATTAACACAATATTCATTGCTTTGATTCTATTTTCACAAATAATTGTTTCAGATTTATAGACTTGTACTCTATACCTCATAACTTTCCAGAAATACATTATTTTGAAATTTACTTTGGTGAAATTATTCATAATTAGGTTTTGTCCAACATATCCAAAAATTAGAAAAAATCTAACCTTTCAATCAAAAGATATGCTCTCTTCCCTGAGACCCATTTTACTGTCATAAAATATAAACTTTATTTTCCCAATCCACCTAGGGCATCATATAACTTTCAGAATACACCTTTATTTGAAACTAAACCAAAAAAATATTACCCTATCCGAATATAGTTTCCAAAAAATTAATATATGGAATTTTCCATTGTGTAAATCATGAGATAAATAGAAAGCATTGACTGCCACTCCATTGAAGACTATTTAAAACCCGTTTTAACTAAAATGATCATACCTTTCACACATCTGCATAAAAATGACTCCAATCAAAATGAAACAAAATATAATTCACATATATTTCCAAGGTATCTACTTAGACATTATAAAACTTCCATATGTGTTCGTACCACATGCTGCAACATGACTATTTCCTGGAATCCTCAAATCTGCAATTGACAACTTTCACAAAAACCTCCATAAATTTCTCAAAATAGAATGAAATTACTCCAAACAAAAAGGAGAAGGAATTTAATAAATCCTACTATCTAAAAATTACATATTTAAAGGGTTTCTAGGTCGTACATGGTCGTACAAGGTCTGGAACCAACACTAAAACTGAAAAACCAATCAAAACAACAACAATAGAATGCACCAAAAAGGTATCAAAATATTTTCTTCCTCCAAATATGATTTGGAACGACCTTACAATGACTTTTTATAGATGTTTAGTTATTTTACACCTTACAACTACCTCTGATAACCATTAAACTCCCTTTTACAACTTTTAATGCAATATTTATGCATTTGACAACATTTCTTGCTTGACAACTTTTACAATTTTTACAAGATGACTTTGAAACTTTGTAGAAACCATCCTAACATATAAAAATGATCCCCAAATGAAATTTTAAAAAAATTATTAAATTTCATGGCTTATTTACATAATTTGACCATTTGAAAAACTCATGACCTTACTAGAACAAATATGACAACTTTTACAAATGACTTCAAATAGCCTTACATCTTGATTCAAATGGACTCAATACTTAATAAAATGACATTATAGATAATAAATGAACCAAATAAAATCCAATTTCTCACACTTGGACATTTAATCTTCTATAGCTTAGGTGCTCCTGCACCATACTCTGGGCCTTCAAAAGTTTCCAAGTCCCCTGGAAACATGGAACCAATAACCTACAAAAAAAAATTGAAAACCTTCTTCACTTTTACCTTCCTTTGCCTTTTCCTCTGTATGCCTCTTCTCTCATCAAATTTCCTTTCAAGGACATAGGAATGTCCTTTTGTTCTTCTTCTCTAGTGCCCCTATCAGTGGAACATTCATGGCTACAACTCCCAAGGTACCATCAGTCAGAAATCCACCACTCTTGCTGCTTCAAACTCACCAACAACTCAGGAATCTCATCCTTCCTCTTTCCCTGGTCTTTTGGAAATCAACTAGACCATCCATCTCACCCAATAGTAGATCCTGGAAGATTCCTCACTTTCACCTCCTTACCCAGCCCAATCTATATTGGAGAATGGTCATGGAATACTTCTCATGTCTTCTCACTTGCAACTTAGTGGATAGGTACCTACAACCATAATTCATTAACAAAAACCAAGACAATAACATCTCTCTCAACCCAGACCTTTTTCTGGGCTCTGATACCAATTTGATGCAGAGAATCCAACAAACCCAATCAACCATATAGGATCATATTGATCTAACCCTATTAACATCACTTTTAAAATATATGAGAGGCATATTCCATCATACAATATCAACACAATATTCATTGCTTTGATTCCATTTTCACAAATAATTGCTTCAAATTTGCAGACTCGTACTCTATACCTCATAACTTTCTAGAAATATATTATTTTTAAATTTCCTTTGGTGAAGTTGTTCATAATTAAGTTTTGTCCAACATATCCAACAATTAGCCAAATTTAACCTTTCAATCAAAAGATATTCTCTCTGCACCGATACACATTTTACTATCATAAAACATAAACTTTATTTTCCCAATCCACCTAGGGCATCATATAAATTTCATAATACACCTTAATTTGAAACTCAACCAAAACCATATTACCCTCTCTAAATCTAGTTTCCAGAAAAGTAAGATACAGATTTTTCCATTGTGTAAATCATGGGATAAATAGAAATCATTGACTGCAACTCCATTGAAGACTGTTTAAAACAAGTTTTCACTAAAATGATCCTACCTTTCACTCATCTGCATAAAAATGACCCCAATCAAAGGGAAACAAAATTTACTTCACATATATTTCCAAGAAATCCACTTAGACATTCTAAAACTTCCATATGTTTTTGTACCACACGCTGCAACATGATTGTTCCCTGGAATCCTCAAATCTGCAATTGACAACTTTCACAAAAACCTCCATAACTTTCTCAAGATAGAATTAAATTAATCCAAAAAAAAAAATACATCCTAATATCTAACCATTACATATTTACAGGGTGTCAAGGCCGTACATGGTCATACAAGGCTTGGAACCAACACTAAAACTGAAAAACCAATCAAGATGACAACAATAGAATGCACCAAAAATGTATCAAAATATTTTATTCCTTAAAATATGATTTGTAACGACCATAAAATGACTTTTTATAGAAGTTTAGTCAGTTTTGACCTTACAACTACCTCTCATAACCATTAAACTCCCTTTTACAACTTTTAATGCAATATTTATGCATTTGACAACATTTCTTGCTTGACAACTTTTACAATTTTTACAAGATGACTTTGAAACTTTGTAGAAACCATCCTAACATATAAAAATGATCCCCAAATGACCTTTTACAAACATTTATGAAATTTCATGGCTTCTTTACAAAATTTGACCATTTGACAAACTCATGACCTTACTAGGACAAATATGACAACTTTTACAAATGGCTTCAAATAGCCTTACATATTGATTCAAATGGACTCAATACTTAATAAAATGACCTTATAGATAATAAATTAACCAAATAAAATCCAATTTCTCACACTTGGACATTTAACCTCTTTTAGCTTAGGTGCTCCTGCACCAGTTTATAAGATTATGCTTTCTCATACTTAGGTAAGGGATTCTTAAATGCCTTATGATCAACATCCGTTGTATGGTTGTCAACTATGATTATTTCACTATCAAAAAGGTATTAGATTTCATGTTTTAATGGAATGTAGTTCTCCATTGTATGTCCCTTATTTCTGTGATATGCTCACTAATCATTGTCTCTCCACCATTTTGGTTTTACCTTTGGTTCGTATGGCTTGGAGTTATCTGGAAACATGATCAGTCTGTTTTCTAGTAGAGTCTTAAGGGCCAACTCATAAGATTCACCCAAAGTATCAAAGTCCCTCTTGTGTTCAACCCAAGGTTTTTCTTTCATGAGGTTACTAACCCCTTTGGAGGGTACCTTTGTGGTGTTTTCAACAGCTTTTAGGGCTTTGGGGCCACTTGTTAAGTTGAATACTACTGGTTTGGGTTGGGGAGAAACATTATTGACTACCCCATCATTCACTACATGCTTGTTCTTATTCTAGTATTTGGTCTTATCTTTGGAATTGGAATTAAATTTAGTTTATTTTGAAAGGGAAATCTCACCCTTCTTGACAAGCATATTTTCAATCTTCAGTGCACTCTTCACAAGTTGATCAAAAGTGGAGAGATCTTGCATCTAAAGGGGATAATTATACTCTTTGATTAGTGCGTTGGTAAATATATCCATCTTTGTAGACTCATGAATGATTCGTGGATATCTAGAAAATACTCGTCTCCATCACTGAAGAAAATTCAAGAATGATTCTCCCGTCTGTTGTTGAATGTTGCATAATTCGATCATAGACACAAGATGTTGTATGTTATATGAATATTGTTGTAAAAATAGATTCATCAATTCGTCAAAACTTTTGATCCCAGTGGGTAAATTTGAAAACCACTCCATAGCTTGACCACCTAAGCTTCAGGGAAAGAGACACATGAGATACATCTGCTCGTGCATAAACTCTGTACATAGGGTACATAATTCCCGATTGTGATCTTGTGGGTCAGAATGACCTCTATACTTGTCAAATTTGGGGATTTCTACTCCATGTGGAAATGGAGGTAAGTGCAAATATTTGTCGAAAGGAAATGGACAAATTGTGTCCATAGATAGTTTTGTCATTGGTTTCTCCTTTTCTTATTTTATTGCTTGTATTTACATTTTTAGAGCTTGGATGTATTTGGTTAACAGTGTCATAGGAGTTTCCTCCTCTTTAGAAATGATATCTTCCACTCTATAACGAGAGGGAAGTTGGGCTCCTTGTTGAGCTAGTTCTAAAAAGTATTGATCTTTGTCTCTGTTCATGATGACCTTCATTACTTTGAGGAATGCTTGGTCTTGTAGACATTTTTTAAATTCTTCCTCAAAGTCTTCAGGATCGTTAAACTCTGGTGGAATTTTAGTGCCATGATTGTTTTCCCTTGACATTGTTGATTTTGGTAATTTATTATTGAGAAAAAATGACTCGTGTGTAGTGTTTATTTGTTCCTTAAATAGAGGGTTTTTTTTGTAAGTGGTGGACATTGTCCTTCCGTGTTGAGTGTTCTAAAAGAACTCCTAGTCCATGCCATCATTAACCAGTTGATACTGAGATTATGTCTAAAGTGATAACTAAGTCTAAGACCTAAAAAGATAAAGAGATAATGTCCAACTGAGAGGGAGATAGCAACAACTTTGATCTTGAGTCAAGGTTAACAAACCCGCTCTCGCAACTCAGGATAAGGATAACATAGACAAAGATGATTAAATAACAGGTCACTTGGAATAGCACAACAAAGTCAGACTTCGAAACAATAAGCAAACCAGGCTATCAACAGATTATAGTCAAAGAAAAACTAGTAGTAGTGTTGTGAGAATATAGATTTGAGAAAATTTGGACAGAACCAGCACGATGGAATACCAACTCGGACAACAACTTGACTGATTTTCAAAATTTTGACACTGAATATAGAGGTCCCATACAAGCATGTACAATGCTCAATATGAGTAACCTATAAGTATGATATGAGTAATTGATCAATACATAAATACATCAAGAGACAATATATCCCCCTGATCACTCTGGATATCTAGCTTCAAAACTTTCAACACAATCTCTCTTGATTATCTTATTTTTCACACAATCTCTCCACCTTTGACATTAATGGAAAAGGGAAAAAGATATCAAAAGAACTTAACTCACCTCAGAAGGATGATGTCAAATTTGCAATGTCAATCCATAAACTCCATAAAATTACTCCCCCTAAGGAGTAGTCCCCAACTCATCAATCCAAAGAATGATATTCTGGTAATTTTCTGAACTGATGCCATCCCTAGCATCATTAACTCTGATTAGGAGGGGCTATAACCCCAAGCTCATCTCTATTATACTCAAATATATCCTTTGGTAAAGGCTTTGTAAAGATATCAACAAAAAATTCCTTACTAGATACATACTCCAATCTTACTTACTTTTCACTGACTTTATCCCTCAAAAAATTATATATAATAGAAATATGCTTTGTCCTTGAATATTGCATAGGGTTTTTTGAAATATTTATATCACTTGAATTATCATAGTAAATAACAATAGGTTCATCAATGCTTATCCATAAATACTTCAACATTTTCTTCATCCAAACAACTTGAGTGCAATTTCTAGTAGCAGCATAGTCAACTTCAATAGTAGATTGGGAAATACAATCTTGTTTCTTACTAGCCCAAGAGATTAGGCTCTTACCCAAGAATAATGCACCACCAGTTGTACTTTTCCTATCATACACATTACCTTCCCAATCATAAATTGTGTATGATAAAGTGTGAAATCATTATCCTTACCATACCATAAGTCATAGTCAATTGTTCCCTTCAAGCATCTAAATATTCTTTTAACAACAACAACATGTGATTCCTTCATATTCACTTAAAATATTTCTATAATACAAACATCATTCATTATATCAGGTCTAGTCTAAGTCAAGTATAACAATCCTTGGATCATTGATATGTATCTTGTTTGATTTGTATGAGTGGATTCATCATCTTTAGTCAGTTTACAACCAATAATCACAGGCATTCCAGCCGGATTTGAATCTTCCATACCAAGTTTCTTCAACAATTCTCTGAAATACTTGGATTGTGTAATGAAAATTCCCTTATCCAACTGTGTAATTTGCAATCCAAAAAAGAATTTCATCTCACCTATCATATACATCTCAAATTAATTTTGCATTTCATCGGCAGAACCTCTACTCAATTCATCATCACCACGAAATATGATATCATCGACAAAGACTTCATCATCAACTATTTTGGAGTATAAGTTCCTATTAACAATACCTTTACAGAATCCAATCTTTGTCAAGTATCTATCCAATTTGGCATACCAGGCTCTAGGATATTTCTTCAATCTATACAATACTTTCTAGAATTTACAAACTATATCTTCTTCATCGGTTAGTGGAAATCCACCAGGCTTCTCATTGTAAACATCTAACTGGCCATTCAAGAATGTAGACTTAACATCCATCTAATATACTTTGAAATTTTGTAAGTTTCATATGCAAGAAGTAATCTAACAACTTCAATTATAGCTATAGGAGCAAAGGTCTCATTAAAATCAATACCTTCCAATTGGGAGTATCCTTTGCATACCAATCTAGCTTTGTTCTCAACCACCTTACCATCTTCATTCAACTTGTTTCTGAATACCCATTTAGTTCTGATCACATTCTTGTTCATAGGTATAGGAACAAGAATCCAAGTCTTGTTCTTCTCAATCTTATCAAGCTCTTCTTTCATTGCTCTCACCCAACTTTTATCATTACATGCTTGATTTACATCTTTAGACTAAAATTTAGATAACAAACATGTTTAATCTCTAGTATTTATTCCTCTAGTTTGAACACCTCTATTCTTATCACCAATAATAAATCTTTAGAATGATTAATCCTTACATACCATGGAGTCTTTAGAGTAGGCTTTGTAGTAGACCCTTGAGTTGTAATATCTTCCTTATTAGCTATTGTTTTAGCTTGTTCTACCAGACCATTTTGATCTTGAATCTAATTCTGCACTTCCACAATCTGATTTTCCTCTTCAACTAAATCATATCTGCAAGTTCTTTATGATCTCTGCACATTCTCATCCACTCTAACATTTTCACTTTCAACAATTTTCTTCGGTCTAAAGTTATAACATTTATATGTTTTTCTCTTAGTAGTGTTGGAAATATGGATGGAGTAACTGAGAGGGGAGGGGTGAATCAGTTACTACCAAAATAAATCCACAAGTCCTTTAGATGTCTTAGATATAAACTGCTGTAACTCGGTAAATTAACTTATTATGTTCTTTAAACATTCACAGTGATTGACATGCATAAAACAAATAACATGAACACAAGTAACACCAGATATAACATGGAAACCCAATTTGGGAAAACCACCAATGCAACTAGTTACTGATTTTCACTCTTCTGAAGTGAGCCCTGTTAGGAGCCAACCCTATTAAAGGTTAAAAAACACACTGTTAGGTGTGACCCTGTTAAAGGATTTAAACACCCTGTGAGGAGTGGCCTTGTGAGAGGTCTTTAGAACAATTCAACTGAATTGCCACCTTGTTAGAGGATTTACAAAATGGTTGTT
>MU227262.1:853256-896552 GCA_018584345.1 Thuja plicata | reverse complement strand
AACTCGGTAGACTCGGTAAACTGCCTGCTGAACATTCTGAGCTCGGTAGACTCTGTCTAATGATTGATATGACATTCTTTACTCGGTAGACTCTGTCTGATGACTGATATGACATTTGTGTAACATCAAAGACAATACACAATTTAAACAATTGTATCCAACAAGTAGAATATCCAAGAAATATCCCTTCATCACTTCTAGGATCAAACTTTCCAATATCCCCATCTCTCTTAATATAACATTTGTTTCCAAAAATTCTAAAATACCTCACTGTAGGAACATGACCATACCAAAGTTCATAAGGAGTCTTATCAATTTATTTCCTTTTTGCACTCGGTTCAAGGCATATACTGTAGTAGTCACCGCTTCTCTTTATTATATCTGTAGAACATTTCCTCAATCATCATGGTTCTAGTTGTGTTTAAAAAATTTCTACTCCTTCACTCTGCAACACATTCTACTGCGGGGTCCAGGGAGTAGAAGTATGCCTCTTTATCCCATGTTCTTCACAAAAAGCATAAACTCACTGGAGATGAATTCTCCAACTCTGTCCAATCTTAGGCATTTCAATCTCTGTCCAGACTCTGTCTCAACTATCATCTTGAATATTTGAAACTTCTAGAATGCTTTTGATTTATCTCTCAAGAATGTAACCCACATCATTCTTGAATAATAATAAATGAATAGGATAAAGTATCTATCTCCATAATATGTCTTAGAAGGACCACACAAATATGTATGTACTATGTGTGTTATTTTTTGGTTCCTACAGCTGCAACACAACACTTCAATAAGTCATTTTATTAGTGAAAAACAAGGGTTAGCAAGCATATCAATCACTAAAATCGACCTATTGCTTCCTATCTAGGAGAAGTGTGAAAAATGCTATAATTGCCCTCAGATTATGCATTTATCAGTACATATACAACCTAGAATGAAAGATTTAAATGAAACTAATCTACATGCTCAAGAAATATGTATTCTAAGCTCTAAAAATGAAGATAAGGTCATTAAATGCATGTGTAAGAGCCTTAATGAGGGATAGCATTTAAGAGGCATGGTGAGGGTATAAGCATTAATGATGCATTTATGAGAGCGTTAATGAGGCATGTGAGGGGTTTAAGTCCAAGCCTTAGAAAGTGGACTTTGGGGAAGGGGAGCTTGAGAATGTTGACTTTTTGGAAATGAGTTGAATGCCTAATCAAAAGATTAGGAATGTGACATCATTAGGAAGAGGGTTAAGATGGGATTAAGATTAGAATTAGGTTTAGCATGGGTGAAGAGGTTGGGATTAGTTTGAACCTAGGGTTAAGGTGGTTGAGATAGGTTAGGTTAGGGGCTAAAGGGAATATTAATGAAATGAATTATAAATAATATATTCATTCAATAATAGGGGAAATTAATTATTTAAGCTTTTGGTTGATTTTGATAATTAATTAGGACTATAGCTAATTAATTAAATTAATTAGGCTAGGGGGTTGGCTTTTTGCAAGTGATGAGGTGTAATTAGGATTTTATTTAATTCCTTTTAATTAATTACTTTAGCCATGTTTTTTATTTATTTTGATAGAATTGTATTGATTTGGTTGGATTAGCTAAGACAATTAATATAATTTAGTGATTAAATCACCTAGGAGATTAAATTTGATTTAAATGAATTATACCAGTAAATTGAAGAATTATCTTGACATAATTGGGGGTATGATCACACTTAGGGAAAATAGGTTCAATGGTCAGAGCAGACCAAATTAGGGTGGTTACATTTTCCCCTCTTTGAATAGATGTGTGAGCAGCGCATTGATTCAAAGAAAGTTTTTGATGTTGACTTCAGAAAGTTTGAGAATTTTGTCCCTGATCGAATGAAATGCCTGATGAGATCAGTCTCGCACTTGATTGAACTAAACTGATAGAATTTAATTTGAACTTGATTGAACAAAGGTCAATAAGAAAAGATCTTAAAGATACCAATTCTAAACTTGGTTGTCGTCAGAGAATTGATAATACTAACTTCAAACTTGATCGAACGAAGGTTAGTACAAAGCTGCCAAGAGCTTTAATAAGAATCTAAGCAAAAGTAGACATAGGATATCTAGCTTGTGAGAACTGAAGCCTTCAATCCAACAGTCCTGACTTAGTTAAGGAACTGTCATGCCTTTAGTTTTTTGATAACAAAGTCATTTTAATGTTGTTTCGAGCAAGAATTTGATTGATTTTAGTGTGATCATGCCCCCTCGGGAAAAAAATTGAGGGAAAAAGAATAAAATCCCTCTATTGAAATGATGTATCACTTGCATGGATTGGTTATATCAAGCAAGGATCAATTAGAAGAAGGGAAGAAACAGAGGTGTGTTAAAAGAAAACACAATGTACAAAGTTAATGACGTTAAAATGTGAGGTTTGAGTCTGATAAAATGATGTTTGACCAAGATTTTTTATGAATAATGTGCAATTTGATGATATATAACTTGGAAAATTGATTGCGTAAAGCTGACAAATCATTTTCAAAACATATGGAGCAATTTTGCATTTTTAGTAACTGTCGTAAAAAATTTACTGCACTGTGTAGAACAATGTCAGCGCGTTCGATTTCATTCCCGATTGATCAGAAAGAGAACAAAATTAGTTTCAGTTGTCTGGGAGGAGTTTTAGAGCTCCTAAATAGCTCAAAAAGTCAAATATATAGGCCCAAATTCACTTTTTACTCACTCATTTTCACTTTTCACCTTAGTAATTTAGAGATCTCTGTAAAGAAGATGGTGGTCCCCATGAAGAAGCATTTTTTTGAGCTTGGTCGTCGACATTAGTGTCCACCTGACTACCCACCTCTGGTAAGTACTTGAAAACCTACCTTCTGAAATTTTCAGTTTTCATTTTTATGCATTTTAGCTCAAGTTATAGCCATTTGAATTATGGGTCATTTTTGGTATGTAGCGTCGCTTCTGGTAAATCCTGTGTCACTTCTTGTTTTGCCCCAAATTCATGTGTCACATCCTGTAAATTCAGGATTGCACCCTATCTTTAATTTTGTGTCGCATGTTATAGGTTTTTAAATGTTTTTCAAGATTTCGCACCCTATTGGAATAGGGTCGCACGCGGCATCCCATGTCGCTTCTTGCGAAAACATGGTCACATCCCAGATGCCCCATCGTATCCCAAAAATTAGGGATCACATCCTGCAAGGAGGATCACACCCCGTAAAAACAAGGTCGCTTCCAATTTTTAACTTAGTTATCTATCCATTTTGACCATTTTTCTTCTACTGACCATGAAAACACTTAGCTGATAGGTTTTCTGCTTAGCTTGCTTAGATAGAACACTGATTTTGAACTTTTCAGGAATTACTATTTGTTGACCAGGTTCCTTTTGAGGACCATATCCTGGTCATGTCTTTGCTTTGTTGAGGGCTTTGACGGATGATGAGGCAAAGTTAGTTTCCCGTGTTGGTTTACTGTCATTGAGGGGTTTACCTGATATCAGGGTAAATCGAGGGTTGTTGACTACTCTGGCCGAGAGGTGGCACTTAGAGCACAAATTACTTGGTATTTGACGGTACCAAAGGCTGGGTAGGATAATTCTTCCACCAAGAATTCATAGTGGAATTGATGTTCCTCTAGTTGTAACATGGATGCTAGTGTAGCCATAGCATTTGCAGCTTTATTCTTTGTTCTTGGTATTTGCTGGAATGTGACAAAGACAAAGTACTTCTTTAGGGCATCAACCAGTTATTTGTAGGGCATCAATTTCTCATCTTTGGTCTGATAATCTCCATTTACTTGTTTGATAATGAGCTGAGAGTCACCATACACATGTAACTCTATGATCTTCCATTTCATAGCAAGTTTAAGACCATTGACCAATGCTTCGATATTCACAAATGTTATTTGTGCATGGAAACATCAATTTATAGGACTTGGGTATTTTGTATCCTTAAGGAGTGATGAATAGAACCCCTTCTCCAGAGCTTTGTTGCACGAAAGAACCATCAAAGTACATCTTCCATGGATACTCAGTTAGATGCATAATTGTTTCATAAGGAAATTCAATTCTCAAAGGTTCATCATCTTGGAGTGGTGAATTAGCTAATTGATAGGCGATGACTTGTCCTTTAATAGCTCTTTTATCTATGTATTCAATGTCAAATTCACTCAGAATCGGGACCCACTTTGCTAGTCATCATGTTAATGTTGTCTTGCTTAAGAGGTATTTCAAAGGATCTATCTTTGCAATGAGCTTTATTGTATGTGATAGCAGATAATGTCTCAATTTTTGTGATGCAAAGACAACTGCTAAGCAATCTTTTTCAATTATGTTGTAATTGAGTTCATAAGATACTAGTGTTCTTCTAATATAGTAGATTGATCTTTCCTTTTTAGTTTCATCTTCTTGCACCAGCAATACTCCCAGTGATGTAGCTATAGTTGAAATATATAGGAGTAATGGATTTCCATGAATGGGTGCCATGAGAATAGGAGTAGCCAGGTACTCTTTTAATTCTTTGAAGTTATTTTCACAATGTTCATCCCATTTGAAGGTGACACCTTTATGTAGTAATTTAGTAAAGGGTTGTGCTCTGTCTACAAGTTGTGACATAAATCTCCTGATTGACTGGAGTCTTCCTTTTAATGTCCTCATTTGACTAATGTTGCATGGAGGAGTCATTTATAGTATAGCTTTAAATTTTTCAGGGTCTACCTCAATTCCTTTTGCTGATACAATAAACCCTAGCAACTTCCCTGATTGAACCCCAAAGGCACATTTCTTTGGATTGAATCTGAGTTGAAATTCCTCTATGCGATCTAATATCTTTCGCAAGTCTTCAATATGAGTAGTCCTTTCTTTTGATTTAAATAAGGTATCATCCACGTAATCCTCCATGTTTTTATGCATCATATCATGGAATATAGTAGTCATAGCTCTTTGGTATGTACCACTTGCATTTTTTAATCTAAACGACATAATGTTCGAGCAAAAAGTTCCCCATGCACATGTGAATGTGGTCTTCTCTTGATCCTCAAGAGAAATCTTAATCTAGTTATAGCCTGATAAACCATCCATTAATTAGTACATTTGATAGCCTGTTGTTAGATCTATGATCATATCAATGTTTGGTAGTGGAAAATCATCTTTAGGACATGCTTTGTTTAAGTCTCTAAAGTCTGTATAGATCCTGATAGATTTATCTATTTTAGATACCGGTACCATATTAGAAATCCATCCTGTTTAAGCAATGACTCTTATGAATCTAGCTTTCAGTAATTTTTCTAGATCTGCTTTCACCAATAATGCAACATGAGGATGCATCTTTCTTATTTTTTGTTTCATGGGTTTTTTTTCCAGGAGATATAGATAAATGGTGCATTATTAATTTAGGATATAGTCCAGGCATATCTGTGTAAGACCATGCAAAGTTGATATTTTTCTCTTTCAGGAACTTAGGGAATTGTATCTTCTCCTCATCTAACAAAGTTTATGCTAGGTGAACAATATGAGTAACTTCAGTGGTGCCCAAGTTAACTGGTTGTGTGGGTTCTATCAAAACTAAAGATCATTTTTGAAAGTACTCAGGGAGGATATCAAGAATCCCATCTTTTGGCACCTCTGAGAGGTTTTCACCGTCAGATACGTCTTTTATTTTTACTATTTTAGAATCTGACACTGCCACAACGTGGTTTACACCATCAGTTCTTTTCTTCTTTTTTTTTTCAATTTGTGACTGAGAAACTTGATATCCTCTTGGAACATGTTCACGCTCCTTGTATTGGTGGAAGAAGGATAAGGTTCACAAGCATTTAGGTAGCAATCCAAAGTGTAGTCATTAGGGAAGTTCATGATAGGATTAGGATTTGAATTCATCCAATAAATTAAGTCAGGGTTTATTAACGACAATGAATCAGAGTTTGGTAAGGACAACATAGCGTCAGCGTCAAAACTATTAACTAACAAGACATGTTCTGTTAAGTATACTTCTATAGCGTTTAGATCATCAAGAGTTAAACCATCATTAATAGGGTCATCGTTAGTAATATGTGGACCTAACTCTATAGAATCATCAGTTGATATTTCTTCTTCTTCTCTCAGAAAAATGGAACTCATTGCTTGTAGTCTCATAATGTCCTCTAGACCTAGTAAAACACTAGTTTCTTCATCAAGAATTCTAGGCAATGGTATCTCATCTGATTCTGGAACAACAACAGTGTCAGTGGAAGTGTTAGAACTTTCTCCTCTTTGAGATGTCGGTGCCAATTTATGAATCACATCTAATTCAATGTCCATGGTAGAATCATATAGGATATCCCATTCATAATCATGTGAGTCTGTTATTTCATCATTTGATCTGTTTAGAAACTCAACAATAGTTACCCGATGTACTATATTAGCCACTTGTAGATCAAAGTGTGGTAAATATAGGATGTTTGAAATTGTGACCAACTTCGCCCAATTAGGATGGGAATCTTGTGGTTGGGATATGTCTTCAGTAGTTTCTTCTATCAATGACACTTCTGGAGTGTCTTATGTTGTTACCTCTACCTCTTGAACAGTAGCTTGTGTTAATAAAGGAACATGAGTGTCTTGTGGTGCCTCAAAGCTAGGTACATATCTTTCTCCTTGATATTCAGGATACTAATATGCAATAATCTCTCATAGGTCCATTGTTCTAGCTCTGTTTCTTCTTCTTCATCGCTTCCTTCATCAAAGATTGGACCATCTCTTGCAGTAGGGTTTTTAGATTTATTATTGAAACCTAAATTATTTTATCTTTGGTATTTCTGAATGCCATGTGTATAGGTTCAACAAGTCCCTTTACTTTGTCTCCTAAAGGTCCTTCTCCTTTATATCCAATTTGTTTGAGAAGATCATATCCTTTACCATACTTTTCTCAGGATATTTCCACATGTTTTACCTCATTTTATTTTGGTTCTCCCTTGTAAAGCCAAGCCAAGATTGATTTTTCTTCTTTGTCATCCTCTTGGGAGGTAGATGCTTTAACCATACCAGTTGCTTTGTGAATTTTTGGCTTTTTAGATGTAGTGGGTGTGAAAGATGAGGAAGGTTTCCTATAAGATCTTGGTGACACTGGAAGTTCTGTCAATGATGGGGTCATGTCTAGCTTGTATTCTCCTATACTAGTTTCTTCAAGTTTTAAGGTCTTTCCAAATCTTTTCATAACCATGTCTTTAGTAGTTTCAGGTACAATTTCTTTTGGAACTTATTTGTTATGAGGGACCATACTATTTGCTTTAACATTGTTGCAAGTATAACTGACATCTGCAGGAATTATCACTTCCACCCCATTATGTGGGAATTTGATACACTGGTAGTAAGTAGATGGTACTGCTTGCATTTCATGGATCCAAGGCCTCCCTGATAGTATGTTGTAAGCCAAGGGTGGATCTAGAACTTGACAAACCACATTTCTTTCAACTGGGCCTATTCTGATTGGTAGAACAATGAGACCTTTAGATGATCTTTCTTCTTCATCGTAAGCTTTGATAGTGATCTTACTTCTTGAATAAATGGTTTGTTTTGAGAGACCCAACTTCTTGATTAGATTGAGAGTACAAATGTTCAACCCTGCACCTTCATCTATCAATACACGTCTAACACGAGATTTATGAATTAGGACTTCAATATGAAGGGTTTGGTTATGCGGATGTGTCAAGGATTTATCATCTTCTTCTGTAAAAGAGAGGTAATGTGGTGCTGAGATATGATTACCATTGTTTATAATTTGTCTACATCAATGTCCTTTGGTACATTTTCTTAATGTAGGGCTTTCTCAAGAACTTCCCTATGCACTGAGGAGATTTTAAGTAACTCAAAGATAGAAATTTGAGCAGAGGTTAATTGCAAATGATCCACCAAGTTATGGTTTGTTGCTGGAATGGTAATTGTTTGTCTTGCTGCCACCAGTTTGGGAATAGTGACAATAGATACTTTGGAAGTTGTTGTTGGTTTTGATGAGGAACTAGGTCCTTTGATTGTGAATTGTGCTTGACTCTGTGTCACTGCATTTCATTATGGAGATGTGTCTTTAACACCTTTGATAGTGATCACATTAATTGATTTGTATTTAATATCTAGCATGTTGATCACATTATCATTATTAGAGTAGGTGTAGTTTACTTCATTTCATTTTCCTTTAGATGCTTCCCCTTTCTCATAATTAGGGAATGGTTTGTTAAATGTCGTATGGTCTTCATTAGTGGTGTATCCTTCCACTTTGATCTTGCCTCCTTCAATAAGGTCTTGTATAGCATGTTTAAGTTTAAGACAATTATTAGTCTTATGTCCCTTGTTTTTGTGAAAGACACAATAAGAATTTTCATCCCACCATCTTGGTTTGACTTCTGGTTCCCATGGTTTTGAATCTAGAATGGTAAAAACTTTTTTGTCCAAGAGTGTTTTCAAAATTGTCTCAAGAGGTTCTCCCAAAGGAGTGAATGTTCGTTGAGGTTTAGAAGTCCATGGTTGACTCTTGTTGTTTTCATTGTTTGCTTTAGGTATCATGGTTGTTACCTTGGCATCTTTACTTGCTTGCATGCTATTCATTAGATTGAACACTGTTGGTTTAGGATTAGCATTAGATGAATCTACCACTCCATCGTTAACACCATTCTTGTTTTGTTTCCACCATTTCGGCTTGTTGTTGGAGTTGGTAGATTTGTTATCACTTTGGAGAGTGATTTCTCCTTTCTTAACCATGATCTCTTCAATACGGATGACATTCTTGATCATCCTATCAAAGCTAGGTGAATCATGCATTTGCAATGCATAGTTTAATTCAGGTATCAATTTGTTCATGAATATTTCCATCTTTTCTGATTCAGGAATAGCTCTTGAATACCTTGCAAAGATTTTCCTCCACCTTTGTAAACTGTGTGTAAAGGATTCACCGGTTCTTTACTTTGTGTTACACAAGTCCATCATGGTTATGCCATGTTGTATATTGTAGGAGTAATGTTGGATAAATTGTTGAATCAAATCCTCAAAAGATTTTACCTTAGTTGTGATTTTGGAGAACCACTTCATAGCATTTCCACCTAGACTTCCCGGAAATAGCCTCATTAGGTACGTGGGTTCGTGCATGTACTCTATGCTTAGGGCACAAAAATCTCTCACATGGTCATGTGGATCAGTCTCTCCCATATACTTTTCATATTTTGGCCTTTCCATGTTGGGAGGAAATGGAACCATATTGATACTCTTGTCAAAAGGAAATGGACAAATAGAGTCCAAAAAGTATTTTGTTTTTGGTTTAGCCTTCTCTTGTTTGAGAGTTGCAAGTTATGCTTGCATTAAGGTCATTTGTTTGATGAGAATAGAGATAGGGGTTGTAATCTCTTTTTCCTTTAGTTTTTCAACATCATAATCTTTAGGTAATTTTACTCCAATGGATGCTAGATGGAGAAAGTATTTCTATTTGTCTTCACCAATTATCTTTTCCAATGTTCTTTGGAATTTCCTAATTTGTTTGAGTCTATTGTACACTCTTCTTCGGGGATGTCTTCATCACTTTTTGACTCAAATAAAGGGTGTGTGATGTTGACGTCTTCCTCATTTTTGGTATTGTCTTGATCTCGCTAGTTTTTCTCATGGTTGTATTCTTCAAAGGCATTAGCCCATTTATTCCTAGCAGTATCTATTTTTGGTGAGTCTGTGTCAAATAGAGGATTGCGAGATGTCTCTCCTTTTTGAAAATGTAGCAATTTAGGAGGTACTTTTGATTTGTCAGCAAGATACTTGTTATGTCTTGTGTTAACCATGAAGTTGTATCTCAATTATGTCCAAAGTTTCCCAATAGTGTCAAGTGAGGTCTCAAATCATTCAAGTAAGTGTGTCCAAATTGTAAGGATTGTTTGTGTTTGGTGAAAGTAGAGGATTCCAGCGTAAAAGGGTTAGAATGCCATGATAGTGAGCTGGGAATCAAGTTGTTTTTTAGAGTGAATAGACCACACATTTTGAGACAGACTGTAAGAATTCAAATGACATGCAAGGTAGACCTAAAAAAGTTTTTGAAATAGCAACAGAGAGACCAGAAAAAGCAACAGGGTCAGACTAATGAGCCAAAAGGGTATCCAAATAAACTAATTTTCTCTGAGAGGCAACTATGCAAGTGCCCACTGTCCTAGATGCGACATTTTGTATGCGATGTAGGAAAGACCAGATGCAAGCTTTTGCAAAACCATATGCGAACCTAAGTATCCTGGATGTGACCTTTCTCCCTACAAGCGATACAAGATTGACCAGATGTGAGCTCACACTGAATGTGAGTTTGCACAATTAGATGCGAGCCAAGATAAACTAAATGCCACTCTTTGATGTTCTGTCAATTTGTCTTGAAGTTTGTACAAATTTGTCTGACAGTAGGTTATTTTTGAGTCTTTCTAGTGAGTGAAAAATATAGTATGTAGCCAGAGGATTAAATTTTGTTGCTTGTTTGAATGATTTACCTTGTTAATGAGATTTCAAACACATGAAACATTTTTGCATTATTAGGGGCGAACAAAACACATCCTTACTCCCTATTTTCTAAGTAGAGGATGAAAATCTTTGCTCGTTGACTTAGGTACACACTCAAATGCTAATCAGAATATGACCATCACCAAGCATGCAATGGCTCTAGTGATGATGCCATATTAGCCAAATCCAAACGCAAGTGAGGGCACAAGATGACAAGTATCTTGGGGAAATTACTTTTTGCCTTACACAAAGATTATCACCCTTTTAGGGATGAATCGGGTAGTCTGACTACAAAGTTTGTCGTTTATGATGCGGCAA
Source organism: Thuja plicata (assembly GCA_018584345.1). Classification (NCBI taxonomy): domain Eukaryota; kingdom Viridiplantae; phylum Streptophyta; class Pinopsida; order Cupressales; family Cupressaceae; genus Thuja; species Thuja plicata. The sequence continues at coordinate 885,773 of MU227262.1, read as the reverse complement.
TCAGTTCGAAACCATCTCCCATAGAATTGCACAAGGCAAAATTGAGGTGTATATTCCTATGAGTACTCAAATATGTGTAGTCTCACAAGCAAGATTCAAGCGACTCCACTCTACACATACCCAAGCATGTTCAAGGAATGATGTCAAAAGTCCAAGAACAAAACCAATTCCATCTTCCAAGGCTTTGGCCTTCAAGGAAGCAATTATTTATAGTGAGTTGGAAGGGTTGGCGTAAAACATGTCCTCACTTGAGTCATCCCGAGAGATTTTTTCCTCAACCGGCAGACCCTCTAATGTTTAATAAGCGTACAAAGGATTGGCGAGCTTAGGTTTCAAGATTTTTCATTCTTTGAAAGAAGAAGAGCATACTCTCCTAGTCCATTCTGTTTTCTCCCAAAACACTTCAATTACTTTTTCATTCCCTCAAACCACTTCACTCACAACGCAATCCCCCATATCGAGTTTTTGATTCCCCCACTTGGAACGAAGAGCAAATCCTCTAGTGAGACTGAAAAGCAAGTTTAAGCTTGATTTAAATATTCCTAAGTTAATGAAAACATAAGTACTTGAAAGCAAAGTTTGTTTGCTCTTGACCACAATATTTAATGCTTTGCTTGTTCAATTACAAATCCCAAATTTAGACAATGAAGTTCTTTCTCCCACAAAATTTAGGTGACTTGTGTTGTTCAATTACTTGTCCAAAGGGAAACTAAACTGTGAATCTTGTTCAATTAATCCCACAAAGTTTAATGATTTGCTTGTTCAATTACTTTGCCAAAATGAATTAAACAATGAGTTTGTTTGCCTTGTCCATTTACTCCAAATTCCTCTCAAGTTTTAAACAACCTTTTGATTTTCTGATTTTTCTTGAAGGAAAAGAGCATACTAATCTGATTGATTTAACAAGTGATTGGAGAGTGTGTTTTAATTTTGAAAATTTGAAGAATTCAAGAACAAGTTAATCTATAAAAAATGCAAAGCTCAAATTAACAATCCCTTCTCCATTCTTTTTAAGAAAAAAGGGATAAACAACAATCTGCAAACACTTATTAGGTTGTTTAAATGACAGAGACAGAAAACATGCAAAGGTTAATGGTTAGATTTTTTAGATTTTAACCTTAAAAACCATATGCGATCAAATACACTGAAAATGATACAATGTATACCAAATGCGAGCCTTTACCAAAAATGATTCAGGATTTCCAAGATGCAAAATTTGATATCCAGGGTGCGATCTAGGATTCTGCGATGTGATCCAATATATGAGATGCAAGCCTTGGCGACCAAAAATAACTCTGTTCCTGAAACTTGGGAAGACAAATTAGTGGAAAATGAATTCAAAGTGAGGTAAAATCTGATATTTTGCCCTACGGTGGGCGCCAGAAATGTGTGTGTTATTTTGTGGTTCCTACAGCTGCAACACAACACTTCAATAAGTCATTGTATTAGTGAAAAACAAGGGTTAGCAAGCATATCAATCACTAAAATCGACCTATTGCTTCCTATCTAGGAGGAGTGTGAAAAATGCTATAATTGCCCTCAGATTATGCATTTATCAGTGACATATACAACCTAGAACGAAAGATTTAAATGAAACTAATCTACATGCTCAAGAAATATGCATTCTAAGCTCTAAAAATTAAGAATATAACAATGCATAATAATAAAGATAATAATGCAATATAGGTCTATAATAATATGAACAACATAACAATGCTTTCAACAATCCAAAATTAGGGCCCCATTGAGCTTAAAACTCATTCTATTTATAGAAGAAATTAGGAGTGAGGGGAGAGATAAGGCCATTAAATGCATGTGTAAGAGCCTTAATGAGGGATAACATTTATGAGACACGGTGAGGGTATAAGCATTAATGATGCATTTATGAGAGCATTAATGAGGCATGGTGAGGGGTTTAAGTCCAAGCTTGAGAAAGTGGACTTTGGGGAAGGGGAGCTTGAGAATATTGACTTTTTGGAAATGAGTTGAATTCCTAATCAAAAGGTTAGGAATGTGACATCGTTTGGAAGAGGGTTAAGATGGGATTAAGATTAGAATTAGGTTTAGCATGGGTGAAGAGGTTGGGATTAGTTTGAACCTAGGGTTAAGGTGGTTGAGATAGGTTAGGTTAGGGGTTAAAGGGAATATTAATGAAATGAATTATAAATAATATATTCATTCAATAATGGGGGAAATTAATTATTTAAGCTTTTGGTTGCTTTTGATAATTAATCAGGACTATAGCTAATTAATTAAATTAATTAGGCTAGGGGGTTGGCTTTTTGCAAGTGATGAGGTGTAATTAGGATTTTATTTAATTCCTTTTAATTAATTACTTTAGCCATGTTTTTGATTTATTTTGATAGAATTGTATTGATTTGATTGGATTGGCTAAGGCAATTAATGTAATTTAGTGATTAAATCACTTAGGAGATTAAATTTGATTTAAATGAATTATGCCAATAAATTGAATAATTGTCTTGACATAATTGGGGGTATGATCACACTTAGGGAAAATAGGGTCTATGGTTAGAGGAAACCAAATTAGGGTGGTTACATGTACCAAATCTAGCAATCCATTTGAAGTGTATGTTTTACTCTTAAAAGTAGATCTAGTTAGCTTTCCTAAATGGCATTCTTTGCACATATTGTTAGGCTTCATCAGCTTAGGAAAATCTCTTACAATATTAGTAGTACTGACCTTCACCATTTTATTAAAGTTTATATGACAAAATATTCTATGCCACAACCAGCTATCATCAACCTTAGAAACCAAGCATTTATTCTCAACAATTCTCAAATGAATTAGATTACCTGCAGTCTATGTACTAGATGCAATTAACTCTCCTGTGCTTCTAATGATTTTGCACATTCCTTCCATGAATTTCAATCAGTAGCCCTTATCCAATAGTTGTCCAACACTCAACAAGTTATGTCTTAAGCCTTCAACACACAAAACACCATCAATGTTATTCTTACCATCTAGAGTATTAGATCCTTTTCCTTTAATCAAACAAGGAATGTTGTTACCGAATCTAACACCACCATCATAATCTTCAAGATCCACAAACTTGTTTTTATCACCAGTCATATGCTGTGAACAACCACTATCAATAACCCATACATCTTTCTTAACAACATGTGAAACCAAAGATTTCTCTTCATAAGGATGATCTTATTTAATAGAAATAAACACAATCTCTTCTTCACTAGCACCAGATTCATCATCAGTCACACCTTCTTGAACAACATAAAAACTTCTATCTCCTTTAGGGTGAATTTTATTAGATTTGAACTTAGGTTCTTTAGAGACTTTATTCAGACATCTAGATGCAATATGACCAATCTATTACAAGAAAAATATTTCAAAGGCAACTTTTCTTCATACTTACCAGAGCCCTTAGGTAGTATTTCTGCAATCAAGACTTCAATTTCATCAATATTCCTTTCCTCTTCCATGATCTCTTCTTATTTCTTAGCACAATATTCATCTTTTGTCATCTTTAAAGAACTCTCTCCCTTATCATACTTAGTCACACACCCTTTGATTGTAGTTTCAAATTTCAAAAGTTCCTTAGCAAGAGATGTCATCTCATAAGAACATAGTCTACCAGTCAATGATTCCCTTGAAATGTATTTCACAGTTCTAACTTCTTCAATAGCTACAACCTTTTCACTAGAGGATGGAGCCAATGATCTCAGAATTTTTCAAATAAATTCATCTTCTTCCATGGTACCATCAACACATATGATTGAACAAACCAGATCATTCACTCTCTGCATATAGAATGAGATAGTTTTGTCTTCACTCATCTTAATGTCCTCATACTTTGCTTCCAGACCCTACAACTTAGCTTTCTTTACATACTTGTCACCTTCATAAATAGTATCTAATTTAGTCCATACCTCATGTGTTGTTCTCAATCCATAGATGTGAGTGTATCCAGTATTTGACAAGGCACTAATCAAAGCTTCTCTTGCTAACATATTTTCTTTGAATTTCTTCCTTTCATCAGTAGTAGCCTGAGAAAAATCATTAGGAATGGTGTAAGTCTTCTATGTGATATCCCAATATTCATCTCCCATGCATATCAGATAAGCAGTCATCCAATCCTTCCATATCAGGTAGTTGATTCCATCAAACTTAGTACTGTATTTCCTAATGCTCGTCATGTCGGATCTCCTTCAAGAAATTAAGGTTCTTTAAAAGGACTTAGCTCTGATTCTAATTGTTAGGCCCAAAGGAAGACACACATAACTGGGGGGGGGGTGAATTAGATATACTCACAACTCTTAAAACTTTAATATACTTAATCCAATTATAGATCTAAAAGATAAACAAAAATGTAAGATCCACAACACATAACTCACACACACCAAATTTGTTCTCGAGGAAACCCAATTAAGGGAAAACCCTGGTGGGAACCAAACCCACAAGATAAATGTACTCTGCTAAAAGTACTGCTCAAATAATAGAAAATGAAGACAAAAGGGGAATGCACACACATTCATAGGCTCACTACGTAGAGCACACTTATCACAATACAATAACAATGGTTTGACCCTTAGTCAGGTTCACCGATCAATATTTGATTACAATTCACCAAGGTGGACAAACTGTCCAATACAACTGAAATGAATTACAACATCTGCAATGCCAATATAGTTCCAATGAAGCACAATTTATGCCTTAGTTGCAGAATACATACATATCTCTCTTCTCTACATTACATCTTTCTTCGCAATCACAAATGATTTCCCATTTATACATATTACAATAAATAATCAACAACAAGGTCGACTACGACCTATAAGAATAAATGATGAATTTTATGCTCAAACTACAATGCGATCCAAATCAAGTTGGCCAAGACTTATATAGGACCCAAAAATAATCCTCGAACACACAACAACTTCACCAAATCAGCAACACAAATCACAACACGTTACTCCACCAAGTTGGCTAGGATGTAAATGAAGAAACACCAACACACTATCAAATCACCAAATACGATCACCACGATCAACATGAAACATCAACATGGTCATAACATGATCCAAGAACACCAACAAGAAACAAGAATAACTTCTCAAACCTTCACAACATCTCAACCTCAAAATCCAAACCCATATGTACTCATCATCAACAATACTGAACATTGAACTCTGTCATACAAAAAAGATAACTTGCCGAACTCTGAATCATGCACAACACCAGTTGAGGAAATAATAACAAGTCTTAAATATTCCACTAGCTTCACATCCATTAAATCAACCAATCTGATCCATACCGAAGTAGAAACTAAACCTTTGACTAATCCTAAACAACTGGAATACTAAAATGCAGTCAACTGATAAATCAATCATAGCTCACTCAAACTATCATGCAAACCTTTGTAAGTTGACCAGAATCAACTCTAGGCATATCTGAAACATCATCTAGAATCACAACAAATGATCCTCAACATATCACCTGAACAATTGAAATCATCTTCATTGATTAAACTAAATACATTGTCTGCAACAACAATAGTATGTTGACATCAATGACAAAACACTAATCTTAGCACACATAGTCAGGGTCTAATCAACAATCTCTGACATGCTCAACAATCTTCCAACATGAGAAACAATTAATTTTTTCTATTTTTTTCTCCTTACTTTTTGTTTATATCCTTGCAATTTTGAATTCTCACAATAGCAAACTAGATTTTGAGTTCATCCACAACTAAATTTAAACTTTGTACAATCTAAAATTTGTCTTTCCTTTTCGATTCAAAGGCTTCATTAATGTTACTTTCAAATTGAAATCTTGTTACAAATATGGTTTCTTAGGCATATACAATTTGAAATGAAAACAAATCATAGGAATAATTACTTTGATATTAAGTGATCTAATGGCCACACTTTAACCTATGAATTTGATTAAGGAAACGTAGTATTCTGGATACGATAAATAAGGTCTTTTTGATACAGTAAATATCAACCTGCAAGAAATTACAAACTCATGGAGGAAAAGGTGATAAATCCAGTCTTAAATATAGGCGAATCAAAATGTCTTTCTTCTTTACATATTGCTATTTGCAACAAATTTGTTTTCTTACAACAAGTTCTCCAAAATCTTCGCAATATTTTCATTGAAACTTCCATTTATTTGTCCTATGAAGTTTTCTCTTGGTCAAGTATCGTACGACTTGTTTATTTGTCTGGCGAACATTTATTTTGGTATTTATAGCTTATTTTAAATCGATGAAGGCAATTATCTTTGAATATAAGATTATCAAGGCAAAATCCATGCATTATCTTCACACCAAAATAAATGAAAAGCCATTACATTTAAATTGGAGAGGAATTAATGACTGTGCAAATCATATGAAATTATGACTTATTTCAAAGTGTTGAAGGCAATTATGTTCAAATAAAGATTTTTAGACAGAATCCATAAATTATCTTTACATCATATAAGCACAAAACTGTTACATTTAAATTGGCGATTTCTATATCTAGTCACAAACAGTAAGACATAAAATGCCAAAATCAAGGCGCAAATAGATTTTGACAGTTACACATAAAACTATGAAATCAATTCTGACACTTATTTATCATTCAAGTCATAAAAATAAAGATTAGTTAGAAATTGACTTATTAGTTGAATAAGAAAAAAATGAAATCTGATATGTTTAATGCAGCTGGATCGTCTAGAAAAGGGTGCCAGGTGAAAGTGATGAAATCAGACGACCAGGTCCAACAATTTTCTTTTGGAATATTATAGATATTATTAAATTAGAATAGGCTCCTTTAGAAGTTGCTCTTCAGATTATTAGATAAATTTAATTTTATATTTTACTATTATTATTAACTGTACTAAATATGATTAAAAATGTTTGTAAAATTCATATCATTTTTTTTTTAAATTATTATTTTTTAAAAAATTTGGACTTCTATTGTATTTTAATAAATCACTAGAAGATGAGGTTAGTGATCAATAGAAATCAATTCTTCAATTGTTAATTTTCAATTGTATGATATTGTACATCTTAACTGTTTTTTTCCCCTTCCGAAATTTTTCTTCCCACAAATTCCTTTCACCCATTCCTCCAAAATGGAAATGCTTTCTCATTTTGAACAAGATTGCATTTTATATTTTGTAGGAATAGTTTTTTTGATGTTAATATCTATCACCATTTGTACGTTTTGTCACTCTTTTTATACCATAGAATTGGTTGTCTGATTGTAGAAACCAGCTTTCCATATAACGTAGACATGTGTGAAATTTGGCTACATTAAAACTAGCATATTTGTATTTTAAAAAATATAACTAAAATAATTCTAAAGATATCATTTTCTAGAAATTAAATATTTTCGTACTTTACAAAAATATTTAGTCTTCTAGAAAATGATATCTCCCGACTTATTTTACTTATATTTTTCAAAATATAGGTATGCTAGTTATATGGAGTGTCCACCATATAATGACATTTGTTTCAACTATGTGGATATTTTAGAAGCAGACAATTTAAGTACTTTATGTGAAGAAATACAACTAGATAGAACAACAAACCCAATGATCAAAATTTATTGTCGAAACACAAATTTAAAGAAATTACAAATTGTTTAAATTTTTGACACCCTATTTTAAAGTGTGTATTACTTTAAAGAACCCATAAACTGCTTCGACCTCAAGAACGTTATTAAAAATTTTCATTTTGTCTCATTTCAGAGACCTTTAGATAATCATTAATGAAAGGACCTTCAAAGAATCAGAGAGAACTTATAGAGAAGCAAATTATAGTGCAAATAGGAGAAGAAAGGCATTGAAACGATAAGGCAATGAATATTATTATTAGAGGTTTGAGGGATCATGGAGAAGGTTAGCACACAAACAAGTTAATAAAAGACTTTCTTGCAAACAAGTTGGAATGTGTAGGGCCCATTCACCAAGCAAAAAGAATCGGGAATGTATTGTAAGATGAGAGATATATAAATGTAAGTGTATGCTGAAAAACACAGAAAACAAGAACAACATTATGAGGAACAAAATATTTCTCAAAGGTACACAATTCTACATAGATGAAGATCTAACCCCACTACAACTAGCAGAGAGAAGACAAGAATGAGAAAAGGTGGTAGTTACAAGACTCAAGGGCAATAAAGCATGGATGTACTGAGGGAAAGCTCAATTTAACAATTAAAAAACACATGATAAATAGGAAGCTGCCCCCCCCCAGGCAGACCTCTCAATGATAAGCTAGAACTGTAGAGGCTACCCTTGGAGGAGAGGTCCTGGTTTAGGGCCCATAACAAAGGGGAAGGACATAATTGTCCTTGTTGAAACACACAAGCATGAAGGCTGTAGGGTTCCAAAATTTGAAGGATACATGAAGATATCAGCATGGAATGCGATAACTGAAAATGGAAAAGGACACGGAGGGGTAACAATTCTAATAAGAGAATCATATGAAAAACTCATACAAGATGAAAAAGAAGACCCAAACAAACAGTACATATGAGTAAAAATAACGGTTAAAGAACTCATAATCTATCTGGCAACATGTTATTTTTCCCCTCATGGATCAAAATTTTATAAGAAGAAGAAACTAGATAAAGAGAATCTGTATGCAGTGTTGAAAAAGGATATATTGGTGTACAACAACAAAGGAGAAATCATTCTAATTGGGGACTTTAATGCTAGAACAAAAAATAACTATACACTTTGTCTTAACAAAGAAGTGGGGATTGATGACAACCCTTTATGGTTGGAAGAGGAGGATAATCAAAGTTGGGAAAGAAGATCTTAAGATGAGAGATGAGCTAGCACGCAGTACATGGCTAAACTATTAGGGATGTGCAGCCTATATGACTTGATTATATATAATGGTTTAAAAGCTTGGCCAAGCTCAGGGAACATTATGTGCCAAACTTACAATGGTCAAAGTGTAGTGGACTATGTTATAAGCTCAAAGAAACTTATAGCAAACCTAAAAAATCTAGAGGTGAAGGGTTGTCCCATGGAAATGAAATCAAACCACAATCCAATATATGTAAAGATAAATATTCAAAAAGAAAATTAGCACCAAGGAAAAATACAACAAAGTGAAAAAAAAAGAAATTGCTCAAGGTATAATCCTTTTGACACAAGAAAACCAAGAAAATTTTCAAATAATGTTTCAAAAGCATCTTCAAGAAGTAAAAACCAATGAGGGGACCTTGTCAAACAAGAAAACTATAGACAACGTCAAGTTGACCTCAATAATTTTACAGGCTCTTAGCTCATGCAAAATATCTAGGCCTAAAAAAAAAAACTTTCCAACTAACCCATGGTATGATGAAGAATGTAAGACAACAAAGAAAAGAAATAAAACACAGGGGAATAATAGGGAGTACACTAAGATTGTGAGACTAAAAAAGAGGAGTATATGCAAACTAGAAGGAAGGAATTGATTTCACTTGAGAGGACCAACCCAAAAGGCTTTTGGAAAGAATTACAACAAAGAAGCATAAATAAAGAGAATAATATCATAGATTCTCAATGGATAGAGTACACAAAACAACTGTATGAAAGGGAGCAAGATAAAGACACTCCTCTAGAAATCACCTCAAGAACTAAACTCTTCTCCTCAACAAACATTAGAGAAGGAATCACAAAGCTTGTGATAGGTAAAGCTCGTGATATAGATGGTCTACACGTGAAATATTTAAAATGGGGTATTGAAGCCCTCACGCCTCACATCAAAAGAATATTCAATGGAGTCATTAAGAATAGATTTCCAGCAAATTGAACAACTAGCATTGTCATCCCCTTGCACAATAGTGGCGACATCAACAACCCTTCAAATTACTGCACTATAATGATCAATCCTCTTTTTGGTAAACTTCTTGGGAGCGTGGTAGAAAGACGAATCAACACTTGGACTGAAAAGGAAGGAAAGAGGGCCAAAGGGCAAGTAGGTTTTAGGTCAAATCACTCTACAATAGACCATTACATCACACTCAGACACTTGATTGAGAAAGTTTGGGATACTCAAGGTGGAGAGGTTTTTTGCTGCTTTGTTGACTTCAAGAAAGCTTTTGACACAATACCGAGAAGCAAAGTTTGGAATAAAATGGAAGATTTGAAAATCCCAAAATATTATAGGGCGATTGTTCATAGGTTATATGACCAAGTCTGGGCCAAAACCAAAACTAAACAAGGCTTATTAGAATGTTTCATAATTGATATTGGAGTCAACCAGGACTGCCCTTTATCCCCCACTCTTTTCAGGATGTACATTGATAGATTAGAGGAATGGCTGGACAAGTTTGGCGGTGGTGGGATCCATATGACCAGCTATGTAATAAAGTTGCTCCTTTACGTGGATCATCTTATTCTAATGGCAAAAACAACACAAGATTTGAAGAAACACTTGAAAGCCTTAGAATTATTTTGTCATGAGGTTGGGATGCAAGTGGACACCAACAAAACTAAGGTCATGATCTTTGCCTTGAGGAGAAAAAAAGGTTCATAGAGAATACATCTTTGAAGGCAACCCTTTGCAAGTGGTCAATGAATATAAATACTTGGGTCTAGATTTTCATAATAAACTTTGTTGGAAGACTTGTAGAGCAAAAGGTTACAAGGGGGATGAAAAGCATTACATCATTACAAAATAGATGCAAAAGTGTCGAACTATGGGACTGGAAAACTAGAAAACTCTTTTTGGGCTTCTAATGGTGCCGATTGTGCTATAGGGCTTTGAGGTATGGGGCAGTAACACTTCAACAAGTAAATGGAGACAGATGGAAAGACTGCAAAAACATTTAATCACGAGTAGCCTTAAGATTAAATCATCTATTCCGTATGAGATCGTCTTGGCAGAAACTGGGGCTTTTCCTATCGAAACGACAACTATGTGCCGATTGCTAAGCTACTTAAGGAGAGTAGAAAACATGGAGAAACACCACTCACAAAAAATAACAGTACATGAGAAATTAGACAGAAGAAAGAACACATGGATGAAACAAAACAACAAATGGACGGATAAGTGGGGTTTTAACATAAGTGAGTGCCTGAACAACAACGAGGAAATAAAAAAGTATGTTCAAGGCAAATTCTAGGAAAACATATGGTCTGGGCATCTTGGGAGGAAGAAGGAGTACTATAACACACATTTTAATCCCACGCTTGACCATACTCAAAAGAACTACATAGGAATGAGAATAAAATGGAAAACAAAAATGCTAATTGCCCAAATAAGAACTAGTTCACACCAACTTAGATGTGAAACCGAAAGATGAGTGATACCTAAAGAAGAGTGGGCAGATAGAAGATGATGTTATTGCACCCAAGAAGTGGTGAAGACTGAATAACATTACATCATAGATTGTGCAACCTACAAGAATATTTGGGAAAATTAAAGTGATACCCTATAAGTGAACACCTTGAAAAATTTGTTTGAAGAAAAAAAGATCACAAGAATAGCAGATTTTATAATCAAGATACACAACAAAAAATCTAGTAATGGGGGCATAGTGCATTTTAGTTTCCGTTCACTCATTCATTCATTCAAAGGCAGACCCGCCTTTTATAAAACAGGTGTCAACGGGAATACGGAGGTAGCAAACGGCTTGCAGAAGTTAAAAAAAAAAAACACATTTTAATGCATAACTTCCCACAGGAAAAACCCTTTAAACCCTAACGAAATATGCACTTCGCCATCCCTGCCAGCTGCGCAGCCACGTAAACAAGCAGGTTAAAAAAAGTAGCCAGGCTGATAGTTTTACGGGAAAAAAGACTTTCCGGGGTTAAAAAAACCACACTCCAAAAAAAATCAATCAACAACGTCTAGCTATTGAATTTAGTCACAGATATTTAGGCCATTAGATGTGCTCTTCCCGTCCATGGGAGGTGTTTAAACTCTGAGCAGACCTCCACTAACGACAGTATTTCATAAATAGTAATGAGGAGCAGAAACAAGGGCAGTGCCATTGGCAAGGGCAGCGACGATCATGCCAGACAGAAAATTATCACGAGCAAACACAGAAGAAAAGGACTGTTCTCTGGTGTGGAGGTTAAATGGAAGGCCCTGCTTATTACTGCCATGCTTGCACTGCTGACCATATTCTTTCTCATTTATTATTATATGGATAACGAGGAAATGGATGACAATTCGCCACTCAGCATAATCACACCCCTGCCAGTTCCCAAGATCACGGACTTACCACAGGTAAAATAGACTATTTCATTCATTTCACTCATATAGTTTTCTTCGAATTTATGTCTTTCTGTGAATGTTGCTCCTTGTCAGGGTGTTTCTTTTTATGGGCAATTCGGTTATTGACTAACAAAAAAAAAATCGATTCTCCAAAGGGCAAATATAAAATAGAAGAAAAACTTACAAGCTTTCAGTAATCTTCATGTATTAGTAGTTAATTCTTTATTTTTCCTGAAAATGCGCGTAGAATTAAGTTCAGTTTCCCAAGCAATATTCTAGGCCACCCCACCATAATTCATGGGGTTTCAATTCTCTTTCTCACCCCCTTGCCCGGCGTCTCCCTCTACTTTGTCTGATCTCTCCTTCTCCCTGTCTATCTAAATATGTATATATACGCTCTTATTTTTTATTTGAAAAGAGAACCTTACAATTGGGATTTACGTAAAATATTATCATTTGTTGTTTTATTTGAAATTTCTGGATTAATCTGTGTAATATCTTTTTATCATCATCGACGTCTTGGATCATATTCCATGGTCCATCATGACGATGAAATAACTAGAGAGCAGAAACATTGATCACGATGGAAAATATTACACACAGTTTAATCCAGAAATTTATAAGTAACAGTATAGACTGTAAATTAGATGACTCCAATTTGTAATTTTATTTTCTTTCCATTGGCTTTGTGTTGTGTATAGTTTGGAGGGGAACACCGCGAGAGTCTATATTGGGGCACATATCGTCCACAAGTTTATTTGGGCATCCGTGCCAGGTGCTAAATACCTCCACAATTTCACTTTCCTGAACTTGATTAGATACGTACCTCAGATCATAATGTGGATATGATTTATTGCAGGACACCAAAGTCTTTAATAGCAGGATTAATGTGGCTTGCTGTGAAGGATTCTCAATATGTTTTGCGGCATACCTGTGAAATGTCAGATGAGCTTAAAATATATGGTTGGCTGCGTCATGATGGCCGCAATTATGGCCACCAGGTATTGTCTGCTTAATTCAATTCTTTGTTTGTTTTATTTCCATGGTAATCAATTAACTATTTGATTGATTGTTTTTTCCACATCAAAGAGAAGCAGGGTATGCTGAGGTCCACTTGTGATTATTGCTTCATGCTAACAATACTATGGAGGCATTGGTTGCACATATATTCCAGACGTAGCACCAATTTGCCAAGCCAGATACCAATTTCCTGAATGAGAGCCTCCTCCTCCATGGGTTTTCTTTCCATTTTGCATTATACATTGTTCAAATTTTGTAACCCCAGGTTTCAACCTAATGACCAAGCTCAGGCATAAACCCAAATTTCCCAACTCACATACCTCAGAGTAGCTTCTGGTGACTATTTGTATGGAATGATTCTTATTCCAACAGGCATACATATTTAAATTTACATTGGTTTCCTTTTGTTCGTTAGTTCCATTAAGGGGCACGATGTCTTAATGAAATTTCTTGAACATTTTACTTTTCATACTAGATGTGATCCTATTCTAAATGAATTGAATAACCAACATGCAGGTGATTGTAGACCAAGATATGGCAATGACAACCACCTTTCTTAAGAGTCGGGGCAATGGAAGTGGCTATGGAGGGGATTGGGCCATTAGATTTGATGTTAGAAATGATAGGTAACATTTTTTTGCATGCTAACTTTAATGTATTTTCAAATCATCAGGGTGCAGGAGAATATTGAGCACTGTTGGCTAATTAAATATTTGTTGTGATAATCATTGCACACATGCTATTAAGTGTGTTTGTGAATCGATTCAACCGGTAAAGGTAAATCTGTTTTCTTTATATGTAATCATTTTACAAAAGAGGCACATTTATAATAGCACATTGAGAGTGCAAACGTTATATCTCACAAAACCAATTAATATAAACCCCAAATTTCACAAAACAAGCAATATTGCACCTCAAACTATGATAGGGATTGATTCTGATCAAGGGTGGAAGAATTGATACTATGTAGTTTCTCATACATTACCAAATGGAGGAATGAAAAAGAGGTGTGGAGCAAGCTCAAGAAGGGTAAAGTGCACAGATACTTAAAACGTCTCTATGGAAACAATAAGGAGGTGATGAAAGCTTTTGTGAATGGTTGGGAGAACGGGACAGTGAACATTCTGGGCAAATCCTTAACCCTCACTTTGGACCGCCTTGCTGAGATTACGGGTCTCTCGTTGGAGGGAATGCATTTCTCAAAAGACAAAAAAGAGGGCAATAAAGCCTATAAAAATTTCCCCAAGACTGACGAGGAGTGGGCCATGCTCGTGAAGGGTGATCTGGACTATGTTATGCTGTCAAACATAAAGTGTATATGGGCGTTTGTTATCAGGGCTATCATGGAGTACTTCACGCTCGAAGGCAGGTATTCAAAGGTCTAAAATTACCATTTCGTTCTGGTTAACCATTTTCCTCATGAAATTAGGGTTTGTTTTTCCTATTATCTGTTAAGCTCGCTCAATCAGAGTATTATTGACCATAGAGTTAAATCTTCCCCTGTTTTACATGAGGGTCTAATTCTGTTAATTACAGACTATGTTAAAAACCACATTCCTGACCCCATTCCTAAGGGGATTGAGAATGTTAAAAGGAAGAGCATGGAGCTGTCTACTGGTAAGAATCCTAGCAAAGCAAAATCCAAAAAAAGCTGTATAGGCCCTATTGCTGCTGATATCTCTTTGTCAATTTATGATGACATTGAAGGGATGAGAACTGATGAGGAACAAGACGTCGAGAATTCTAAGGATGAGGGTTTCACTGTGAATCCGAGCAATACTGATGATCTGGAGACTAATACTATCATTACCAATGAGCCTTTAGGTGGTAAAGGGGATATTGAGGATACCCAGAAGACGGATAGCAACATTCTGGATGAAATTACTGAAGAAATTGATAATATCATTGATACCCACATTGATGACCATAATGTCAATAATGAAGGAGAGGAGAAGCAAAACCAAGAAATTCAGGAGTCAAACAGGGATTCGGGGAACATTGAGGAAACTGAGATTAATAAGGGCAATACTGAGAACAATGAGGAGAATATTGTTCCTGAAGAGGAAGCCGACAAAGTCGATAAGGATAACACTGTTAATAAGAATGATGAGGATACCCAAGATATCCCGAAAGGAGATTTTGAGGAGAAGAATGACCAGAACGTGAGGAGTCTGGATACGAACTCCGTGAGAGAGGTCAAAGTCAAAAGAGTGGCTACTCAATCTTTCCTTCAAATGGCCAGAAATAAAGCTGAGAACAGCTATAATATTGATAAATGGATTCAGGACGATATGAAGAAGATTCAAGCTAATTACAAGAATCTGGAAGAAAGAAACTCTCTGCTGGAGGAAATTGTGGACAAAATGCGCAATGATGCGGTCATGCACCAGCAAGGGAATGATGTGTTTGATAAGGTAAATAATATGGACAAAAAGATTAGCACCATGGTTGATAACAGGCTCAAAAAGATAACTGACAAGGTTAATAACAACAATGCACTTCTCAAAAAACTAACTACTATCAGCAAAATGGGAATGAAAAATTCTGTGGACAACCTGAAAGCCCTGTATGCCCTTCTGGAAGGTAACTACAATGATAAGGCTAAGCAGGAGGATGATGGCTCTCAGGATATTCATATCTCGGGCCTAGGTACTAGGACCAGATCCAACACCAAAAAGAAAGCTGATGTTCAGATTAAAGATATCACTAAGTTGCGAGACTCGATCCAGAGCATGGAGCTGCAGATGGAAGAAGTCCAGATTCTGGAAGATCAGATGGATGCTGATTAGTTTCTGTGCTGGAATGTTTTGGCTGCTGGAAGTTTTTTGTTTCTATTTTGCTGGAAGTATTTAGCCGTTCGTTGTTATTTTGTATTGTAATGATCTTTAGTGTTTAATCTGGGGTTTACCCCTTTTTGGTTTACTGTCATGTTTGACAGTTCGTAGTTGTTTTGGTCCTTTCTTGTCTATCTTTCTGGTGCTTTGTAAAGGGTTTCGGGGTCCCTTCAAAACCCGCTGTTACCTTAATCAAAAACATTAGTGTGTTTTGTTTTCCTTTGTGTGGAGACAAGGAGAAAGAATGGGAAAGTAATCGTTGTCTTGTGTCTGTGGGGTTAGGGAGTTTGAAACTTCTTGGTATCTCTCTCCAACCCTCTCTTGGCATGCTTTTCTGTCAACTGTAAGTGTCTCACTAATGCTATAAGCTTTAGACTAGAAACTGTAGGCCCAAATATTTTTAGAGACTGAGTAGAAGAGGCAGAAATTCAAATTCTGAATGATTTCAATTTTTTCCAATTAACTTGATCATCCTATAAAATATCTATATGCTTAAACATAAAGATAGAAAGAGAACTGTAATATGGTTTTACTGGATGATTTTACAGAAAATAATTTAGCTTTCTGTAGGAGATATGAGTGTCTGTTCAAGTCATAAGTTAGGCGAAGATAAGCTGGGATGGGGAGGTACCTCGGCGGGGCTATGGCGAACAACGGTGGACTTTGGTTGGAAATGGTGCATATCACACTAGTGCCACCGGGAACCTACGCCTGCCTCCAAGAGTAGTATGATTGCTGCTATGAACCTAAGTGTAACTTTTGCTATAATGTCTTTAAATCCTAGAAAAAAAATGCTAGCCCTGAAAGGAGAAAATATGAATATGAATAATAGAAACATAAAAATCTGGAAATTCTACATGCTCACAATTAATTTTTTATTCCTTTCTTTGTAAAGATTGAAAGAAAAAGTCGTCTCTGTGTGGGTTACGTTTTTGGGAAGAAATGTACTATTGTTGCAATATCATTTCAGTCGACACATAGAGCAGAGAAAACATTTCCTTGAGAAGACATGGATACCAACTTAAGTCTTTAGGTCCACTCACCATTTACCGTTTAAAATAAGCTGCCTATCAAAACATATTTCCTTGTCTTGCACTAAGAGCCTATCTATACCCAATTTTTGACTTAAGCCCTTTCTTCTTTTGTTTGTGCGATGATTTCCATTGAGAGGTATATCCGACAATCCATTTGGGGGATTTGTCATTTAACATTGATACCTGCAAATGCATAGTGAGAAATGGCTATGGTGAACAACGGTGGACTTTGGTTGGAACTGGAGCATATCACATTGGTGCCACCCTGGAACCTACGCCTGCCTCCAAGAGTAGTATGATTGCTGCTATTAACCTAAGTGTAACTTTTGCTATAATGTCTTTAAATCCTAGAAAAAAAATGCTAGTCTTGAAAGGAGAAAATATGAATATGAATAATAGAAACATAAAAATCTGGAAATTCTACATGCTCACAATTAATTTTTTATTCCTTTCTTTGTAAAGATTGGAAGAAACAGTCGTCTCTGTGTGGGTTACGTTTTTGGGAAGAAATGTACTACTGTTGCAATATCATTTCAGTCGACACATAGAGCAGAGAAAACATTTCCTTGAGAAGACATGGATACCAACTCAAGTCTTTAGGTCCACTCACCATTTACCGTTTAAAATAAGCTGCCTATCAAAACATATTTCCTTGTCTCGCACTGAGAGCCTATCTATACCCAATTTTTGACTTAAGCCCTTTCTTCTTTTGTTTGTGCGATGATTTCCATTGAGAGGTATATCCGACAATCCATTTGGGGGATTTGTCATTTAACATTGATACTTGCAAATGCATAGTGAGAAATGGCTATGGTGAACAGCGGTGGACTTTGGTTGGAACTGGAGCATATCACACTGGTGCCACCGGGAACCTACGCCTGCCTCCAAGAGTAGTATGATTGCTGCTATGAACCTAATTGTAACTTTTGCTATAATGTCTTTAAATCCTAGAAAAAAAATGCTAGTCCTGAAAGGAGAAAATATGAATATGAATAATAGAAACATAAAAATCTGGAAATTCTACATGCTCACAATTAATTTTTTATTCCTTTCTTTGTAAAGATTGGAAGAAAAAGTCGTCTCTGTGTGGGTTACGTTTTTGGGAAGAAATGTACTACTGTTGCAATATCATTTCAGTCGACACATAGAGCAGAGAAAACATTTCCTTGAGAAGACATGGATACCAACTCAAGTCTTTAGGTCCACTCACCATTTACCTTTTAAAATAAGCTGCCTATCAAAACATATTTCCTTGTCTCGCACTAAGAGCCTACATATACCCAATTTTTGACTTAAGCCCTTTCTTCTTTTATTTGTGCAATGATTTCCATTGAGAGGTATATCCGACAATCCATTTGGGGGATTTGTCATTTAACATTGATACCTGCAAATGCATAGTGAGAAATGGTGAGCCATTGTTGATCTATACTAAACAAGAATACCATTTCTACCAATTTGAATATTTTAGGAGAACCAAGTCATTGGAGAAAGAATGGGTGTAGTCATACTAGTATTACATTTACACGACATTGACATGTCAAATTGAAAGTGTAAATGGACTTCAGTTACATGGGTTTAATGACTTCACCTCTATAGATTTTTATCATCCCAAACCTGAATTCCAATACTACTTTTGCTACTTAATTCACTATCTTATTATGATATATCATGGTCTTGATGTTTGTAATAAAATATTTTTCCCTCAAGTTGCATTTTTGGGTTTTTATACTGTAACTATATTAATATGCTCATAAGTGTAAGAATTTCTTCATTAGAATAAAAATAAGTTTGGAGATTCAAATACATGCCTCTAAAGATGATCCAAGACTCCAAACTTACGGTGTAATTGTGCTTCATGGTATGCATTCAAAGGATATGCATCTTAAATTCAGAGTATCGATGGAGGGCATAGATTTTGTAAGGTATGAAAGGTGTGGTGATAAATTCCATTACCAATAAGCTGTTAAATTGATTATGTAATGTTTCTATAATTTTCATTCAGTTCGTAGTTAGTTCTTATTTAGAATATATTTTTTTTCAGTCTTTTGTTTCTGTTTTAGAAACTCTGCATGTAATCTCTATTTAAGGAGTAGTCCTCTCTTTTGTTTTATATTGAATATCAATCAATTATCATTTCATGGTATTTGTTGGATATTCTATCACTCTACCCGTTTGATTTGTTTGTATTGCCTATTTGTTTGTTTTTTTATAATTTGTTATTCTATTCAGGCTGTTATTTGTTATTTGGTTGAACCCGTTTTTGCTATTTAGAGCACACAGTTACCATCATCCAGCCTATATATTTGTAGCCTTGATCGACATGTTGATAATGGAAAATATTATGATTTAATATTCTCTAATATGGTATCAGAGCTAAAATTTTCCGTGCCTATGGTTTTGGCCTGCGTATTTATGTTAGATGATATAGATCGGGTCTCTACATTGAATTTGAGTTCTTTCTGTTCATGACTAGTGGTGGTGTTCTCATAGACGGTGGGGGTAAATTGCTCGACACATTGAATTGGCACTCATTCACTGAATTTATTAGAGCTGAAGATATCATGGCGTAGATTAACCTTGTGTATTGGAGGGACATCATGCGCAAGGAGGCTCAGAATTGCGGGCCCAATTTGTGCCTAGATTTGTTGGTCGTGGCTTGTATGATGGCTGGAGTACAACGCTTTGCATCCGGTGATCTTGGAAGCATTCCTCTAGATTGTGGGCTTTGAGCGGCATGCATATTTCAAAGACATGTATCTATATTTGCATTCATATTGCTACAAGTCATTGGAGGTATCAGACTCGATTTAACAACCACTGTTGTCTTGTGTACACGTAAAAAAACACGCATCTGGTGGCTCTTTTATGAGCCTGTTTGAGAAATTGGTCTTTATCTCTCTCTGATAAAACTTTGCCACAGTCTGCGATAACTAGAGACAGCTTTTGATAAAGGGCCTCTCATTTTGTTTTGCTTGGACCTTCTTATTGGTCAGTAATTGTGTGATCTGGTGATTACGGTTATTGAAAAAATTAGCAAATCCGTAAAAAAATCCTGACAACCATTATCACTTGATGCCTTTGCAAAGTAATTGCAATTGCAAATGAAGCGCAGTTGCCACGCGCCATAGAAGATTTCATAGGAGATGTTATCCTTGGCCCATTTGTTACTAGACACAGTGATGCTTACTCTTGTGGAGCACGTGTTGATGTTATATAGCGTCGGGAGTTATCTTTCTCTTGAAGGCAAATCACTTGTCCAAGAAATGTGAAGGGTCTTGCATTTGGAAATTGAAAAGACTTGCATGGAGATGTGAGGAGACATCCATTTGAAATGAAGAGACTTGTGCTTGGAATGTAAAGAGTCTTTAGTTTCGAAGATGAAGAGTCAAGTCTTCTATATATTTCTTTGTCTTGTGCATTGGTTGGGTGTTAGACACGCATTATATTGCTGCTTTTGTGTGTAGTAGATGGATTGCTGATTCAGTTTGAAGCATTGTACACAGATCTCTATTATTTTATCAATAAAGCATCATTTCTTATGTGGCTAGGTTTTTCCCCTCAAGTTGGAGGGCTTTCCTAGGATAAATATTAGTGTCTTTTTGTGTCATCTATTCTTGCAAGTTTTGTGTTAAGAATCTTTTATTTCTCTGCTATTCTGGTTCAAAACATTAACAACATGGACATACCAAGTGGAGCCATGGCACAAATACGTAGGCAAATAGGTGCAATTTCTTTATTTTTTGAAGAGGTCCTCAAATTTGGTCGGGATTAGCTGTCATTTTTTATAGTTTATTGTGGATATGTAGTTTATATTTGAGCAGTTTCATAGTGATTATAACCTATATTTCTCAATTTATTGGACATTTGTAATTATAAAGTACATCTCATGGGTGACGAGTTTTTTAGTTCAGAGTAAGATAAAAAATAGTTGACCATGAATTCTTTTAAAGTTTTTTTTGGAAACGACTCTCTAAGTGAGTTTTTGTGCCAAAGAGGAGGAAAGATAGTATCTTGTTAACAACATGGTAAGCAATTCTCCAAAATTTCGTCTTCCAAATTCCCAACTATTGCGTGGGAATAATTATTCTGCACGGAAAACCAAACTCAAAACTCAACTCGAGTTTGAAGAAGTTTGGGATGTGATCAATGGTACCAAAACACGTCACCAAACAGATGTTGAAGAACAAACAAAAAATGATCAGGCCCACAGAAAGGCCAAATTGATCATTTTGTTCAGTGTGTTTGATGAAGTTCAGCCCTTTATCAACGACTCGTCCACAACCAAAGATGCATGGACAAGCTCAAGATGGTATATGAGGCGAAGAATCAGAATCAGATCCTGAATTTGCAAAGTCAACCACTCAACTTGAAGATGAAGAATGGAGAACAATTGGAATCCTTTCTCAAAAGGATTGCTGAGTTGAGGCCTTCCCTACAAGCATTTGGAGAAACAATTGATGATGCATATCTAGTGCCCATTGTTCTACGGGCACTACCCTCCAGATACAAGATGTTTGTGACAACTTTGAATGTCACAGAGGCTACACCCACATTTGAGAAGCTTGTAAATCTTCTTAAAAAAAAAGAGTATCTAAGCCATGATCATGATTAGGAGGATCATGCCATGGCTGCACGCATAGTTCAAAATATCGTTATCGACAACTTATCGCCAAGGGCAAAAAAAAATATCGGGAAAATATTGGAGATAAATTGACAACTTATCGACAAAAATATCGGGAACTTAAAAAATTGCTTAATTTAATTTGAAATGCATTTTTTTTGCAAATTGCTCTAACACGCTGCAAATCACATTTTTTCCCCTTCAGACCCTTTTTTCCTCTCCCAAACACCAATTTGCAAACAAGAAAATGTGAAATAACTGTTTTTTGGGCCGTCAATCCCTATTAGCAGACTGTGGCAGATATTTTGGCGAAATATTGCCGATATTTTGGTGATAAGTTTGAAACTTATCTGCAATATGTACTCCGCGATAAATTTACGTGTTACATCGCGACCTCCAACTTATTGCTATAAGTTTACTTATCGGCGATATATCTGCCATATTTTAATCTATGGGCCGCCTACACGTCATAAAGGCAAAAAGCCTATGAAGTAGTTCAATGGACCTCCCAAATTTGATAATTCATCGAGACCACAGAAGAAGTGCCTAATTTGTGACAGAGCCGGGCATGATGTGAAAAATTGTTGGTACAACTCCGTTAACAAAGGACCATCCAACAAACCTCCTCCAAAGAAGCCATTGCAAAGTGACAAACCACGTTGGCAACAAAAGGACAAGCAGAAACAACAAAGCAATGTTGTTGAAGCAGAAGATTCTCTAGATGAGAAATACATGCTTTCGGCCCACACTTTAGAAGATGGTTCATGACCTACTTCTATTTGGTACGTGGACTCTTAGGTGCTACCAAGCACATGATTGGACAAAAGAAGTGGTTTTGTACATTGAAACCTCATCACGATACAATTACTCTTGGAGATGATACCACCTACAACACCGTAGGTATTGGTGACATCTCTTTGAAGTTTGACACACATAGTTGTAGGCTTACTAATGTCTTGTACGTGCTAGGACTTACCAAAAATCTTCTTTCTGTTAATCAGTTTCTTGATCATAATCTTAGCATTGAATTTGATACAAATCAGGATAAAAAGGTCTGTCTTATCAAAGATAAGTCACAAAATGCAAAAATTATTGCTAGTGCTACTGAGATTGGTAAAATGTTTAGGCTTGATATAGTTGCTAATCATTAGGCCTTAGTGACTAAGGACAATATCTTGCTATGCTTTGGCATCGTAGATTTGCTCATTTGAGCAATAGTTACTTGCTAAAACTCAGTCAAAAACACATGCTCAAAGGGCTTCCATCACTTGAGAAGTCAACTGCTGTTTGTTCTAGTTGTCTTGCTGGAAAACAACATAGAGCTACCTTTTATCCTTGTGAGCATCGTGCCAACCAACCTTCATAGCTGGTGCATACCGATGAAGTTGGAAATTTTTAAAATTCTATAGGGAAGGTTATGTGATTTTTGACTCTAATGCTACAGAGAGAATGATGGCTTAAAATTAATTGTGGCCGTGGAGAAGACCATCCAATAGATAATTGTCATTAACAATGGTTGATTGAATACAATTGTATCTCTAGTTGTCAGCTAGTAATGCTAAATGTTGGATTAGATCTTTAGATATAAATCCTTTTATAAGAAAATATCTATGCCTTGTAAACAAGCATAAGAATCTATTAAGTTTTTCTTAGTTGTTTTCTATTACGTTAAGATCTATAGATTCTGTATCAGCCTTAATCATTCTACTTGAATATTAGAAAATTAGTGTTCTATCGTCACTTCTGACATCTCAACTAGCAAATGTTGAATCATATCAACAGTTAATTTCTTGTGTAATTGTTATTATTATTATTTTTTTGGTCGGTAATCGCTTTTTGGACTGGAGCTTTGAACCAGTGAGGACACATATGGGGGTCCTCATCCCCGAAGTTACATTATTAGTAGTACTATGGCGTGAACGCCTTACCAATTTTTGTCTTGTGTTGTGACCTCTAAACTGATGGCTCTCCTTATCTCTCCACACCTTATATCTCCCAATCCTCTGGCAACACCTCTCCTTATGCCTCCCTCGCGAAGCTCCTTATACCTCCCAATGAGCGCACACACACATCCTCCGGCAGGCTAGCAGGTCAATTCCTCCAACAACAACGGCCTCACCTTATATCTCCCTGGCCAACGACCTCTCCTTATATCTCCCTGGCCGACACCTTATCTCTCCAACTGTCGGGATCCTCTAACTACCAACCGAATGTTGGAATTGCAGCGGCTATGTCTTAGCATCCTTATACCTCCCATCGATCGATCCCGCTAGGCTGGCAGCGCACAGCAAGGGCCCACCACCAATTGACATGGCAAGCGGCTGGTGGGATTCAAACATCGAACCACCCTTACAACAGGGCTTGCGGCAACCGCCGCGCTGTGGGGTGATCCCTGTGTAACTGTTATTATTATTAGTTGATGTTTTATGTCTTTGGCTACAAGATTTTTTTTTAAGTTAATTGGAGTTCGTTTTAACCAGGGTTTAAAAAATTACTTCAAGGGAGTCAAATGGAAGGTGATTTTAGCATTGAGTGATCATTTATCATAGGGCTCTTAATAACTTGGACCTTACTATATCACTATAATATATTAATTTCAAGATTAATGATTAATGTTATTGTCCATCATTGACACTTGCAAAAAGACTATTTCAATCTGCAAACATGGATGAAAAAGCATATATGCTAAGTGTTGACTTGGAATTTTGGCTTGCATGAATCTTTACTGTTAACCGCTTTAAGTGCCGCAAAATGTTGTATTGGGCAATTACTACTATATTGTGACTGAAATAATAGAACTGATAGTTTGGATAAATAATTAAGAACTAGGAAAAATGAATAGACAACTTAGAAAAATAGCTATAGGGCTGAATCATAAGTAATAGTAAAGATTCATAGTTAATAGTATTTCCTCAAAAGATGTATCATATAATGATGGGTTTCATGTTTCTATTTTGATAAATTGCACTTTTGGACAGGTATCCGAATGAAAATTCATTGAAAAATGTCCATCTTTTCTTTTACATAGCTGATGAAGGAGGAAACAGTGTAAAGTTGGGTAAAAGAGACTCAACATCTGGTATCAACATCCCCCTTGTCTCCGGGCATCGTGAAGATGTTGGTGGCTGGGAACTACATGGTGAAGGGATGGTAAGTTTTTAATTTTAGAATATATAGTTTAGATAAGATTTTTAGTTTAGATGGCCTTTTTAATTTTTAGTATTTAGTATAGAGAACCTCTCTATGTTTGATGCATATTTAATATTCACATATTCATTTACACCTTTGTTACTTTTGATATTCATTCATATCATCCCTGCCTACTATGTGCAAAAGATTTATCACTGTAGGGAGGGTTTGAACTACGGCTAAATGATATGAACATGCAAACCACAATATAAACAACATTACACTATTAGTTATAGTTCAGCATTCAGAGTTGTGCAATCCACCTATACTCATGATATTATGATCTAGATCTTAGGAGACCTATGGGGACTATCCTAAATGGATGACAACATTATTATTGTGTTTGAACAATTTAATTAATGTCACTTCATCAAAAGGGACATTACAGTCCTCCCTTCCCAGAGATTGTGTCAAGACCCCAAGTCCTCTCAATGTTGAATTTCAGTTTGAAGTCACACTCTTGCTGTTTGTTTTTGTTTTTTTTTCTGAGTTTTATAATTTTTTTGGAGTTTTTGATATAAAAAGCAGATGCAACTGTAAACATAGAAATTAAATGTAGGAAAGGAATGATAACATGCAACCTCATAAGATATATATTTTTTTTATTTGAAACCCTTGAATACACATGCATACCCGGAAATGAAATGCTTAGTCTTCTTATGCTTCTACCGGCAAAAAGCAACTACTGTAAGGTTTGATTCTCATCCAAAACTGAAAATAATTCCTCCAAAATGATGCCAACGTCTTCTAAATGATCTCATAGCCTTTCTGAAAATTTCTTGAAAATGATTTAGCCTTCCTTGACCAAAAATTGCCCTCAAACCCTAGGCGTCTCCTTATTGTAATAAATGATTGCCAAAAAGCAGCCGTACAGCTTGGGAATGAATGCCAACAATCACCAATATGCAGCTGTCCAACCCTTTTACTGAAACCTGCAAGCTGATTAATGTTTTTCTGTAATTTCTTCTTCTAATCTGCTTAATCTTGGCCTCTGAATGAAGCCAACAGATAAGCAATCTTCAGCTGATATCTCACAACCTCAGAAAGCTGATACAATGAAGAAGCTACACCCTTTAATGTCGAAAAAGCTCTCGAATTGCAGAAACCTTTGTCCATGTTCTCCAATGCTCGGTAAATTCATAGAAATGAGTTTTCAAAATGCTAAGAAGAATGAATTCCATTTTTTCTTTTGAAAGTCTTTATAATCCCTCAAGAAGTCAAATTTCTCCAAAAAGCATTTTTAATAATATTAAAAATGTTATTTCATTAAAACTTAGGGGAAGACATTTAATATTTCATTAAAATTGGCCTTTATAATTAATTCCTCCAATGACCCCTTTTTAATGATGACTTGACTCTTCATTTAAGTGCAATTATAACTTTATTTTATAATGTGCCATAACTGAATAATTATTAATAAAGTATTACTTTATTAATAATTAAAAACATTATAACTTCATGAATACTTAATATTTTCCAATTCTGTCTGAACTAGGGAGTCAACATTACCAATCCCCATGTGACCAAGTGCTTTGCTAAAAATAGAAAGGGTCCTTCTCGAACAACCCAAGACTTACTAAAAATAGTAAGTATAATTCTGTCTGAACTAGGGAGTCAACATTACCAATCCCCATGTGACCAAGTGCTTTGCTAAAAATAGAAAGGGTCCTTCTCGAACAACCCAAGACTTACTAAAAATAGTAAGTATAATTCTGTCTGAACTAGGGAGTCAACATTACCAATCCCCATGTGACCAAGTGCTTTGCTAAAAATAGAAAGGGTCCTTCTCGAACAACCCAAGACTTACTAAAAATAGTAAGTATGAAGAACGAAGCCCAATCTAAGCCAACGAAGACCAAACTGGAACATATTGAATTCTGGAGAAGACAAGAACCTCCATTAGCCAAGCCTCTGCCTCAAAAGACCCTCTATCCATAATAATTAGCCTACGAGGGTCACAATAATAGGCTAATCCCTCAAACTCCGATGCTCATGAAAATGGGGACATTACAGTCTACCTTCCCTAAGATTGCTTGTACTCAAGCAATCACGACTGCAAATAAACTGCACTACACGGAAAGTCCAAAGGAAGACTGAGAAATGTCCCACACTGAAACACAATTGCAGCACCAACATAACCACAACTGCACAGAAATGAACAACCCATCTGTCCAATCTCTGCGCACTGAAACTCTACATTTGAAACAAATCATGTACATGAGGATCGAAAGTGAAATTGCAAGTAATCCTCACCATGTACACACTGCAATACCTCCTAGTGAACCTCGACTGGAATTTTGATGCACGTGAAGGATCCCATAACACACCAAAAAGTGTCCAACAAAATATGCCTGGATCCCATATCTTGAGTAGAAGCCTGTCAAGAAGAACAACCTCAAACTTCTGTTGCACTAATCTAATCACAATGTCACCATGCTGCAAATGGTGAAGCAATCCAACGGGACCCATCCAACCTGCAGTGCTAACCTTGTCACCACCTGGATCCCAGTATAAACAAAACTCACATCCATCCACCATGAGGAGGTAAGAATATTTGGCAGCACCTGCTACACCAAATCTCACACTACACTCTGTCAGTCCCCCATGGATTTGAAAACTTACCAAGCCATCATGCCCATTGACACTATAATCACCCTGTAACCTTGTATTGGTAAGAAATCCATTTGGTCTAGAAGTAGAAAACCCTGTTGGATACATAACATCATGATGGATAACTGACCGCTGTCCCGGTAAGTAATCTCCCTCAAACGACTGAGTCGGGTACTTGCAGCCACTAATTCCATGTTTTAAAGATGGTGAATATCCATCCCACAAAGGATGGTATGACTCCAAAGCCAATCCACACCGATGCATCATAAAGTCCACGTGTGGATCAAAAGAAAAATGATGAGCACTCACTGTGTAGTTTCGGTAAAAGGCTCCAATCTTAGTCAATGACTCATCACGAACAACTCGAGAATCAGAAGATGGCTCCAATCTCTGACCCCAAACAACTGGTTGGGCAAAGCCTCCATTAATCCTCTCTGCAAACCCAACCACAAAATCTCTATGAGGAAGTGTTGTAGTTAGGGTATCTACAATCGCTCCCGCCAAATGCTGAATGCCGCGAGAACCTCAGATGAGAGTATCTTCAGTGACTCCAAATAGTCCCTCTTGAAACTCCAAACTCTCAAGCAAGACTCAATAAATGAATCTGTGTAGTAAAAACAATATGAGGTAGAATCATTGTTCTCCTGCAACCCTTAGCAGATCTCTCTGACTTCGTGACACAAGTTGTCTACCACCATCAACTGCATGAGATGAAGTAATTGATTTGCTTCCAAGGGAGGGAAACAAATCAACATGAGAGACATACTCCCAACCAGATGACATTGTGTGAGTCCCCTGTGAAGATGGGGTAGTGTCATCTACTAACACACAACTCTCTGGAGAATCCACCACTGCCACACAAGAGCTATCAATAATATGACCTGCATCCTCTGACATAGTACTAACCTCAGGAGAACCTAATACAATGAGTGGCTCTCTACTGCTCTCAACCAGAGTACTCATCCCTAGTGAGACTACTACACTTGTATCAACAATGGATGTAGCCACATTCTCACCACAACCCGTGGATATCAAATCATCACCAACTGCTACTGTGGGAAACTGTACTATAATTGCAGATGGTGAAGGCTGTGCTCGACTCAACTCCACGGTGACCTCATCTAACTGTGACTGTGACTCCTGAAGGGCCAATTGGGTGCTCTATAAAGAATGCATTGCCACCCCTAACTTATGAGTGAACTCATCTACCTCCTCTTTCTTTCCCCTCAACGCATCATAACAAATGCAACCCCACTCGAGAAGTTAGTTCCTATCAGCAAGTAGTTGCAAGTAATTATGTTTCATTATCCCGATAGCTTCTCGTAGTGAATGGAACTCTGCATGGGAAATGCCACTATCACCGTGCTCATCTAACATAGGAGCACCCCAACCAAATATAGGTAACATCTGATGAGCAGCATCAAAGTGCTCTATGGCTGTGGCAATCATGCTATCATTGACCTTAAGTTGCTCAACCAAATGATGTCTCTGAAATTCATGACTCCCATGCAAGCTCTCTGAATCAAAGTCTGTACGATGATATGAGGCTGTATCAACAACACTCACCTCATGATAAGCAACATGTGTGCAATCATCAGTGCGCACATCAACAACTACGGTACTGCTGCTGCATACCTCAAAGAATGGCTCAACTGGCAAAGCAGAAGTTGCTGATGTAACATTATCTTCACACACTTCCACTTCCAATGTAATTGCATGACCAGCCAACTCACGTTCCTAGAATTCCATGTCAACATATGAACCTTCTAGCTTGTTTTCTAAGGTCTGATCTGAAAAATCAGATTCACCATGACATGAATCCTCATCATACAATGCATCACCAGTACCCAACTCCTGAGTACTTTCATGTGACAACTCAATAGTAGCATCTTGCACATGTGTAGTCACTGCTGTCCCATGTTGATGCAAAATTTCATCACTGCTGTCATGAAAAACAGACTTGTTATCATGACTGATAACTTCTTGAGTGCCAATAATCACCACATTCTCCACAAATCTCACCTCCATTTTGTGTACTTGCTCCTCAATCAAATAAGGTTTCAGTTTGTCTCCACACTGTTCAAAAGCACTGCACACCAAAACATAAGCAGCTGGAGAAGTTAATTTCTCACGCCTGCGTACTGCTAGAAGAAGTGGCATAATGGGCTTGAGATATGCTATCAATGTTATCCATGATGGCGATCATGATATCTCTCATGTAGTCTTGTATACACCTGCCATGCCCCGAATTAATGGACTCTACAAAAAGCCTGAATAACTGCAACACAAGATCATGCTGGTCATAATTAAGCAATGCAACACATAACTTGTGCCATTAGCTCTAAGACCTTAACCTTCTGTGCATAGGTAGGATTCCCAATGTCTCCAATCCCAACCAAACTATCAATGATCAGCTGAAAAACCTCTCATGGTGTTGCCAGAATAAGGAACCAGAGGAATTGTGATCCTCATAAACTGACTGTAGCATAGGGCAATAGCAAGCCTGATCTCACTATCATTATGCCTCAAGTACCTATGCTCACCCAACATTGTTACTACAAGACCTATTGCTATCTGAAGCACTGTTGAAGGTGAACGCCCTACCGTACTCAAACTTTCTTTCAGCCCTCTAAGAATACATAATGTATCATACTTGGACTGTGGAATTTCACCAAGTTTCTCAGCTTATTCATATATTGTTATTGCTAACCAAATTCAATCACCAGATACAATTTGTTTGTCACTAAGTGAAGCCATAATTTAACTCTTGACTGGATAACCAAGGAACTGAAAATGCAAGAGTGCTGATCACTCAAATGTATCAAGTGTATGCTCAATAAAAGAATATTTCAAATCCCAACAGGATGGCAGGAAACCGCTCTGATACCATTGTGAAGACCCCAAGTCCTCTCAATGTTGAATTTCAGTTTTGAAAATGTAAAGAAGAATGAATTTCATTTTTTCTTTTGAAAGTCTTTATAATCCCTCAAGAAGTCAAATTTCCCCAAAGAACATTTTTAATAATATTAAAAATGTTATTTCATTAAAAATTAGGGGAAGACATTTAATATTTCATTAAAATTAGCCTTTATAATTAATTCCTCCAATGACCCCCTTTTAATGATGACTTGACTCTTCATTTAGGTGCAATTATAACTTTATTTTATAATGTGCCATAACTAAATAATTCTTAATTAAGTATTACTTTATTAATAATTAAAAACATCATAACTCTATGAATACTTAATATTTTTAAATTCTGTCTGAACCAGGGAGTCAACATTGCCAATCCCCATGTGACCAAGTGCTTTGCTAAAAATAGAAAGGGTCCTCGAACAACCCAAGACTTACTAAAAATAGTAAGTATGAAGAACGGAGCCCAAACGAAGTCCAATCTAAGCCAACGAAGACCAATTTGGAACATACTGAATTCTGGAGAAGACAAGAACCTCCATTAACCAAGCCTTTGCCTTGGAAGCCCTCTATCCACAATAATTAGCCTACGAGGGTCACAATAATAGGCTAATCCCTCAAACTCTGGTGCTCATGAAAATGGGGACATTACAGATTGCTAGCCCTCAAGCAATGGGCACTTGCATGCTAGACCCGAATACTAGTATCCCGTATCAATCTCAAAATCACTAATCCGCCACTTTGCTGTGCTACTCTGATATAACTGTTGTTAGCGACACTGCCCTTTTGCAACATCCTATGAAGCACATCATCAATCATGCAAATCACGATGTCATCATATTCTTCTTACACGTTCTGTTGAAGAATACTGCTATGAATTCTCAAGACAAGACAAACATCTCTCATCCAAACTCCATCAGCTGGTGTCTCATCAATGCTCCAAGGCTCCTAGCCGGAAGAACAATCCCATTGACGCCAACCTATGCAATCAGCTGTACTCAACAATGCAAAGTCTGAAAGCAACACATGACAGCCTCCGAACCTCATGGAGTATGCTAATACTTGACTATTCCAATCTGAAAATTGGCTCTTAAGATGTTGTCTACTTATGCACTTTCGCCAATACATCCATCTCACCAATGTAAAATCCTTACCAAATTTTCTTTATTCTTGCCTTAGAATGTTGGAACGCACAGTTTGCTTGTATGGATGTTTTATCAATATTATGATATTCAGTTCCAGGTTTTTAAATGCAACTCAGAAAATTCAGATTCAAATATGCAACATAGGAATGCACTTGCAAGATTATGAAGTAACAAAGATAGCAGAACTGAGAAGACTTCAAATTGATTGCAAATTTCAATGATTTCTGTTGTTATTACTGCTCAGAATATACAAGAATACATATAACAAAATCTGATGAAAACAGCTTGCACCTTATTGGTAGCGGAAGATTCAAACTAGGACGGAATTGATGCAAGATTTATTATCTGCATTTGGAGGCACTAGACGTTAATGTTTTAATTCTGATTATTTTGGAGGCACTAGGCTTGGTACTTAATCTTACTATTTGCCCTTGTTCATTGGTGTGTAAGTTTGGATGTTGGAATCGTTTCTGAGCTTTCCTTTAATGATTTGAAGACTATATCAGGTCTGCTTATGTGTTATGCATGAGGATACATGTTATTCTTCACTTTGCACATGTTATGATTTGCGTTATGGTTATTGCTCATATACATATTGCATCTAGTTCTATGGGTGAACTAAATTTGGATATATGTATGAACATATATTGGTTATGCGTAAGATCTGTTCTTATACTTATATGTATTTTGGTTATTCTTATGCTTATATGGATACATATTTATTCTTATGAGGGATCATAAGATATTTGATATGCTTATTTATTTGGTTACACTTATGCTCATGGCTAAGTTGTTCTTATTGGAGATTTAGAGAATATCGTGAATTTGATATCCTTCTCATGGATCAGGGATCCATTGTTGAGCATTTGGTGGACATCATGGACTTGATGTCTGGAGACCATTGCTCTGAGTATGTGGTGAATATCATGGACTTGATATTCGTTAGACCAATACTCATGA
>MU227262.1:831291-847789 GCA_018584345.1 Thuja plicata | reverse complement strand
GGGCCCTAAAAAATAAACCTTATTTATTCTCCTCAAGAGGCCGACTTGGGCTCTTTAAATAAACTTTAATTTTTCCATTCAAATATATATTAAATCAATTTTCTAATAAACAATAAATAATAAATATCCTTATATTTATTATTATTATTTATATATCGGTTTATAATAAATATATATCCTATATATTTATTATTATCCAAGGTTGTGGATATCTGCCGTAAAGGCCATAATATCAACAGTTATGGGCAGACCAAATAATCAAGTAACAAGAGCTTTAGAGTGGCATACAAAGGGGCTAAATGATAGTTCAAAAGCCATATGGCCGTCATGTTCATTGATACTGTCATTATGATACAGACCCTGTAAACGATGATGTATCACAGTGGCAGGTCTGTCAAGCGCAAATAGTATGAGAAAATAATAGTCATATGAAAAGAAAGGAAACATATCATCAACAAATAGTGGTGTCAAGTATGGTCAAGGTATGAGCAGAGAACAATAAGGTACTTTATCAAACAAGGTCACTAACTTTTTCAAGGCACCAAACTCAGTTTTTAGACTCCTTCATGATTTCATACATGAACAAAGGTGACTTAGAGGTAGTAAACCCATGGAAGAGCAGTTTTACACTGCTATGACATATTTTGGAGCAGTTTTGGGGGTCTTTAATGCCTTGTTTTCTTTCCATACGCCCAACTCTTTTTCAATCCCCAAATCACGAGGAACACATGCCCTATGTTCATGGAAGTAAGTTGGAGCAAGCAAGGAGCAGATGTAGGGCAGGTGGCTGAGTTGTTTGGTTGGTTGAGAGGATGTAGGAGGCAGTTTTAACCAAGTTTGCAGCATTTCCAAGCATCCATGGGTTCTTTAAAACTTCTCAGGAGGGCATGGTCAAGGGGCAGTTCTCAACCAGTAATTACATTTTTTTGGAGCACTTTCAGGGGTCTTTAATGACCATTTTCTGTTAGATCCGACCCAGAAGGAGGCTGAAGACTTTTTCTTCTCTTTTTGGCACTTGTTGCAGACTTTTAACAAGCTGATTGTAAGCTATAAAGCTCAGTCTTAGTCTCCTTTTTTGTAGTTAGTTCTTGTTGTTGGCAGCTAAGATTGTAACTTATGAGTTCTTTCCAATGAACAACATTGTAACTCATTGTAATCGACTTGTATGCAGCTGATAGAAACACCTTTTTAATCAATAGAGATCCATTTTCAGCCTTCTCATAAGCTGTATTTTGTGCAATATTAATAATTACTGATCTTTCTTGTGATAAATCATCTTATCCTTGATTGTTATCTATTTATTTTTGCCTTTATACAGAGGTGCATCTTTTTGTAGGTAATGGTTTGTGTTTATCAGATTTATGCCATTTTCAGTTGTGAAATCTTTCCTTCTGGAAATTGTCATGAATACTAAACTTTTCTATGAAATGCTTATGCAGAAATATGCTATTTTTTGAGTTGTGTATGGTTTATTGGTTCTTTGATCACATTGTGCATGCTTTAGGCAAGTGCAAGTCACTAAGATTTTGGTGCATCACCCATTAGTTTTAGGATTGTTTCAAGTCTTTCCTTCCCTTTTCTCAATAAAGCATAGTTTAGGTGAGATCCAAGGGAACCAGCCCTCTGTGGAGGTTCATTCTCATGACAGCTTACTCACAACCTGAGAATGTTCCCATGTGTCACAAACTTGCTGAGTTAATAGTTCTGTAAAGGGTGCAAACTTGCATGACAACAATAAGAGTTGTGATGAAGTTTGAATGAAGACTTGTTATAATCAACACTTTATTTTCTATGTTATGGTGCAAATTATCATGTTATTTGCTTGTTCCTTATCTTGAATGCAATCTGAAAGCAAACACCAGCAAATTCTATTCATTGAATACAAACTTGCAAACAAATACTTAAAATAAAATAAAATCATGGGTGGTTACTTTAGTGGTATTAAAGCCCAAGTTATCTTGCCATCCTGTGTTAGATACCTAGAATCAGATTTTCACCTTCTATGAGTAAGAGAGAATGAAGGTATTTTATAGGGAACAAATGAGTCATTGGTAGCCCCCACAGGTTGCATAAGATGAGAGTCTCTGGTATATTAGGCATGCATCAAAAACCTCCCACAGATAGTGAGAACACAACAAGGAACATAGCAGATTGAGGCAAAGAGAGCTCGTTCTTTGAGCCCAAACACCCGTATGGGAATGAAGTTTGATACTATGATGGATGTGATGCCTCAATTGTTGGGTAAAATTGGACAATGTATGCCAAATAACACATAGGGCAATCAGAACATCTCACAGGGTAATCAAACACAAAATGCAAAGAGAAGGTCTACTAGTCACCAAAATAACAGCCAGAGGCAGCCTATAGCAGTGAGGTCAAACACTTTTTCAAGGCCTTTCTAACCTACTTTCATACAAAGTAAGGCATTATAGGTTGTTAATGAGACTCTTCTACCATTGGTGGATGAAAAAAGGCATACCTACACCGAATATGATGCACTTCTTGAGTCAGTTAAGAACAATCCAACCTTCAATGAATTCATGGATTAGAAGAAGAGTGGAGGAAAATCTGATCATAGAGGACCAGCAATTCAGAGGGACTTACAATATGCTTTGGGTAAGGTTACTCTTGATCATTTTGATGGTAGTTATAAGTGTTCAGCTAGAGCTTGGGTGCATTAGACAACTATTTAGCTCTTAAACCCGTGGCTGCTGAAGCAATTAAGTTTGTCAATTTGCATTTGGATGGAGCTGCACACGAGCAGTGGTACCATGGCCTTATTACCTTAGGTCATAGATCAATTACCACCTATGATGAGTTTACTAATAATCTTATCGAGAGATTTGATAATGACCCTGAGTTGCATTTTAGGTAGCTAGCGTGGCTGAAGTAGTATGGTATAGTGGATGCTTCCATAACAAATTTTCAGAAGCTCTTGGTTATGGCTATGGGAATTTCAGAGAAGAGATTGGCGGTATTGCTTAAGGGATTTATGGAGACACTTAAGGGGTGGGTTAAGGCATTTGATTCTCAATCCTTGCTTAAAGCTATGAAGAAAGCAGGAGTATGGAGTGGGCTACCTCTAAATCAAAATTTCAGTCCAAATCATTTTCACACAAGAAAGACAAGAAACATTTCTCAAAAGACTCCAATCAGCAGTAAAAATCAGTCACAAGGCTTGATGGTGAGACCTTAAATGACTTAAGATTTTTTTTTCTTCTCTTGCAAGGAGCTTTGGAATCCAGGACATAAATGTGCAACAAAGGGAAAGTGAACAAGGTAGAATACTATTCAGCAGAGGAATCTTCATCAGAATAATCAGACCAACAATTTGATTCCGATGAGAATGAGGAAGAAGAGATTTCACTTGACCAACTGCACAGTTTTCCAAAAGATTGGGTCCCTATGCATTAGAGGAGTACTTAATGGATAGTGATTGGTAGATTTGATTGATGTGAGCACTATGCATAATTTCATTGATGAGGGACTAGTAGCATGTAGAGGATTTCAGGCACATGAGGTAGATGGCTTCAGTATTAATTGCACCAAAATGATTCCACAATTGAGTTTATAGTTAGGGAACTACGAAGTCTAGGATGATTTCTATCACTATGTGGTGACTATTGGAGATGCAGATGCAGGGATGGGGATATAGTGGCTTACATCACTTGGTTAGATCACACTTTATTTTTAGACCTTGGAGTTGAAATTCAGAGTAGGGGCTAGGAATGTGGCCTTGAGAGGTATGTCTAATGGAGGGCCACAAGTATTATTTTTCAAAATGTATGGAGAGGATCTTTAGACATGATCAGGTAGAATGGGCAATAGAGTGTGTGTTGTTATGCCTACAGTTATTGAGGAGGTGAAGAGATCATATCCTCCTAAGCTTTGTTATCTAGGCGAATGTATTCAGTAGCATCCTTGCAGCTATGCGTCCTGATAGAGGCATTTAGCATGTGATTTAGTTAGAGGAGTGTTGATGTGCGTTTTATGACCCACGAAACAGTAGAACAAAATAACGAGGTATCTTATCCTCTCTTGATCAAAGTCTCGTGTATGCTAAGATTGCGAAAAGATCACGTGATGACTCCAAGGTTCCTTTAATGTCAGGTCTTGACTGTGGATAAGCTCGGTGGTAAATGTGATTTGCTGATGATCACAAGGGGCCTTAAGTTTTCAAACTTGGAATGATTTCACATCATGATGAACACGGGAACTATAAAAAGATTTGCAATGAAGCTCTTTTTTTTTTAGATTTTCACAAGATATGTGGAAATAAAAGGGGTTTAAGGTTCAAAAATTCTAATCTAACCTAAGGGTAATGATAGCAATGGTCAGTACTTTGGTGGACAAATTCCTAAATAACCAAGTTTCGCTTCGCCAAGTTATACTACAACTTCGCGAGAACCGGTGCAATCTTCAAGGGTTATGCAAAAGATTTTCATACCATCACAAACACCATCATCAAGAACAATATACGTGAATGACAAAAGTTAAGCATATGTAGGAGTGGGGTTCAGGCTAACTTTGCACAACGATTTACTATCAGTAAAACGTCAGAAG
Organism: Thuja plicata; assembly: GCA_018584345.1. Classification (NCBI taxonomy): domain Eukaryota; kingdom Viridiplantae; phylum Streptophyta; class Pinopsida; order Cupressales; family Cupressaceae; genus Thuja; species Thuja plicata. The sequence goes on along the minus strand of MU227262.1, from coordinate 843,226 downwards.
TATGAACCAAAGGAATTCATCAAAACACCAACATATTTTCCATTGAAATCACAACACTTTATCTAACAACTTAATCTAAATGAGGGAATTATGAAACCAAGCAAGCTTCAAGACACATCAAATAATTACCCAACTTCAATGAAAAATTTATTGTCTCAACGACCCTTAGCAACAATCTCAAAGTTCCACTGCCTTACAAATGAGAAGGAAGGCCTTTATATAGGTCCTCAAATACAACGGGTGACCCGAATCAAAACAATAACTGATGGCCCAGATTTTTCCACCTCAGCCCTAATTAGGGTTAGGGTAAGAAAAGAGAATCTTCATTAATGAGCACAACTACAAGGACCAATCATAAAGAATCCATCACTTTAGTGGGTAATAAACGCCCCCTATGCAGGAAGAGAGGGGTGAAATGAATGCCCACTAAGCATGCCCACTATGCATTAAATGCATCTCTGCCAAGAAGTCTACCTTTGACTTTGCCGCCTGAATGCATGGAATCTTTCCAACATTGTCTCCAGCTCATCCACACTGATACTCAGTGTCGACTCGTGTTTGTATAACAAGACCACCATTGCTCGTTTAGACTTGCCCAAGCTATCCTCCCAATCTGGTAACAAGCCTTTGGTTGTATGTAAGGTATTTGAGAAAATGGAGAAATTCTCAAAGTCATCCCTTACGAAGGAATTCAGCTGAAAATTCCTCCAGTTTCCTCTTCAGGCTATCTACTGTAATTTCAATTTCCGTCAGTCTCTGTGATAGCAAGGATGCAATTGCATTGGAGATCCCTTGCTTGATATTCTCTACTATCCTCCTCAATCGAGAAGACTCATTGGTGAAATGTTCAAACATTTCCTTGGCTGTGATCACTGCAGTGTACCATCGAAGGAAGTCATACACATCTCTTTCTCCAAAAACCCCTCCATCAATCAGTAACTGTCTGGGAGTCTCCATTAAGTCCTGCAAGTCTCTGATCACCTCGTTTTGATAAATGCGCTCATCTTCCCATGAATCGTCCATGCATTGTATTTTGGAGAGGACTGCTAGTGCTTTGTCATGAATGTGAACTAAGCCCTCAACATGCCTATATGCTTCATTTTGAATGCCTTCCATGCAAACTTCTGCACCTTGAGCAATCCGCCTGATCCTGTCAATTCCCTCTGCTGATTCAACTGGAACAACTGGAGGAGGAACAAAGGTTGGATCTTCTTCCCTCACTGGTTGAGGTAGGCTATTTATGTAGTCGCTATTTTTCTTCTATCTTCCTCGTCTTGTCTTTTATTGCTTGCGTAGAATCATCAAATTCTTCCAATACTTGCTCTCGGGAGGCATGGCCTAAATCAAATTCCGTAACACTGTATTCATCCGGAGTAATTTGATCTTTCGCCTTATCAATTGTCGAAGTTGCAAACTGAAGGGTTCTGGATCTAGATTCCCCCTGATAATCTTAGCAAACTTCTTAGCTCTTCCTTTCTCCTGTGATTGGTTGACTCGGTTCATGATTTCCTACAATTCGATTGCGGGTCAACTTTCTTCTCCTGACTTCTCTATAGCCTCTGCCTTACCCATTTTGGAACGATGACTCCTTGATTCCTTTGAACTATCAACTGTTCCGGCCTTTGCACTGCTCTTGTATCAATTTCTTCTTCGGCCACAGGACTTCCTGTTGTTGTTTTAGGAATTTCTACCTTTGCTTTTGCTACAGGGACCTCTTCCTCTACTGCTGGTTCTTCTATCTCCATCATCTCTCGTTCCAAGATGGCGCCAAGATTGTCCTCAGTAGCAACATCCTGTTCCCTATTTCTTCCTTGGGTCAGCTCATATGCGTTAATGCTTTCCCTGTGTTGTACAGTCCTAGTCATGTGCTCCTCTTGCTCCATCCTTTGCCAGTTTCTACTTCCTGCCTGGCAAAAGTGCCTATCTCTTGCACACTTGGAGTCCGACTAGGTGAGGACGGCACATCCTCGGATCTCGGTCTCTTATGTTGTGGCTCTTCAACATGAAGATCCAACCTTCTCTTCGTGTGTGCTTCCTGAGCAACACCCTTTTCCTTTCTGCGTTTTGCACTTCTTGACGAAATCTCTCCTTCAACTCTATCTCCAGATGGTTGCTGTGGTCTTTCATCTCTTAATGGCAAGTGACCCATCAACTTGTATGTCCAACCATCCTTTGGCATGGCGAGCTTGGCCAATTGTCGTTCAATCCACCACTTTGTGGAATCCAAGACTGGTGCAGATAATATGTCAATGTCTGTAATCTCATTTCTTGACTAGTCATAGGGATGGATGACCCTTTCCTTCTCTAGGTTGTATCCTTTCTGCATCACATTCAAATCTTCTCTCATCTGATCAGGTACTTGAAAGATCCTGCATCCTCTGATCAAGTTGAGCGGCAACCTGGAATGCATTCGTTTTCTGATCTCATTCTCATCTGCAACATTGGCCCAAAAATCCTCAAGATGCATCTTGTGTTGATATCTTGTACCTACCATTGATTTGATTTTATTATAGGGGTCATAGTCTGCTCTCCCTGGAAGAAGTGGAAGATGGAAGAAATGCAATTCGTCAGATGACCTCTCAGTTGCCTTCAAGCATGGACACATTTCAGCCTTATCTTCACCTATGGAGATTGGGAATTCCAATCCCAACTTCTTCCCTTTTTGGATTTTGTCATACACCGTCAGCTACCGAGTGATCTCCAAGAGGATCATCTTATCAGTAGGGTATCGTGGGAGTTTGTATGGCTGTGCTAAAAGTCCTTGAACTTTGATATAGGAGAAAGTAGGGAACTGAATGAACCAAGCTCCGTATTCCTCCACCAACTTCATTGCCCCGATTGACAGCCTCACATGCAACCTTTTCTGCAAAGTCCTCACAATGCGCATTGCGAAGGCATCGTTGACTCGAACATAATGATCTCTGGATTGCAAACACAATTGAGTGTAACACTCGTGTACTTTCAGACGTGGAGTGCCACTTCTGATTGCCCCTTTGCATCTCAACCCCTCATACCTTGTACTTTGTGCCAGCATGTATATGACATAAGAGCTCATATAAAATTTTTGTGATTGCTCCAGATTCACCAACTGTTCACTCAGGTTGTCATTGATCAATCCAACCCAGTCCATATGGTTATGTTCTTCAACTACCTGCTTGACAAAGTACCACATCCAGGATTTGAACATAAAGGATTGTGGCATGCGAAAAATCTTGCTCAACATCATGACTAAGTTGCTATATTCTCTGTGAAAATCAAGCCATACCAACTCCTTCGGCAATTTGGAGTGGTGGGATCTATTCTTTTTCAACCATTTGTCATTTATGATGTTTTCACAATACTAAATTCCGACGGTGAAAACTTTGTGTGCTTGTTCCTTTGTCTTCAACACCAACCTCCTGGAAGAAGGGATTCCAAATGCTTCTGCGATGGCGGGTGGGGAAAGGTCTGCAATGACATTTTCATCTACATCCTTAATGGTCTTATATCCTGAATTGAAGTGCTTGGCGCATTCCATGATCAACTCAGAATGTTGAAAAGCTGGAAGAAAGCCAGCTGTAGCTACGGTCCCACTGTTCACAATTCGGGTGGCTAAGTGTGTCGACTGGTGATCTTGGTATCCAAACATTCTTCGGTGAAATTCATTCATGTCCAGGCATCCGAGGTTGGTATCTCCAATTTCCGCCCATTTGGAAACAATCTTGGATTGTGGATAAAATCCTCTCTGCTCATTCTTTATCAGCTGCTTCCTCGAGATGCTCGTTCCTTTGGGCTCTGCCATTCCCGCAAACAAAACAAACATAAGAACGTGCAAGGAAACAAAAAAGTATACCAATTTCTCAAGGAGAAAATTCTGAAAATTTGTCAAAATTCTCCATCTTTTCTTTCAGGATTGGATTTTCTCTCTCCTTCAAGAAGTTATGCTTTTTCCTCAAACTTTCAAACTTACTGCAAAAAATTCCTTCTCGAGATTTTACGTCTTGGATCTTTTCACGCTTCTCAAAAACAAATTTCTCTCCTCTTGGAAATTCTCTCCTGCCGAAAAAAACTTCTCACAAACTCTCTTGAATCTTCAAAATTTTTCCTCAACTCGTTCTTCTCGAATTGTGTGTGATAATGAAATGAGAGGTTTCTCTTATATAGACTTCAATCCCGAAAAACTGCTTTAAAAGCTACAGGCTAAAATTAGGAAGCTGCTCTGCTTCTCTTCCAAGATTCCCTGTCTCTGTTTTCCTCTTTTTTTTTTTTAAAAAAGATGCTAATTTAATTGCTTTGACTTTATGAGGAAGTTTCACGATTTTATCCATTTTTTGAATTTTTTTTGAAAGTTAATTAATCAAAATATCAATACTTAATTAATTTTGAATTTTCACTTGTTCATGAGAAATTTCTTTTCTTCCAAGATATCCAAAAAGAGATTTTTGGTTTTTGCATTTTTGGCTTTCATGGATTTTTCAAATTTATCAATTAAATATTAATAAAATTAATATTTAATTAATGTTTTATTTCCAAATTGCAACTTTCACATCATTCTAACGGTATATTAATTAAATATTAAATAAAATTCAATATTTAATTAATATTGTCTTTAAATCCAAAAACTCATTTTTCTTTCAAAAAAACAATTTTCAAATTATCACAAGTCCAAGATTTTTTTAAATTTTCGACTTTCCAATTTTCCAAGATTTCAATTCCAATTTTCCAAGACTTGGAGAAATTTTTATTTTCCAAGATTATTGAAATTTTCAAGATTTCCAAATTTTCACGATGTTGGAATTCTTAAGTCTGCAATTTTTTCGAGTTTACCAAAGTTTTCAACTTTTCCGAAGTTTACCATTTTTCTTCGAAATTTGACACTTTTCCAAAATTTTCCAATTTTCAAGATTTTCCCATTTCTCCAATTTTTCGTTTGATTTGAAATTCATTATCGGACTTTGATTTTCAATTGATCACTAATCCACCCTTTGCAATTCCTCACAAGTTTTCAATATAACTAATCACTTCGTTTAATTTCCCTCTACTTGACACAACTCTCGACATCAACATGAACCATCCATTTGTTTCTAATGCCCACTAAGACCGCGACAATGTTTTAAATAACTTCCCATTGTTATGAGCACACTTTTTAATCTTCATTTGCCCATTATAAGCACACCCCATGAACTCCCATTTATTAAAAAAAGAAAATTTCTTTAGTCTTTCATTTAAGCACTGGGTGCGGTTTGACCATGCTTGTGGAATTTTCTTATTTTAAAACTTTCCTTCTCTTCATCGAAAATGCGCTCGGGTGCAGATTAGGGGATATTGTGAATTTTCCTTGTTTCCAACTTCCTTGGCCTATAGTAAAATGCGCTCAAGCGCACTTTTACCTCCCTCACGAACTTTTCTCATCTTAGGAAATTTCCTTCGTCTAATGTAAATTGCGCTTGGGTGCATATTGAGCTTGGTCATGGATTTTTTCAGCTTTGGAAAAACTCCGTTGACTCCATTGACTTGCGCTCGAGTGGGGTTTGCTGGAGGTCGTGGATTTTTTTTCGTTTTGGAAATTTTACACCATCTTATGCCAAATGTGCTTGGACCATGCCCGACTTCCACAAGGAATATCTCTGCAGTGATTTCTTTTATCGGGATGCATATCGCTTACCCTAGCCTTTGGGGAGTATCTGCAAACACTTGTTCATCGTTCCATAAATTCTTCATTTCCATGTAATGCGCTCTTATGTTTTTTTGGCAAACTTTAATCGCTTTCTCTGATTTGGGGCTCGATACTAAATGGCACCCGAGCGCGTACTGGGGCCTTGGATGAATCTCCACTTTCTCTATGACTGCCACGCATATGCGCAGGATATGCCTCTGTGAACTTGGGGATAGCGCCTATTTTGGAGATTGTTGGGAGACCGCTTGCAGATATTTTCATCATTCCATGACCAGGTGCGAAATGTTCTCAAGGTGCGTTTGGAAGCATTCAATAGATTCTTTTCTCAAAAGGTTTCCTCTGCTCCATCAAAATCGTGCCGGGAGCACTTGGGGCTTCAACGGTCGAGTGCATAAATAGCGGACCATTTCTTTTAAAAACTTTCTATAATGTGTATTGTTCCCTGGTTGGCGAGGTATCACGCTTGGGGTATGTACGTGGTTGTTTAACAAAGCCTTGTTGTGGATCGTTGCCCTCAAATCCTTCCTTTAATCCTTTGTATGCATCGTTTCCTGATTGTGTATTGCGCTCGGGCGCATATTGGACTCAATGGCAAACCTCTTTCCTATTTTGGTGTCATTCTTGCCAATGATCGCACATGTTTGTTCATTCGGTAGCAAATAGTTAACAATACCCACTATCACTCCCACCACTTTGTGTATTTGGTATGATTAGAGGATTCAAACTTATGAAGTAGACCCTCTTTGTTTTGAAAGTAGTGATCGACAAACTGAGAGCATATTAGGGCCTTTGACAGACTAGTGATTATAGAGCCATCCTTGAGTGGTTAGTGCTTCAGGGCAGGTCCCTTTTCTTATGGTCAGTATTTCGGGATTGTTGAGTCCATGAGAGGCGATGTGTATGATTTTCAAACCTTGCATTGTCTCCTTGATATTGTGATGCTTACGTTCAAAACGTACATGGTGAATTTCTTTGCTGGAGCGAGGTTCCAAGCATGTACAAACATTGTGTTCCGGTACTTCACTAACATTGTGGTGGATTCCTCATTTCTTCAAATTATGTCCTTGGCATCTGAAATTCTCTCCTTTTATGAGAACACGTGCAATTCGAATACATTGGCAGATTCATTGGGGTTGCGAATATAGTTTTGGTCGTAGACTTGGCTCTTTAGACAGGGCTTCTCCAACACTCGTTCAGTACGTGACAACATATGATAGACCGGGAAGTTTTGAAACACTTCCTAGCAACCACAGGGAATTCCTTTTGAGCATAGAGGCTTCATTTTGCATAACTATGTGAATGAGTGTAGATTAGATATGACGATGGGCGACTCCTCTGAAAAAAAAATTCCTACCGCTTTAGCACTTTGAAGAGGCATGATGCCAGATTTCCTTTTGCCCTTGGATTTCATGTTCTTTTGCTTATTTCTTGTCCAATATCAAATTACTCTGGTCAATTCCTTCTACCTAACACCTGGTCACATTTTCACATATTCTGATTTGATTTCTACTTCCTTACTTGGGTGTGCATTCAGCTTATCGATGAAGTCCTTTCAAACTTGGCCTGAATCCATCATTTTTCAACCGAATTCTGATTACCCAATTTTCTCTGTAATTTGGGTATAATAGTACTTTGTAGGAGACTCCAGGAATTTCCTTTGGTATCATTTAAACTAGATCCATTCAACTTCACAACCTCGACTCGAGAAAAACTTCAAAACTGGAGAGCTAAAAGGAAAGGAAAAAACTCAGACTTGGACCTAAATCACTACTCAGTTAGAATGGAAGGAACCTTAGGGGACTGGCACTAGAGCTACTGAGACGAGAAAACAAGGGGGGGGGGGGGCAAATAACCTGAAAAAGAAAGGGGGTCCCATCCTTGATGGGCGATGTGTGAATTGGTCACAACAAGGAGGGAGCTAAACAATCATCACTACTTTATAGAGGCATCCTAAGAGGCACAATGATGAACCATCTCTAATTCTTTGCATACTCAACTTGTATTTGCTCCTTCCAATCTGCCACAATCAATGGTTTAAGAGGGTGTAAATCAAAATTAATAATTGAACAACAAATGGATATCTTTTGCTGGTTGGGTCTAGCTTATCAAAGCAGCTGTATAGGTTGTTCCCACGTATCTCCTTATCCCCATCAAAATTAACAGCACTTTCTGTGGTTTGTTGACTAGGAAACTCCTAAACATGGGACATTGAAAAAATGAGGTTGGATTGGTCTAAACATGGGCCCAAACTGTAAAAGAAGTGACCAAACAATCTTTCACCTCTTCATCAATTTCTCTTATGCAAAACAAATTTGGAAGAAGTTAGCAGGTAAATTCTTTCGTCAAGAACCTGCTGAACAATCCATTAGAATACACCTGTAGTTGTAGTCAAAAGCAAATGAGACATGCCTGTTCAATTAGCTCTTGTTTATAAATTATAGTCTATTGGAATATTTGTTGGAATGAAACAAGAGGATTTTGAAAATTTCAGCTAAAATATAGAACAAGTAGTTGGAATAGTAACAATGCAAGCCCATAGTGCAACTATAATATACACTCAAAGAATGGATAACAGGGTCAGTTTGACAAATATGTTGGATCTAAAGATAAGGTTCAGCTTGATGGTGTGTGTCTTCATCTAAGATGCAATGGTTTTGCTTGACTGTTGACCTTTTGCCACATGTCATCATGGCATGTTTTTGTATCTTGCTCGTTTCTGCATTCTTCATGGTAGGAAGTTGGAAAATAGTGATCACCCAAGTCTTCATATGGAAGAGCGGTCTTCTGCAGGAAAGTGAAAAACTAGTAAGTGGTCTTGACTTTTTGCTGCGCTTGAATGAGCAGAAGTGAAGTTCCGAGCTTAAAGAAGTGCTTTATGTTGGCAAACTCATTTGGGCTAGTATAGTGAGGGCTCCCCAAAAGGGTAGAAAGTTGTTCATGACCATTTGTGTGTTTGTCCGGCAAGAATGCATAACCAAATTGTTCTGTGTTAATGCAACAACAAAAGGCTTCAGTACACACATAGATGTCTTGATTTCCAAAATTCAAACCTTTTAGGGGGCAATGTGTCCCCATGGAACACTGCTTAAATGTCTCTTGGAGATTTGAGCATCAACCTCCACTGTGAAAAGGGCCTGATGTTTTACCTTTTGAGCTCATCCCATTCAACAATATTTGTGTCGTACTTTAGCTATGCGGGTTTCCTTCTAACTCTAACTTGTTGTTTCTTTGTTTATCTAGGATTTGTTTTAGCCTTCTAAGTGCTTGCCTATCACTAGGCCTAACTATTCATTAGCTAGTTCTGTAACCTAATATTTGTGGTGTGCTTTTCTAAACCCTGTTGGCAGTGAGCCCATAACATACACACATGACAATTAACATTAACTCCTCACAAAAGGCAAATAGCTACACCACTTATAGGGACAATATTCTCTGTTCTTTTAGATACATTTCTTTTTTCAATTGCAACTACAGTTTACACTGGAGTACACACTTTTTTTTCCTTTTCTAAGTATGTCTAAAGTTTTCCCTATTTAATGCTTTTGCAGGATAACATGGAATTCCATCATGCAGGTTTCAAAACGCCTCACATGCATAATTTAAGTGATCTTGTTCGGAAAACTTTGGCAAAGCAGGTATTTATACCAACTGAATTATCAAGATATAGGACAATAAAGGTTGGTAAATGGAGGTTATTTGAGAATGTCATGCAAACAGAAAATGTTGAAAGAGTTATAAAGTACAGGTGTGAATCTAGGGGCCAGTGATAAGTAAGGGTGATGAAAACTTGGTGAAGATGAATATTGTAATGTTCAACCCCCAGTTTTCTTTCAATTTTTGCATACCAATGTAAATTGTTTTGTTGTCAAGTTTGATGAGTTTAATGCAATGAGTTTGGACAGATATTTTGCAAACATTCATAATATCATCGAAAATTGGTAAAGCATTCATTTCAATTTAAACAATTACAACATTAACATCTTTCACCATTCAAATGAATTACAATTCATCAAGATACCTCTGTTTGATAGCTCCTTGAAGAATACTAATCTGAAATAACCTCTGTTAATGAAGAGCAGTGAAGATGGCATCTCTAACACTTGAAACCCACCTCTCCAAGCAGTGATTGAGCAAACACTCAACTTCCAGATGAAGAATAACTTGTATAATCCTCAGAAAGGAATAGACAGCTGCTAATTCACAACTAGTGTCTTCAGAAATGGTATTGTAGCAACGAATGACTCTGCTGTAGCTATTTAGTGCATTCCCAGGCATGGACGAATAGTCTGCATAATAAATTCGCACCCAATAACCATCCAAAACTGTAGATTGGTCATCATAAAGGCATCATGCTTCTTTGGCGCCTTCCACACCATCCAGCAAACAAATAACTCCAAGTAATAGAGTCCAGCTCTCAAATGCAGGGCCAAAAAGTTTAAAAACTAGAACAGCAATATTATTTTCCCTTTGAAATACTCTGCAACAGCAATAAAAACCCAAACATCCACCAACAAGGTTTAATCTTCCTTCAATCTCCACATAGGATTCACAAACAAAATCTGAAAATGAACCAATACCAAACGCCCAAGGCAGCCAGCTACAAATAGGCCGATTTTGATTCCCAAAAAATAAATCTGCTTCAATAATTTCTTTCCACTGCTCAGACCTGTATGTAATGTCCCCATTTTGAGCGAGCATTGGAGTTAGTGGATTTAGCCTATCATTGGGTCCTTGTAGGATAATACTGGTGATTAGAGGACCCTGTTGTGGGTTGTGGCCCCGTTTTGAGGGACTTACTATTTATAGTAAGTCAACAGTTGGTTCCACGGAGCTCAAATGGTTTAGAAGAGTTATATGATGCTCTCAGATTTTATTTCTGGCTTCCGGTTTGGGCTCCAAGATTCTTGGAGGGAGCATCTATTTTTAGTAAGCCACCCTGTCAGGTTCATTCATCATCAGGATCACTCCTGTGCTGTTAGATTTTGATTCTGATGCTTCCTTAGTTGTTTTTGCAAGACGGGTGAATTATGATTATTATTTAATTAAATCGGCTAAGATTGCTATTTTTTATTGGGATTGTATTTTGGGCATCTTAGTGTTATAGCTCGTTGGAACCGGGTTGAGAAGTTTTAATTTGTGAGCTCATAAAACAAGGACATGTTGTGAGGTTTTCACGCCATCGCCCCATTGTGCAAATTGGGACCCCCCTCTCTCTGCTTGTTACCTCAGGTTGAATAAATTTTGAGTGGTGTTTCAATCAACCAAGTGCTGAGAGAGTTTGAGAGGTGGTATTTTCAGGTGGTCAAGTTGCAATTTCAGAATGGAAATTTTGGCTAGTCAGTTTGTCGGAAGTGTCATTTAGGGGCATATTGTGCAAATGGGGGCCTTAAAACCCCTAGGAGATTGATTTTTTAAGTACAAAATTGTTAAAATCCCTTTAAAAGGTCAATTTTCCTTATAAAACATGATCAAAATGTTGACATGACTGACCTTAAGTGTGATTCCTTCAATAATTCAACATTTCCAAAAGAGTCAAAGTGACTGGAGATCATACTGTAGTCCAAATGCCTTATTTACGAAGCTTTGCAGTGAAAAATGGTTGAAAAATGGCTAAGTACATGAATCCTGTAGTAGGGGCTCGATTTTCCCCTTTCTGCAGTTACAGGCCTCGAAAAATGACTAAGTATCAAGTAAATGTTGCAGTAGGGGGTCGATTTTCCCTTCTTTGGTGAACTATAGAGGTGAAATTTTGTAAGTACTGCATTCCTGCAGTAAGGGGGTCGATTTTCCCCTTTTGAGGTAATTTGAGCATGAAATGTGAAATTTGAAATTTGGCTAAGTGTTTAAAGGTGACTGCAGGTACAACAATAAAGTAAAGGTAAGATCAAAATGTTGTTGCAGTAGTGGATCGATTTTCCTATGGGCTGGCAATTAAATGATGCTACAGGAAATTGAAAGTGAATTGCAAGCAAGTTGTGGACTTCGTGAAATTTGGAAAAAAATGCAATTGTATTAGTGGGGCGATTTTCCCCAATTGGACAAGTTTTATTAATTATTTAATAAAACAAAGGGAAAATAATAAAGTGGGGGCAAATAAAGTGAATCTTTTAAAGGGTCCAATAAAGTTTTATCCCACATTGCTTGTGAGAGGTAAAAAGTGAAAATAATTTCCTTTATAAGAGGCTGCCATAGAGAAAGAAAATACATACAGCCATTGGAAGGTTTGGAGAAGTGATGAAAATTTGAAGGCAAGTGCCCAAGGAAGGAGGAGGAAGCCAT
>MU227262.1:791994-819458 GCA_018584345.1 Thuja plicata | reverse complement strand
GATATGGGATACCATAGAGAATGAATTGGATGTTCATTAGAGATGGGATTCCTAAAATTGGATACCATAGAGGATGGATTGTATGTTCATTAGAGATGGGATCCCTAAGACAATATGGGATACCATAGAGAATGAATTGTACGTTTATTAGAGACGGGATTCCTAAAATTGGATACCATAGAGGATGGATTGTATGTTCATTAGAGATGGGATTCCCAAGACAATATGGGATACCATATAGAATGAATTGTACGTTCATTAGAGATGGGATTCCTAAAATTGGATACCATAGAGGATGAATTGTATGTTCATTAGAGATGGCACTCCTTTATCTGGAGATTATTGCAATCTCACGTAGGCAGTATATATACTGATCACCAGTCATATGCATATGCGTAGGCTTGGATAACGGTGTCCGTTTCCAAGAGAAACTAGAAGCAGCGCTCTATGGAAAGACGACCGATAGCCCAATTGCTTAGAGTGGATCTTATATCCCTCAAGCCGAGAATTGGGAACTCTGTGAAGCCCGACCAAGAGGCAGCTCCTAGGGTCAAATTCCCCTTACTAACTTAGAATAAAGTGTCATATAAATATTGAATAATATTTGTACTAACATCAGTTTTGCAGGGAATTATATAAGGAGAATAAGTAGGGACATTACATTTTTGCAGGGACATGTGGATGCGCCTGTCATATTGGTAGTTAGTGGTACTGAGTTTCAACATCCTGAGCCTACCAGAGTTAGTGACACGGATCAGGCTGATGACATGTTCACTACCCTTGATAGCAGCGTTTCATCAGTTGGTAGTAGTAGTGATACAGGGTCTAGTTTTCAGGACAACAGTCCCTTATGTGAGCTTGTTGTTGATACCGTGGATAGTGTGAGTAGAGGATGTTGTTGTTACCACTTTGGATTCTGACACCTTAGATGATGGTATTATTTTTGAGGACTAGGAGGAGTATTTGAGCTCTGACAGCTCTGATGTTTATGATAGAAGTCACAGTGTGGAGTCAATGCAGGAGACAACAGTTTTTTCCTGTACTAAGGATGTGAGCATGGAGCTATCCAATGATGACACTCAGGATTGGAGTGTTACAGATGAGTTAGGTGACATAGGTTCATGCCACAGCATAGATGATTCACGTGATGACACAGAGTCATGTATGCAACCAGAGATAGTAGAGGGGTCTCAGATAGACAATGTTGATACTAGCATTGTGGATACCTCTGATGTTGAGTGAGCATGATGGGTGCTGCAGTGTGTCTGGTTTTTTATATCAGACATTGGGTGTGGACTTAGCATTGTCATCCGGTGGAGGTGGGTTCCAAGATCTTTTTCTACAGGGACTCACGGATGAGGATTAGGAAGCATATAAGTGGCAGGAGTTTGTTTCAGCCAGGGCTTCCACTCCTGCAGTTGAGGTGTTTGCAGAGGTACCCAGTAGTGATACCTCGTTGGTGGACATCTGCAAGTTTGATAGCACACATGAGGACTCATGCTTGGTTTATCAGAGCCTGGGGGAGGACTCTGAGTTATTAGTGAGTGAGGATGGGACGCAGGATCTAGATTGTCATGTGGTTATAGAGGACGAGGTAGCTGAGGATTGTGATGTGTCAGATTAGCAGTAGCTTCCTTAGGGGTAGATGAGGATGAGTCCGATGTCACTACTCAGTTTGTAGATGTGTGCTCAGATGATAGTACACAGAGATTCAGTGATCTTGAGGGGAGTTTGCTGGATACAACTTCCTTCTATTGTGTGGATAGTGCAGTTGAGATTGTACCTAGGAGATCCGTTGTGCAAAGTCATCATGTGTCTAGCCATTTGAGAGTCGGTGAGAGAGACATTACTTCTACTCTCAAGCATTTCGATGCCGCTCGTCAGCTGTTGGCTGTTTATGGTTGGGGTGCTCCTATGGCAGATGAGCACGGTGGTGGTTACCTTTTCCTGACAGAGATTCATTCCTTGCGGGAGGCTGTCAGGATTATCTACAGTTGGTAGCCGACCGAGATCACCTAGTTGAGTGGGGGAGTACGACATATGAGGCTCTGATGGACAGAGAGGAGGAGGTGAGCGAGCTTACTCAGGAGCTCACAGCGATTTCTGAGGCTTTATAGGGCACTCAGTTGGCTCTTCAGGAGTCACAGTTGCAGTTAGGAGAGGTGACTGTGGAGTTGGAGCGGATTCAGTCTATACCAGCCATAGATCCAGTTCAGTTGCATATAGTAGTGGTTTGTGGTGAGTCAGCTTCCACAGTTGACAGTGATGGATGTGTTGGGGACACAATTACATCCATCCTTGAGACAGATGCAGTAGATGCAGAGGAGGTGAGTGCATCAGTGGAGGACAACAGAGAGAGTTTTGTCGTATCAGGTTCTCCAGTTGTTAGCATGATGACAGATGATACACAACAGGTTGTTGAGAGTCTTGAGGTAGCAGGAGCGGATTCGCTAGAGAGTTGGGTGCCAGTGTCTGACACTACTCCCTTTGATTCACAGGATATGGACAGAGTATCATCTGGTTTTGAGGTTAGTTCTCATGATGATTTGTTTCCTTCTGCCGGAAGCAAATCTATACATTCACCTCATACAACTGATAGCGGTAGGTAGTTGGTAGTGCCACAGTTATAGAGGGATCAGCTGTGGATTGCAGGGGAGCAGGTTGATGCTGCTTCTTATAATTTCTACTGCACAGAGTCGTTCATGGAGTACTTGCTTGAGAGTTCGATTTTGTAGGAGGGACCTTTCAGAGCTTCTGAGGGTACACTCATTCAGGGTTCTCGCAGTATTCGGATGTTAGTGGGGAAGATTGTGGATACCTTGATTACAATGCTTCCTCATTGAGATTTTGTGGTTGGGTTTGCAGAGAGGGTTACCCAGGATCCTGCCCAACCAGTTGTTCAGAGTCACAGGTTGGAGCCATCTCTTGATTCGCGGTTTGATTTTGATGAGCCTCTGACAGGGATTGGAGCATTTCACCATGATTACAAAGTGAGGAGTGCTAATCATTTCTCTTTTGACCCACTGGTGGAGGACTTGTTTGCGCGTTGGTGTGGGTTGGCTCCAGGTTTATACCATTCTTTTTGGGATGGGTTTTCTCCATCTGCAGTTGATGGGGTTGGTTACTGCAAGTTAGCAAGAGGGGTCTTGCAGAGTCAGTACATCCAGGATGGTTTTACAGAGGATGGATATCTGGGTTATGGGAGTACTTGTCCCTGTTGCACAGATGGGCTTCATACATAGAGCAGATTGACAGGGTGTGCAGGGAGTTCTAATCTTTTAGATGGTATTGGATATCCATTCTTCCTTGTTATGGATGGCTGTGAGTTTCATCTCTACTGGGATCCAGGTAGTGACAGGTTTGGCACTGCAGATTGTGTGGACAACTATGGTTGGCATGTTGACAGTGTGTTTTGGTTAGCTCAGTGGATGGTGATTTCATCACAGGAGTTGCAGGTGATTGCAGGGACATTACACCATTCTATCCTTGGGATCCGGGCGGAATTCTATGTTTTGTTTTATGAGATTGCTTGGGGACAAGCAATTCCAAGAAGGGAGGACTGTAATGTCCCCATTTTGAGTGAGCGTTGGAGTTAGTGGATTTAGCCTATCATTGGGTCCTTGTAGGCTAATACTAGTGATTAGAGGACCTTGTTGTGGGTTGTCGCCCTGTTTTGAGGGACTTACTATTTATAGTAAGTCAACAGTTGGTTCCACAAAGCTCAGATGATTTAGAGGATTTATATGATGCTCTCAGATTTTATTTCTGGCTTCCGGTTTGGGCTCCAAGATTCTTAGAGGGAACGTCTATTTTTAGTAAGTGACTCCGTCAGGTTCATTCATCATATTTCATCTTTAGGATCACTCTTGTGCTGTCAGATTTTGATTCGGATGCTTCTTCAGTTGTTTTCGCAAGATGGGTGAATTATGATTATTATTTAATTAAATCGGCTAAGGTTGCTATTTTTATTGGGATTGTATTTTGGGCATCTTAGTGTTATAGCTCGTTGGAATCGGGTTGAGAAGTTTTAATTCATGAGCTCATAAAACATGGACCTTATGTGTGTTAGAATATGGTTATTTTAATAAAAGGGTCTCTTTTCATCATTAAAGTGGAAAGAAATATAATGGTTTATTATATTTCAAATGTGCACATAAAGCATAGTCTTTATGTAAGTGAAATGTGTGATTAAGAAGCTAGGGTTCAATTTCTTGTGGAGAGATTATAAAAGACATGGAGAAGAAATCGAAGGCATTATTAATTATGCTGAATTATTCATTTGATGTTTTGGTTCGAATTGTGGAGACAAAGGTTTGAAGAAACTCGCTGAATGAATTGTAAATTCATGTCAGTTTTCCTATCACTTTGGACTGATATTCAATTCCAGCGAATTGTGAGAAGTCTGCATACCAGCATTACGGTTTACATGTGATTGAGGTTTGACACCATAGAAGAGAAGAAGCAAATCCGTTATGGTGTATGCTGATCGCCTTTGCTAGGTAGTTGATATGGTTTGCTGGACGTGGGCTCTCTACCAACAACCACCATGATTTATTAGCAGCTGCCAAGCTATTCCTTTCCAGCCGCCATCATGCATACAAGATGCGGCCAGATTTAGTTAAGATAAGAGGAGCTTTCGCAGGTTCAAAAATAATTAAAATTTCTTTTCATGACAGTAAACATTTTCATATAGTAATTGTTGATTTCAAAATTGAATGTTGGAAGCAAATTTGGCATTCACATGGTTTATGTATTTCAATGGATATTCATAATTGAATTGCATTTGGTGTTTTAATTTTATTTATTTGAAAGATGCAAAAAACTATATATGTATTGCTGGAAAAATTAAAAAGAAATCAAATTCCAGAATTTTAGAAATTCTTGCAGTCAAATTGAGGGTTAGAGCCAGGCAGGCTCTTTACACTGTACGCCTCAGTCTCAAAATCATTTAAAATCAATGCCCAAATTTGTTATTGCCATCATATTTCCTAGCCGACCCTTTTTTTCTTTGAATTTTCTCTGGTTTTAATGGCTGCTCGACTTGAAATGAGTCTGAAAAAAAGTAAAAATGACCACAACAAACTCTGCAAGAACCTATATTAATAAACTCTCAAACTGGAGAACTTCAATCAAAAGAATTGGGAAGCCTTCACCATTTTGCTGAGCATATCAACCCCAAAAAATAGTAATACTAAAATCTGCTTAAAATCTATATCAATGAAAACCAATATTACTCCTGAATGAAGCAATCATCCCATTATGCTGGTGAGATCTTTCGCTCACGAAGACAATGTTTTTTCTCAAACTCCGAAACCTGCAATTTTCTTCCTCAATGTTTCTTCCCGTGTCCACACAATTGAGCTCCAGATATTAATTTTATACTTACCCATAATCTAATGCCAAAGTGGAGAATTGAAAATCATATTCTATTTAATCCTTTTGTCTCTCAAACTCCACGACCAAGATTTGGCTTCAATGAACATTAAAATATTTTATATTTTTCACTTGGGTGCACTGTTGCACAAACCAAAGTTACATTTTAAAAATTCACCTTTTCAATTTAAAACTCCATTTATCTCCAAAAATGACCTCTTTCATTAAAATAATGAAAAATTGACACTCAAGGTCCCTGCATTATGCATCCACAATTTAAGAATTCTCGTCACGGTTCTAATGAGCCATTATATTAAGGTGCTTGTAAAATAATTTGATATTATTTAAGCATCCTTAGTAAAATTGATTAAAATATACCATTAATGCACCAAGTTTGCGAAAATTGTCGAAACATATCGAAATTGAAATCTGATCGCACTGGAGTGATTCTGATGAAAAATAATGACAAACGAAATCAATAAGGTGGCTTACTATAAATAGACTTCTCCAAGTTTCTCGGAGAGCACACCATAAGTCAGAAATCACTTTTGAAAGATGCATATGAGTCCTCTAGACCACTCAAGTTCACTAGTGATATCAAATAACCCATCTGACAAAACAAACATACACTGAGAAACTCCAAGTCAAATTGTAGAGTAAGGGAGCCCTAAAATGGGAACATTACAAATATGCTTTTTAAATTTTTTTATAGGTTCTATATTAATGACACCAGTTCTTGTGTTTCTTCTGTTTTAGGCCTCCAGTACAACACATTGGGAGGAACATAAAAATTCTGCCATAATTTACTGTTTTTTACATTGTAATGAAGTGTTGTCAGAATAGAACAATGCATTTTCAAATGGCAGAAGGAATGACTTGATTTGTGATTAGTTTGATTTAAAAATTCCAAGATATTCATGCATAAGTAATTTTATTACAGACACAACTGGTGGGGAGGCTACAGTTGCCTGACACTTCAGAAGAGTCTTCAAACATTATGATATTTCAGGTACTTAATGATGAAACCTTAAGGGCCTAATAATGGATTTTTTTTGGATTTGCTTCTTATGGAGATTTTTTAGCTTGCCAAGCTTTTCAAAGTGAATACTAGATGTTTATCTGCTACATTTGCAAGCTGTCTTTAAAAACCTATGTAATATTGCATACTGCCATATGAGAACTGTATTTGTCTCGGAGGTCTATACATGAAAGCAGGATTATATTAGTTATAAAAGGAGAATGTAATTTTAATATTCTTCTTGTTGTTCACTTCTGGCTGC
The DNA here is from genome assembly GCA_018584345.1 of Thuja plicata. NCBI lineage: Eukaryota > Viridiplantae > Streptophyta > Pinopsida > Cupressales > Cupressaceae > Thuja > Thuja plicata. The sequence goes on along the minus strand of MU227262.1, from coordinate 812,805 downwards.
TTATTTTGAGTCCAAACAGATAACCAGTAGGATTCCCTTTGAGATGGATCTGGTTTTTGTATCTGGCACAAATGCACCGAATCAACAAGTACAAGAGCGCGTTGAAAGTCTTTCAGGTACAATTTTGTGCTGAAGCTTCTTTTCAGCTTGAACCAACAGACAATTTCTCAAAGAGTATGAAATGATTGGAGAGAAAGTCTTGTATAAGATGTGAGTTTTTTAAGTCTAGGGGATTTTTAATCTATGTAACTGCTGTAGATTCTTGAATATTCTCATTTCAATTTTTTTTGTGCTAGTATGTTGATTGTAAATTCTAGGTAGATCTTTTGTCAAATTATTCATGCTAGAGCTCAATTGTGTTTAAATCAGCATTGGACTACACAATTGCTTCATGTTGATTGAAAAGTATAATCAAGGTTAAAGTCAAATAGCTTGTTGTTTAGGGAAAATATAGTAAACTGTCATCATGATAATGTATCTTATTTGAAGCTGTATAGATATTTATTGAAATTATGTGCAAGCTACAGTAGTGTCCTCATGCAACTGTTTCAAAAGTGCTTGACAGTTTTTTGGTAAAGGTATTTTCAGGACTTCATAATGTTCTTTCTAGCTATGTTGATGCAGAAGAAATGAAATAGAAATCTTATTAACTATTTGAAGCTATGTTGATGCTGAAGAAGTGGAATAGAAATCTTATTAACTATTTGAATTCCTTTATGTAAGAAATTGTAGTGCAACATTGAAACACATGGTTGATTGCTGAATCTCATAAGTCAGGTCTGATTGCAGACAGAGAGTTTGTGAAGGGGAAGAGAAGTGTTACAACTTTCAAGGGGACCATGAGTATCAAATTGACATGCATATTGCATAGATGGTGTGGAATGGAATGGAAATTGGCCTATTAAGAATAAAATTGACATTCATCCCTCCAAAATGGTTTATTTTCTTGAAGAAAAGAGTCAAACTGGAAACATTAGAAAGCATAGACCAAATATAGAGTGTAATTTTTTCTCCTAGTTTGTGTGATATATGTGCCATTCCACACAATCATGGAATTGTATTCTACCACACAAAATAGTAACTGTTGATGGGTCAAAATGCACTCAACATAAACTCACACAATCTCTTCTGAAAGAGGTAGAAAAGGATTCCCTAACTTCCCAAGGTCTCGTTTGTTGGGTCACAACTATGCAGGATAGCTAAGTGTATGAGGTGCCTATTCAATCAAGGGGGCTGTTGGTTCCAAACTTGAACATATAATTTCCAATTTATGATTTCAATTCTAACGACTCCTAAAAGAAATAACAAAAAATAAATCAAGTATGCAAGAAATTGACTAATTAACACTGCTTTAATATCCTTAAGTATCGACAAGATCTAGAAATATGAAGCATTTCAATTCAAATAATATGCTACAATCATCAATTACAACATGTTAACAAAGCCAAATCTATGGAACTCTACTCTGTTGTATATTTTCTTCACCATTTACAATCAAATCACCACAACATGCATAAAAATCTAAGTTGCCGGTTTGGATTCCGGTACGGATGCGGGTTTGAGATTCGGGTTTGAAATTCGTCCAATTTTTTTTGGGTTGGGTTCGGATTCGTTTTGGGTTCGTCTGTACAAGAATATATGTTTTAAAAAAAAAATATATATATATATATATATACTAAAAGCAATACTATCAGCCTCATTAATGATTCTAGTATAAGACGATGGTCCCATTTGGTCTCCTTATTGATCTTGTGCTAATTTAAAGTCATGTGAACACCTCTAATAGTTAATACCTGTAGTAGTTAACACTTGTAACAAACTGTTGTTCGCTAGTAGCAGTCTATTGACACTTGCAGAAATCTGTATAGTGCCTGTAGCCAATAACTAGACTCTTTTAGCGGGTCTGTGATTCCTTGTTAGCTTTGCTATTGGCATCCTATGCCTTGTTGCACAGGGTATTTTCAGGCTTCAGCCTCTTACAAAAATCCCAACTAGAAAGTCACCAGATTCAAACTTCCACATCAAATGTATATATATGCACAAATGACATATAAAACAACCTTTTTGGTCTTTTTAATGGTAACTTTTAGGGTTGGAGGGTCGAATAAACCTAAGTTGGCAAAAAAACTTTTTGAAAAAGTCAAAGAAAATGATGTTTTCAGTCAAATTCGCCCAAAATTCATTCTAGGTTCCTGCGTCTGATTCAAAAGTCTTCCAAATTTGTCCAAAAGTTCTCCAGGGTCCCTCTGAGAGAATTTTAAGCGAATTTACCTACTATGGCAGAATTTTGAGCGAATTCGAACTGAATCCAACTTTGCAGCAAACTAAATCTCGAATTCCAGCAGGGAGGAGCGAATGTGGTAACTTAGATAAAAATGATGTCAAACAGCAAGATATTTCTTAAGATATATTCTAGATCAAGGAAGTTCAAGAACACAATGCAAAACTAATCACTCACAGGAGACATTCGAGGCAAACAATGGGTAGAAATCAACTTTCATTAACTTCAAACAAAAACTCCAGCAAGCTCTGGTATTTAATCCTTTGTCTTCCATAATACTAAATACAAAATGCTTTAAAATGAAATCTAAGTACTGGACCTCAAATCATCAATTCATGGACCCCTCTAATGAGTCCATCCACTACATCTATAGAGAAATGCATCCCTAAATTAATGTCTAGAATTACGCCTAAGACTGAACTCCCTAAAGAAGGCACAATCAGCATGCAAGCAACTGGCCTTAGAATTAATAGTGCAAAATAGAATATGCCTTGGTACCATGAGAAAGAGCTGCTGCATGTCTCTGTCTCTTTGTGTTAACTGGAGCAAAACTGGAGTGTTCTATAAAGGAAGCTTCCTCGTTCCCTCCACCAATCACTCCAGTGTTGCTTCAGCTAACTCAAAGAGACAAAGACATGCAACAACTTTTTTTCATGGCGCCAAGCCATATTCTATTTTTCTCTATTAGTTATAAGGCCAGCTGCTTGCATGTTGACTGTGCCTTCCTTAGGGAGCTCAGTCTTAGGCATAATTCTAGGCATTAATTTAGGGATGCATTTCTCTATAAATGTAGTGGATGGACTCATTAGAGTTGTCCACGATGATTTGAGGTCCAGTTCTTTAGATTTCATTTTCAAGCATTTTCTTTTCACTTGTTATCTTTGGCTCTCAAGAAGACATATTGTGGAAGATAGTGGATTGAATACCAATGCTTACTGATGTTTTTGAAGTTAATGAAAATTGATTTCTACCCATTGTTTGCCTAAAATGTCTCTTGTGAGTGATTAATTCTGCATTGTGTTCTTGGACTTCCTTGTTTTAGAATATATCTTAAGAAATATCTTTCTGTTTGTGATCATTTCTATGCACGTTTTGGTGATTTGATTGTAAATGGTGAAAAAAATATATGAGAGTAGTAGTTCCATAGACTTGGCTTCATTAACATGTTGTAATTTGATGTTTGTAGCATATTATTTGAATTTAAGTGCTTCACATTTCTAGATCTTGTTTATCCTTAAGGAATATTAAAGAAGTGTTAATTATTCAATTTCTTGCATCCTTGATTTATCTTTTGTTATTTCTTTTAAAAGTTGTTAGAATCATGATCATAATTGGAAGTTATATGTTCAAGTTTGGAACCAATAACCCCCTTGATTGAATAGTCACCTCATACACAGCTATCCTGCACAGTTGTGACCCAACAAACACGACCTTGGAAGGTTAGGGAATCATTTTGTGACTCTACCATGAGAGATTGTGTGAGTTTATCCAATCTGAATTGAGTGTGTCTTTTGACCCATCAATAGAACTAATGTAGGGACGAGTATCTAGGGCATAACACTATCCATAAGAGAATACATGAATCAATAGTAGAAGGGCATATGGGAAGTGAAAAGTGACACCAATTTAGAACTGTGAAATAAATCATTGGGGCTTCCTACCTCTTTTCCTTGTTGTGGTTGTGCCTAGGTCTAATATATACTACTAGCCATGTCTATGATTATAAAGTGGCTGAGCCGCTGAAGGCATGATTAGTAAGAGGATCAAAAACCTTTACCATGACATAATTGCTATCTGAATTGGTCATGAAAAGGCACAGTTACTCAATTAAGGTTACAAGTGATCAAGGAAGAAAGCAAAACAGTTGAAGACAGACTGTGGTCACAATCACTTGTTGCTAAATTGCCTAATACATGTGCTAGTTAATGCTATCAGATTTCCACAATCCATGCTGAAATTTGCATGAGTATATTTTGGATTAGATTGTGTATGAATTTTTAATTCATTTACACTTTCGAATCACACTCGTGATTCATCATCAAGATGAAAAGAGTTTAAAGGAGTAAGATAGTATGTTGCAGACCTGGGCTATATAAAAAGAGTTGAGAGAAAGGGAGGACTAAAGAAGCACACTGAACGAGGATGAACATAAAATAACCATCCATAAACCCCAAAAGCTAAAAATAAACATAAAAATAAAAATAAAACAAGCCTATAGGCTAACTAACTACTAACAAATCAAAGAAGAAAAGTTTAAAGAAAAAAGAAAATAAAAGAAACCAAAAAAACTACAAAACTACTAAATAAAACCATAAAGAGAGAAAAAAGAGACCAAGATACATAAAAATACAAACTCACCAAGAATGCAAAAGAAAATAAGACAACCAAAAAATAAAAACAATAAGAGAAATAAATTGAAGTAATACACAAGGAAAATGTAAAATAGGAAAACAATCAAATAATAAGAAAAAACAAGAAAAAGAAAAAGAAAAACTAAAGGAAAATTAGTAAAATAATGAAAGAGGTTAAAAAGACATAAATGTAAACATTAAAGGAAACTAGTTCTAAAACTAAAAAACTATAAATTGGCAAATAAAGAATTAAAAACTAATAGATCAAACTATAATACTTTCAATGATAAAGTACCATGTTACACTATACTCTATAGTACTTTCAATTTTATAAATGGAAGTATTATAATATATTACAAAGTATTACAATATATTTTACCAAAAAATAAGAATTGTAATACATTATAATAGTACAATATATTATAATATATTACCATATATTACAATATATAACACTATCATACAATATATTATACACATTTTATAAATGAAAATACAATTTAAAAGAAAACTGGAATGAAAAAACTAGAGATGATTAAGAAACTAAGAGCAAATGAACTTAAAAACCTAAAATAGCAAAGAAAGAGAAAAACATCAGAAAAATAGATCTCCCAAATACTATAAATGCAAGACAAGAAGGAACAAAAGAGGAGTAAAGAAGCGGGAAAGGACAAGAGAACCAAAGGAGGAAGAGGGAGACGAGAGGGACGAGGGTGGAAAGTGGGAGAGAGGTCAACCAGGGGTTCGATTGTGGCTTATGAGGGCAGATAGTAACAGTTGCCAAGAGAGATTTAGTTTCCAACCATCATCACAATTAAGGTTTGGTAAGGGCATTATTGATTTCAATGACCTCTATGAGTTTCCTTTTGGAGAAGTTGTCTTTCTTAAACATGATTTGTGTGACCTTCAAACAAATATGATGCTTGGTGGCTGAGGAGTGCTCTGCTAAGGCCAATTTGAGAGAGCGCTCGTGCTTGATGTCAACCTAATGATATTTATTGCAGATTGCTGCCATTAGAGGCCAGTGTTTGGAGTTTAGGCAGCCTCTCTTCATTTACAGGCAGCGGCTAAGGACATAGAAGCTGCGTTTGGTAATTAGGGGCAGCGGTTGATGCATTGAGGGCACGTTTTGACAGTTTAATGCTTCAACTTTGCAATTCACAGCTTGGCGTCAAAGAATAATTGTTTCCGGAATAGCTGCGTCTAATATATAGTGCTCAATAATACAAGCGATCAGATTCCAGGTTTTCTCAGTGCAATAAATTTTTTCCTTATTATATTACATGGTCAATGAACGTAATTCATTTCTGGAGTGAAATAAAATTAGATATTTGTGCATAGCTAGCAAGGTAATTTGAATGTTTATGCTTTTGTATATGTTGGAATTGCAAAAATCATTTAAATACAAACAAAGCAAACCATATACACACAGAAATCAGAACTTAGACATTGCATGCCAACTGTTTGACGAAATGTCAAACATACAAACGTGAAGCAATTCGGTGTTGTCAGAGTTAGAACCTGCAGGGGTTCTTACAATCAACTATGTGGATGTTCTAAGCTCGGTGCTTGTAGGAAATTGAAACCCTAGGCATTTGAATTATAAATTAGAATCTATAAAACGAATAATATACCCGGAAAAAAAAATTAAATCCAAAAATAATCTCCTCCAAAAAATGATTATCACCAAGGAAATGTTAAATTTTCTATAACCAATTTTGTTAAACCGTCCATCCAGCTGCCCTCCGATTCCAATCCATTCTTAATCTGAAACTAATATTTACTGAAGACAACTTGAAGTACTATTGCATCTTTAGATAATAATCTTTAAAAATGCAACAATATACCTAGCAATAGTCACACTTTGAACTTCAAACCCAAAATCGAAGGTTCAAATTGGGGCAATCCTCATTTCAAAGCTTTCCTTTTCAAATTGACCTTTAGCCATCTATAATGTAACAACGTAAACAATGCAAGGACAACTACTTATAATCATCATCAAGGCTATCATGACTCTAAAATTTAAATCACTTTTTAGGATAAACTCAAACTAAAAGTTCTTGTATTGAAATTGAAATAAGGGAAACAAAATGAACATTTCACAAAACGAAAGTGTAAGTTTGTATCAATACTCAATGAAATTCTTACAACCAAACACACGTCAACTATTTAAATGAAGAGAAACAAAGTTGGAACAAAATGCATCATAGATATTATGATAAGAAAGTGCTGAAGGCATACACAAATTAAGGAGGTCTTGTTGCTAAAAATTTGCATGAGTGTAAGGCATTAACTACAAGGAAATGTTCCCACTGACTAATTACATAGAAATTTGCACACCCTCCGCTGAAATGATTTAATTTGCATACGGCTATCATGTGCAGTACAATGTGGATGTCAAGTTTGTCAGAATGGTATCAAATACTCTTTTTAAACTGGCAATTATAACTATATATCAAGCAGTCATAGGAGTTTGCTGTGGAAGGCAAGGAAATGATGGCTAAATAAAGCCCTTGATCCTGGTATATGAAGATTAATCAATACAGAACTGTCTGGAGGTTTGCAGTGGAGTGAATAGAAACAAATTTGTATGTAAAGGTGAAAAATGGAGATATGGTTACCATGGTGGTCTATGTTGATGATTTGATCACTGCATGTAATACTCTGAAATTCATTGATGAAGAAAAACAATTTTGAATTGACTGACTTGGCATGCTGCATAATTGGCAAGGATTTCAAGTTTGACAAGAAATAGACAGGATCTAAATATCTCAATCAGTGTATGCAAAATTTCTTTAGAAATTTAGATTGAAAACTTTCAATCCCTGTGCTACAAGTATGATTATAGGTAAGGTATGACATACATGCGATGAGAAGTGGTATTGAGAACCTATTGGTAGTTTGATTATCATACAAGTTTGGTGATCAATATTAGCTTTTTTGTAGGCATGTTATCCAAGTTTTTGAAATTGGTAAAGCACATTAGAATGCATCTTAAAAATTTCTCAGATATATCAAATACAACCTAAAGTTTGGTTTCCTATTTGAGAAGAATAATCACTTTAAGAATACAATTTGATCTTTGGACTGTGGAAATCTAATCTCACTGAAGAATAATCACTTCTAAGTTGAGTGGTTATATAGATTCAGTTTGAGCAGGTTCAAAGGATGAGAAGAAATCTCCTTCGAGGATAATGTCTCAACCTAGGATATAGAATCAAGTCATGGATTATCAATAAGCGGTGCATATTAGTCTTATCATCTATTTTAGCAGAATATAAAGTAACCTTTAATTCCCCTTGCAAAGTTGTCTGAATTATATAAATCTCAATTAATATGTAGCACTTCCATAACAGTTTTAAATTATGTAAACCTCAATTAGTATGTAGCCATTCCAGGGAAATGTGACAATCCAAGCACCATGTAGTTGACCAAAAATTTGATGTTCCATGCATGAACTAAGATAGAAGTTTATCTTATTGTATAAGATAGAGTTAATATGTACAGTATCTTATTTTCCGTTGAAGGTTAATTGAGGGTTCTATAGGGGTCCTGACCCAAAAAAGAAAAAACTGAAAAACATAAGTCCATTATCATGGATGCCACAAGGTCGACAATGTACATCAAAGCAATAAATCAAAATACACAACAGATCATGCTAATTTGCTGGATTCAATCAATACCATAAGTGTAATCCTGTCCAAATTCTGCATACGTCTGGCACTGAGCACAACATCGTAATGATTTGCCTCGTGCTCAAGAATTAGCCAACAACTCAAGCTTAACACAGCCTGAGACCCACAACTTGCAAACAAAGCCAGATAACACAGATAGAATTTAAATTTACAATCCATTTGGGTCTGGGCCTTATATGATCACCAGAACAGTGCAGGCTGCTGTCATTGATAGGTTAATTGAGGGTTCTATAGGGGTCCTCACCCGAAGAAGAAAATGCTGAAAAACATTAGTCCATTATCATGAATGTCAAAGTAACAAATCAAAATAGACAATAGATCATGCTAATTTGTAGGATCAAATCAATATCATAATGCGATCCTTTCCAATTTCTGCGTACTTCTGGCCCAGAGTGCAACAGCATAAGGATTTGCCTCATGCTCAAGAATCAGCCAACAACTCAACCTTAACACAGTCTAGATCCACAGCTTGCAAACACAGCCAGATAACGCAGATTGAATTTAAATTTACAATGCATTTGGATGCGGGCCTTGTATGATCACCAGAACAGTGCAGTCTGCTGTCATGATGTGGGTCTACTTTGACTAAACTAGCATTTACTCTTCTTTTACATGTTTGCAGAAGGAATGTGGAAAAGCTGAGCTACAATCCTTCTGACAGCATTTGCCAAGGCCAAGCCATTGAAACTGCCATGGACAATAGTCAATGCTCAGATCATAGAATAACTAAAAATTGATTTTCCCCTAGGATGGAATTTAGACTGTGAAAATCCAGACGACACAGACTAAAATTCATATAAATTAGCTTTCTAACCATACTTCAATCTCCAAGTCAGATTAGAAAACATCTCAAATTGCTTGACATCAAACTAAACAGTTTTGGTAAATAGGCTTTCCCTGTTCCAAAAAATAGGCTACTATGATAAAATGTCATTATTAATTCATCCATGACTGGGTAAAGTGAACCATGTGAGCAACAAGACCAACATAATGATTGATTCAAAAAAAATCAAGCAGCTGCATGAACCAAGTGATAGAGAAAAAACTCAGTAGCAAGCATAAAGTCTTGGATAATCTCTGCAATCTACAGGAGATGGAAGTTAAATGCAGCTATAAAAGACAGAGAACACTCTGCAAAGAGTTATGCTGCTCTGCATAACAAAACAGACCATCCATGACGTTACATAGTCAATCCTGGCAAAACCATTACTAGACAAGCACAAGAAACGTTTTGGAAGACCTGTAAAAGACAAGTGTACCTACTGTCAAATCATGAGTCAATTGTGGGAGGAGATCTGAAATACAAAACAATTTTTGATTCAAATGAGGGAGAGTTCCCTTTAACGAGAGACAGAATATCCCATTTACCATGTTTCTCGCTGATCCTAGCCAAGAGAGGGAGTTTATCAACTCTAGTATTTGCAAGAAGATTACCTACCTTATTATACTTCTTGAAGCAATGTGTGAATAAAATGTTCTCAACTTTTGAGTTATAGTATTATTCAATCCCCAGTCCTTCATGTAATTAATTTTCAAACTGTGTATGGCAAACTTCAAATTTGCCCTTATCTTCCAGCCTTTTGCAATCTATAGAAGTGAAGACCTTCAAGAAGCACTAAAGCTTCAGTTTCATTATTAGTTTTGTGTCCCTGATAAAAAATTCCCCTAATAAACTGCCGTGTCGGAGTGGATCAATACCCCATCCCCTGCATCACCCAGATTGTCACATGCAGCACCATTGATGTTTAACCATCCGATTTTAATGTGTGAAAACCTACCTTTGGCAACGTCCAATACCGTTCTTTAGGTCTAGATGAGTTATCTGAATTCCTTGTTGCAGGGGAGGAGGATTGGTTTGCCAATTCTGTAGGATTCAAAGTTCCCAAAAGGAAAAGGATGATTAGATTTGGACATGTTACCTATGCATAAGACTGAATGATGACACAGATTTTGTTTCATGATCTGCATTTCTATATTGGAAAGAAAAACAGATCAGCAGCCATATTTAATAGTTGAAATAAATTAAAATAACATTAAAGGGTTAATGGGGGTTATAGTTTACCATCTGCACTGTTGAGGAAAGTTATTGTGATTGGTAGTATTTGGATGTTTATCACCAACAAAGCACATATAAATGATATTTAATATCTTGTTTCTTGTTCCTAAACAAATCTTAATAACACTGTATTTGACTGATCTTGTTTATTTGTTGATCACACTTACCATTTCATGTAGATTTAAAACATTCGTGAATTGATGGGGTTCTGTGTGGCAATTTAATTGTTAATATGTGTACTCTTTTCTTGTTTATTTATTGGTCACACTTCACAATTCATGTAGAATTAAAACATTCGTAAATTCATAGGGTTCTTTGTGGCAATTTAATTGTTAATATGTGTACTCTTTATGGCATATGCTTTTACATAGGCAACCCTCTTCCACAATCGACTTATTGTATATGATGTATCTGTAGGAGTTCAGTTGACTGAACGTATAAGAGAGCAAGAGGATATTTATGAAGATCGCTTTCAAAAGAGGTTTAATCTATCTGGCAAGGTGGTCTTTCCAAATGCACTCAAATTACTATTTTGGGATATAATTATAATTCCTCTAATAACTACAATATAAGATGTTGTATCCTTTTAATACTTTTGGTAGGTAGGCGTAGACTACATATTTTGCTAAGAGGATTTTATTTACTATTAATAATGCAAATATTGTGGAAATAGTTGTTCCCATGGCTCAATATGTTCCAATTTGTAATTACCGAGGTTCATGTTTGAGCAGTTTACTTGTACCCTGGCCTTCTTATCATTTTTATATGCAGTTAGTGTGACTAATCTGTGATGAGTTGGTAAAATTTGTAATGGAGTTACAAATAATAAAGTGGCTATTGCCGGAACACTATTTGTGCTTTTTTCTGCTTCAATTAGAGGACATTTGTTAGTTTTTATAATGGTTGTGGTGTTCATTGTGATTCCTATCTTTAGCTAAAGAAGTGGAAAATCTTAGTAGATCAGAGGGATGTAATACCCATTTGTTCATTCTTCTAATGAGCACAATTCTACTTTCCAGTGGTAGTACATGGCTAATGGGAGTATATTTAAAGTTGGAGGGAGGATGTTAAATTTTTAACTTTCTGTTGATTAAATATATACATTATTCAATAGATTGGATGGGTTTTTCATGTTTGTGGCGTGGTCTTCTTTCACATTCTTTGCTTTCTGTTGTTGGTTGTTGTGGTCAGGGGAGAGCAAGTATCAATGAATGCTGATGTAGAATTCATGCATTTTCTTGACTAATTTGGACAACTCATAATTGCATGGGTATTATAATATGCCATCCGAATTCCCAAGCAAAGTAAATATATTTAGAAATATATCTAAACAATCTTCATTTTGATTTCTCTGGGAGATGGGTGGTGTTTGCTTCTTCAATGGACCTTTTCCCTCTTTTGGTATGCATTATTAAGCAATTGCTGAGAGCATCACCAATTTTAGTAAACAAAAGCCAAAGATCCCTTGGAGATGCCTTGTTACTACAATAAATTTGTTGAGACTGTAAATATAGCAAAAATTGTAGTTACAATGTCTGCCAGATCGGAAAGAGATTTGATATAAACCTGAACTCGGGTTGCCCTGAGCTATCTGGATCTGATTGCAAACCTGATTTTGGATTTGGGTTTAAAAAGACACAGGTTGAGCCTATTACTATTACGGAATAAAGGAAAAACAGAAACACACATCTGGATAAATAATTTTTAAATCATTGAGGCACGAAATTATAAGCATTGCACAATGCCTCAGGTTTATTATCTTTATGTCATCAAATTGTTGCATATACTTTGAATTGGTAGATATAATTAGTAGGTTGTAATTTTCTTTTTGTAGTTTCATTTTTGAATTGTATATCGATTACTAATATAAAATCAAAAACATAGTCTGGTTACATGATTAGTGACCAAGTTGGTCACTTAGAGTATGGCCATACCAGGCTGTCACAAAGAAGCCAAATTATAGATGCAATTTCATCAAAATACATATAGCTGGATCAGAGTTTGAGATAATATTAACCAGAGAAGCAATAATCTGTAAAAAATCACGATTATACCCGATTAATCCTGAATCCTGGAGCCAGCCAATTTTTTCCCTGAAAATCCCTATATGTGAAAAAATTGTTTATCCAATTTTTTCAATTGTTTTTTGCATTTAAATTGCGTTAAATTCCCTAAAAATGGCAAAAAACATGAAAAATCATTGCAAAAATGCACAAAACCCTAGAAAAACTCACAGAATTACTTAAGCACTCAAAAATAGGGCCGATTCTGGGACAGAATCAAAGTCATTGCGGAATTGGTATGGAAATAGTTTGTTATTTTGTCCCTTGTTTTTCTTTCTGAACAAAGGAGCAGGAGGAGCAATGGCAGTCATCAACCCAATTTGAAAGGTCTCAATCATCCTAAATTGCGGGGGGGCATGTGAGATAGTGTCAAAGCAGCTGACAAGTCTGCTCTATATTGCGGCTTCAATATGACCTGAGTTCTCTATACGAGATGCGAACAAGTATATAATTATATTATACACTAATTTTCAAATTATAACTATCATGCGCTATTATAGATGGCACTATGATGGGGAAGGAGCGAACCCCTATAGTTTATAATTTATATTTTGAAGCAGTTTTATTTAAATTATTATTCTCTATTAATATATATTACTAGTTATATAATAAATTATAAATTAAATTAATGCAAAATTTTAAATTGATAATTTTTTAATATATTAATATATTTGATTTTTAATTTTTAATTAGAATATTTAATTTGTTTATTAACATTTGTCTCCAGCTAAAATAGCAGTCACAAGCTAGGTATTGCTGAACCCAGTGGCTTGCTAATCTTTTACTCCATATAAAGGACTCACCAATTGCCATTATGAAATATAAAGCATTGCAATTGTGGATTATGATTTGATAAGCTTTCTCAAATATTGAACTACCCCTAACAAAACTCCTTGCCTGAAATCACAATGAAAGTCTTGAATCACTTCAAAATGTCTTTCATTTTTACTAAATTCCTAATAGTAGCTAGATCGCTGTCTGATAATATTTGATCTCAGTTAGCTAATATTTGATCTCAGACAACTATTTGGTAACTGCCCTCTTAAAAAGTCTGATAAATGTTGATCTCAGTTACTTCATAGACAACTAATATTTGATCTCAGACTTAAACAACTATTTGGCGAATGCCCTCTTAAAAAGTCTGATATATGTTGATCTCAGTTACTTTATATTTATAAGTTCATAGACTTAACTATTATTTGATCTCAGGCTTACACAACTATTTGGTGACTGCCCTCATAAAAAATTAATTGAATGTTTGCCTATACAATCAGCAATATGAATATAAACGACAAAAATCTATTTTCTAGCAATCACGGGTTTAACTCTATTTTATTTGCTCTCTATATCTCTATGCTATGGACATGCCCTTAAGTTTTAAAAAATAGTTTTCGTCTCTTTTCTACAAATTTTTATGTTTTTTCTTGAAAATTCAAAAATTTCCCGATCTTTTCCCAATTTTTTGAAAAAATCGTATACTTTTGGTTTGCCAATTTTTTCCCCAAATGATTTTTGCTGCTATGATATTAACCTATTACAATAAACAAGGACTGCCAAGTATAACATCTTAGCTCATTCATCACCACTTTCAGTCTAGTGTTTCTCTTCCTTTTCATCTTCTTGCCCCCATCATCATTTTCATTGAACTTTTCTTTGCCTTTACCTTTGTCTTCTATTGGCTTGGTCTTGCTTATTTGAAATGAGTCAAAGGCCCGTCCAAGGGGTGGAGAATATTAGGTAAAATTCTTGATGTTATTAACAGAGATCGAAAGATCTATATATACAAAAGAATGAAAGATGTTTCCTTAGGAAACAATCGTAAAAAATAGAAACATTCTATGCTAACGGAAAACTAAATATTAGAAAGATTCTAATATTTACAATAGATTAACAACAGTTAAATAGATAACCATTAACAGAAACTAACTATTATTGTAATACCCTCCCTTTATGGTTAATCTATCCACTACACCAAGCTGTCCTCTGAATTTGGCAAACTTGTCTGGACCAAGAGGCTTGGTGAGAATATCTGTAGTCTGATCCGCGGTAGGAACATACTGCAAATGTATTGTCCCGTCTTCAACCCATTGCCGAATGTAGTGACAGTGAACATCTACATGCTTGGTTCTTTCATGGAAGACTGGATTCTGTGCTAACTTGATAACGCCTTCATTATCGACAAACAAAGTGGTCGGGCCTGCTGGTGACATCTGCATATCCCCAAGCATTCGATGAAGCCAAACAACTTCACAACCTGCCTTGATTGTCCCTCTGTATTCGGTCTCTGTAGAGGAGAGGGAAACAACATGCTGCTTCTTACTAGTCCATGTGACGACACCGGATCACAAGCTAAACACATCCAAAAGTTGACTTTTTATTGTAAACAAAGCCTGCCCAATTTGAATCTGTGAATCTACTGAGTCTAGGACTAGAACTCCAAGAGTAGAGAATTTCATAATCAGTAGTGCCCTTCACATAACGAAGCACACGCTTAGTAGCCATCCAATGATCAGCCTAGGGAGCTGTCATAAACCGTGAAATGTAGCTGACGCCGAAGCTAATATCAGGTCTAGTAGCAGAGAGATAGATGAGACTGCCTAGTAGCTGCCTGTATGTAGTATCATCAACTGGAGGAGAATCAGACTAGGCTGATAACTTCAGACCTTTCTCCATAGGTGTAGATGCAGGCTTGCAATCTTGCATACGAAACTTATCTAACAGAGCCCTAGCATATTTGGACTGAGAAACGAATATACCAGAAGACTGCTGCCAAACCTCAACACCGAGGCAATAATGCATGAGGCCAAGGTCAGTCATATCAAAAGACTGACATAAATTCTGTTTGATTCCTTGAATCAAAGATGCAGAACTGCCAGTGATGATCAAATCATCCACATAAATGACCAGAAGGATGAAGTCACTATAAGTAGTCTTGATGTACAAATTTGAGTCTGAAGAACTCCTCTTGAAGCCTTGATCACTGAGGTACTTATCAATTTTTATGTACCATGCCCTAGGGGCCTACTTCAAGACAGAGAGCTTTCACCAGTTTGAGTACCTGGTGTTCTTTACCAGCAACCTTGAAACTAGGAGGCTGCGTCATGTAGACCTCTTCTTGTAGGTCGCCATTCAGGAAAGCACTCTTGACGTCCATCTGATGGACCTGCCAGCCAAACTGAGCTGCCATGGCTAGGACTAATCTGATAGTGCTCATCTTTGCTGTAGGAGCAAAAGTCTTGTCATAATCAATGCCCTGACACTGAGAGAAACCTTTCGCAACTAAACGAGCTTTGTACTTATCCAAAGTACCATCAAACTTATACTTTATTTTGTAGACCCATTTGCAGCCAATGGGTTTCTTCCTTGGTGGAAGATCAGAAAGGACCCAGGTGTGATTCTTCAGCAGGCTTTGGTGTTGAGAATTCATGGCCTGTTCCCACTCTGGAATTCCTTTAGCCTCTGAGAATGTCTGAGGTTCAAACACACTGTGAATGTTGGCCATGAGAGCAATATTGACAGTCGCTGTAGATTTGCTCTTTTTTCGAGAAGTTCTCCCCTCGATGAGTTCATCGTCCCGAAGATCAACAAGTGTCTTATCCCACCAATTAGGCCGGAGAGGACCAACATTAGCATCAGGAGATGCTCTATGATCAGGTTCCTCATCAGAAGAATCTGGATCAAAATCAGGTGAAGCATCTGCATATCTAGGTGATCCTGGAGGAGAGGCCGGAGGTGTCTGTACAGGAATCACTAGTACGATTGGAGCTACTTGAGCTGCGGGAGCTCTCCCATGAGATGGACCTAAGGGAAACCGAACTCCCAAATCATTAGCCTTCAAAGGCTGATTTGCTGAATCAGGAACAAGAGAGAGATGCATTAACGATCCTCCCTGCTCGTTAAAGACTACATCACGAATGTACAGGAGACGAGATGTCTCAATGTCGATCAAGTGGTAGGCTTTGTGAAGACTACTGTATCCAACAAACATGAGTTTTTGGCTCTTGGCATCCAACTTGGTGCGTGATGCATCAGGGATCCAAACGTAGGCAAGAGAGCCAAAAACCTTCAGGTGATTGATTTTGGGCTTGCGATCTGACCAAGCCTCTTCCGGAGTCGTGCTTTTGACCACCACAGTGGGTGACCGGTTCAAAAGGTAGATTGCAATGTTAACTGCTTCCGCCCAAAATTTCTTTGGAACATGTCTGTGCTCAAGCATAAACCTAGCCATCTCGGTGATTGTTCTGTTCCGACGTTCAACTACATTGTTATGTTGTGGTGTGTGGTTAACTGGCGCTTGATGCCATAAAGATCACAGAAGCTAGAGAATTCAGTAGAACAAAATCCCCCCCATTATCTATCCTAAGAGCAATAATAGATTTCCCAAACTCGTTTTCAACTAGAGGTTTAAACTTCTGAAATGCAGTAAACACTTCTGATTTCGTTTTAAGAAAATAGACCCACATTTTTCTACTGAAATTATCAACAAATAACAAAAAATACTTGGACCCAAGAACAGAAGGAGTGACCATAGGGCCGCAGATATCGACACGAACAAGCTGAAGTACCTGAGAAGCCCGCCATGAGTCGCCAACAGGAAAAGGTGTGCGATGTTGCTTCCCAGCCGCATGCATCACAATCTCCAAGCTACCAAGTCTGAATCTCTGGCAATCCGAGGACAAGCTCAGCATGAGCAAGTTAAGAGAGATAGTACACATTTAAGTGCCCATAACGCTGATGCCAAAGTGAACTTACAGAAGACTGTCGAGCAGCCATAGTGAGGTCCTGAGAAGCACCAGAATCTGCAAGTTTGAAAAGACCATGATCCTCAAGAGCAATTGCAACAACAGACTGAGTCTCCCTATCACTGATGGTGCACTGATATGAACTGAAGGTGACATCCAGCCGTGGAGAGTGTCGCAGCATCTGACTGACTGAGAGTAGATTTAGTTCCATCCTTGGAACGTGGTACACATTGAGGAAAATAAGATTCCTCCCAGCAGACTGAATCTGAATGTTGCCTTTGCTGACAATAGTGTACTCTTCCCCTCCACCAAAAATAACTGAATCTGAATAAGGCTGGTAGTCAGTGAACCAGTCTCTACGGTGGGTTAAATGACGAGAGGCACCTGAATCAATGTACTAGGCAGACGACTTGACATGATCTGCCGGTCTTTTAGCCATGAAGGCGTAAAAGGCAGATTATGTCTGCTCAGTGTGCTTTGCGCTGTTCACTTTGTGCTACGAACCAGATTGTTTAATGAGGGCAGCTAAGCGCTTCCGACACTCAACCTTCATGTGGCATACTTGTGGCAGTAGTTGCATTGAATGTTCTTTTTCTTGGAGCCTTCTGATTTTGGAGCAGAGGGCCTCTTCTGAGAAGACTATTGAGAATGAGACTTGCCCTTATCCTTCTGAAAGGATTTAGCAGCAAAGGCTTGCTCGGTGGAGGTGGAGCTAGAATTGCTACCGAACTGTTGTTTCCACCGATCTTGTTGAAGCAAAAGCGTGCAAAGATTAGTGAACTTCAGATCAACACCAGTAGAAGTGATGTTGAGAGTCTCGATAAAATGCTCGTAGGACTTGGGTAAACTTTTGAGGGTTATTACCACAATTTCCTCTTGCTCTATCTTGCGTCCAATGGCAAGCAATTGATCGCGGATGTCCGTAATCCAATTCAGGTGATCCTGGAGCGATTTTTCGCTCATCCATGATAATAGAAGACAAAGTGTTCTTGAGAAAGAAGGCCCTGCTTTATCTGAAGTCTCATGTAGGGTTTTGAGATGCTCCCATATCTCGACAGCTGTTTTGCCGGATGGAATCTGAGGGAGCTGATCATCAGCCACTGATAATTTGAGAAACATTACTGCCTCCCGATTCTGCTGGTTATAGGCAACTTGATCAGGACCAGCTGTAGTCAGACGCTTTGTAGTACCCAGAACCACCTGATCGCTGCCGCGATATTCGAAGATAGTTAGGATCTGTTGCTTCCACGTGCTATAATTCTGACCATTAAACTTCTGATTTCCCTCGAGCAGTAGATTTGTTAGATATGCCATGACACAAATTTCAGTGAAAAACGTATAGAATTGAGAAGGCACGTACTTCGAGGCAAAATGTCGGAAGACCCAAAAAAAATGAAGTGGAACCCAGAAGAGCTCAAAAACCTAGAAGGAATATACTGTCTGATTCTAGATTCGTTGGTTCAAAAATTGAGGCTCGAAATCGAGGCACCCAGAAAAATGGTCAACCTAGTTGAACTCTCGAAAAACCCACCAAGAAGCTGTGATCAAAAAATATTTCCAAGCCAAAAAATTGGGGTTTTGAAAGGAAACCCTAGCCGCAGAAAAACCTTCAAAAGATTGCAGAAAAACCTGAAAATTGGCAGATTTTTGTAGATCGCTGAAATCAACCATAGAGGGGGTCGTTTTTTAAGAAGAAACCTGGAAACAACAGCCGAAACCGAAATCCAAACGCAGAAAACGCAGTGTATTGGCGTAGAAACATGCAGGGAACTGAGGAGAAGAACAAATCCACGTTTTTGAAAGAACAGCCCTGCGTTTTTTAAAAACGCGAGCTGCAGAGAATAAATGTCGAGAAAACGCGACTGAGAATCTCAGAAAAAAGACGAACCGATGGCTCAAAACGCCATGCGTGGGTTGCAGAAGAAGCTTCGCGATTTCTTAAGAAGAAAAACACGAATGATAGGCTTCACGATTTTTTGAGAATTTCACAGTCTAAACACGAATTTCAAAGAAGAGAATTTCGGAAAAAAAATTAGAGAGCAAATAATTTCGAAAATGAAATTATTAATATTTTTCGGAAAAAGAAATTTGTCTCTGATACCATATTAGGTAAAATTCTTGATGTTATTAACAGAGATCAAAAGATCTATATATACAAAAGATTGAACGATGTTTCCTTAGGAAAGAGTCGTAAAGAATAGAAACATTCTATTCTAACTAATGGAAAACTAAATATTAGAAAGATTCTAATATTTACAATAGATTAACAACAGTTAAATAGATAACCATTAATAGAAACTAACTATTATTGTAATAGAGAGATCCTCTCCCAGCTGGAGTTATTGAAGTTCTGGTGGGAAAGTCTAGATTTCTGATCTTGGATTGCTTCATCCCTCCTTAATTGATATTGATGATTCTTACAATATACATTTTGAAAGTCAAGTTATTCATCTGCAAACTGCTTACCCATCTTTCTAAAATTCCGAGGCCAAAAATCAGCTTCTTTAATAATAAATATCCTCCTTGTAGATTGGGGCACCTTCATTATCTTCATAAACCTGTCAGGTGGGAGCTTCAGTGTGAATGCCATCTATTCCACAATCAAGAGAACAGTGAGCCTACAAGTAGACTCAGTAAGGACCCTTTCTTTTATTTGATACATGTGCTCATTTCTTTTCTTCGACAAAAACTAATGGTTGTTAGTAGACAAGACAAGCCGAAAGACATGCTTTTTTTCTTAACCCTGGCACAAAACCCATAAGAACTTCAGACCAGCAAGCTTCATCAGTAATGTTCCAATCACTAATGTTACCCATAAAAAGAGAACAAATAACAGTAGCATAGTGAAATTGAAAAGATATATGAAAACAACTCTCTATATCACCACAAAAGAGACATTTGACAGGGGTAGTACTAATAACAAGCTTTTTAATCAGAGGCTGCCACTTAAAACAACTTTTCCTAGGCTCAATCTTATGGGCCAGCAAGCCTCCAGGATTTTTTTCCATAGTTTATTACTAATATTCAACTTCCACTTCTTATTGGTATGATCAAGAATACTATGGGTTTGAGTGAGGGACTTGTATAGGTACTTTGCCTTGAGATTGAGAAGAGGGGTATCATCAGCCCATTTTATTTTAGAAATGAAGTCAGATTCATTAACAAATTTGATAGGTCTTTTCAGGTTGGCAAGAGATTTAGAAACAACGGAATAAGTCCTTTTATTATTGTCTGAAATGCAGTATTCTATCTTCAGATTTATCCAACTTTTCACATTATGATTAACAGATAAGTCCTCCAAGTTTGTTAAACCTGCTATGTTCCATTTTCTAGCAGAATATCCCTGGAGAAGAACAAGCTTTTCCATTATGATCAATGTTCTGCAATGCTGATCTGTAATCAATAATTTCACCTTTTAGATAGTTAAGGCCCCGTTTGTTTCGCGGAATTGGGGCGGAATTGGGAGTGACACTTCCCGTTTTTGCGAAATCCGACATTTGTTTCTCTAAATTGCAATTCTGGATTCGTCAAGCAAAACCGGGTTTAGACACCAAAATGAGTGGCATCATCTTCCCACTGAATAGGTGGAATTAGAAATCATATCCTGGTTTTGCGATAATAAG
>MU227262.1:772461-785816 GCA_018584345.1 Thuja plicata | reverse complement strand
GTCATACTGCCGTACGACAGCGACACATTAATCACTCTCGGCGTACGGTGACTGAAGAAGTAAAACAAAAGAAAAAAAAAAGGACGTACGGTGGAGCAAAGTGACTGAGAGACTATACCGTATGGTACTAGGCAGTACAGAAAGTAGCACCAATTAACCGTACGGTGTACGGACACGTAGGACATTTTTAATAGTGTTTCGTTCTCTTTTTTTTCACCCACAAGAACAGCAAAGGCACTGTAGCCGAACGGACAGGAGGAGGGAGAACTACACCGTACCGCTTTCCATTGCAAGGAAACGTGAAACGGCCGTACGATAGCGCGAGTCAGGAAACCAAAAGAGTGTGGGCCGTACAGCCGTACGGACAAGGAAGGAAAAAAAATTAAAGAGACGGGTTTTTAGAAAAAAAAACCGTACGAAATTCATAGGCCTTGGAAGGATATTGCCGGAGGAAGTAAGCACGGTGCCGTACGGTAGCTAGGCAGTTAGGGTTAGTTATTTATTTCGTATAAGGACAACAAAGGTTATTTATTTTGGAGTATTGAGTTGGCAAAGGTGGCCGTGCAGGAGAAGAAGTCACAAGCATAAGTTATTGACGACATCACATTCTCAAAAAAAAAAAAAAAAAAAGCGATGACAAATAAAGAACAGTGAATAGCATATGGCACCGAAGGGAAGGACATTTGCACAGGCACCATAATGCAGTTGGCAGAGGAGAGGCAAGAAAACGGTGTGCGCCCTCAACCCTGCCTGGGGCGCTGCCCCTCGACCCCGGTGGGGGCGTTACCCCCAGACCCCCATTTTATTTTTGAGGCACATTACAACATAGAGTTTGGGGTACCCGCGCCGTCAGGGTAAGCGTTGGGTTTGTTCCACTCAGTGAGAAAGAAGTCTGAAGCTAAGCGTTGGAGGGGAAGCCATAAGCCGCAGACGGAGATGGATTTGGAGGTTGTGAACACACAACGTTGAGCACATGAGACCCAAAGATGCTACAGGCATTGATGGTCCGCGCGCCAAGGGTGGCAAGAGAGGTAGCAGGGTACTACGCTTTGAGGAGTATGTCTTGGTTGGACATGAGGCTGCTGGGGTGGAGGCACAGAGAGCTCGGAAGGAGCTGACCACCAGGTTGGAGGCAGTAGAGCAAGACTTGGCTTAGTCTCAGGGTGTGGAGAAGGCGGCTATTGAGGACAGATTGGTTACAGAGGCAGCATGTTTTGATTCTTGTATGGAGTGGTTCCTCATTCCTATTTTGTTTGGGTCCCAGACATTTTATTGTCGTTTGGAGACGACTTTTCTTTAGGGGGGATGATGTTAGCCGTAGTGCTTACTTTATGCTGTGTTAGTTATATTATGTGTAGCCGACGGTACTTAGTTACTACCGGACGACAGTTGGGAATCGGTGGTGACGTTTGGTCACACCCCTTCGGGTTTTATATAAGCAATGTACTTTCTCTTTGGAGAGATAATATAGGAGAGGGACTATTGTAAATGTACTCAAGTTACGAATGATTAATACAGAGTATGGTATTCTTTGATCTATCTTATGTATTTGCATTTCCGTACAACGTCTATGCGTCAGTAAACTAGGTTACCCCAGCGGGTAAACACATAGCTTCTGAGATAAGTCATCCATGCTGTCCCAGTTTATCTGCTTAAGTCAATACTGCTCTGGAAGGATATTGAATATACTTTAGCAAGCATCCAAAGAAATTTTCTCTGCAGATGAGTGGACATTTATTTATCCTTGTGTCCTGGACTAGAGTCTGTAGTTCAAAAGAGCAAAGTGGGGCTCAATATTATGGACATTATTTAAACGATTCTCTCACAACGTTTGCAGATTGGAGACTTTGAAGGGACTCATTCTTTATTAGGAGCACTTTCATCAAAGATCAATATATAGTCCAGCTTCATGGTAACATCCTTTGAGATGATTGGAAAACAACACTGTCAGGTACAGAGAAGCTCCTGGACTTCTTAAATAAACTCACTTGTAATGTGGGCGATTGACATGGAAATCAGCTTTGGATGAAGGCTATATTAGAGTTAAATATCTCTCTATTTATGTTTCTCTCTTTTGTAGATTTGTTTCTATTCTAATCGTCACTCTTCTTCCATGTTTCCATATTCTCTCTTTGTTCAATATGGAAACTTCGTTTTGTTTCTATTTCTCTCTCTATTCGTTATAGAAACATTCTTTTGTACACTTGTATATATAGATCATTCTTGATCTCTGTTTAATAACACATTCATTATTTTACCATAATATGGTATCAGAGCTATAGGTTAACTTTTTTGAAAATTTTGTAATCCTTTATTGAGTGTAAATTTTCGAAATAGTTTGAGTTCTTTTTCCTGGCTCTTGTGTTCATTATTAATTTTAGAGAAATTACTATAATTTCTTTTTTGAAATTATTCAAGATTGTTAATTTTTTGAAATTTATCTGCTACCCCAGGGATCTTCCAGCGGCTCATTTTTTCTTGCACCCAGTTTTGGGCCCATTATTGGCCACGCCTAGGGTTTCTGCACTTTCGACTAGGGTTTTGATCCTACAGTTTCAGTCAAAAAATTATTTTTCTTGCAGATTCTTGGTGGGTTTTTCAAACCCTCAACTGGGTCATATTCAAAATTTTCTGGGTGCCTTGATTTATGTGTCAGCGGATTTCAAATCTGACTTTAGATTCCTTTTGGGTTTTTTGAGCTTTCTTCTAGGTCTTCGTTCATTTTTTCTAGGTCTTCCGTCAATCTGCCTCGGAATTTGTACTTAAGATTCATTCACCGCCTTTTCAAAATTTTAATGGTGTCTCTCACCAACATTATGTTGGAAAACAGTCCGAGATTTAACAGCAAGATTTACCACACCTGGAGGCAAGGAGGGTCTTAGCTGGTTTTGATTGATTTTTCACCTCAAAAATTGTGACTGGCTTTGATCGATTTTTCACCTCAAAAATTGTGTCTGGTTTTTCCGGTTTTTCACCACAAAAATCGTGACTACTGAGTCTTTAGCTCTTCTGTGCACAACAAAGTTTTTTACTACGGTTTTCGCAAGGTTTTCACTTCTCCTGGTGCCTTTTGAGGATTCACTTGCAAACTTTTGTTTTGAAGTTAGATTGACCATTAAGGGAGGGTATTAGAGTTAAATATCTCTCTATTTATGTTTCTCTCTCTTTCGTAGATTTGTTTCTATTCTAATGCTCACTCTTCTTCCATGTTTCCATATTCTCTCTCTGTTCAATATGGAAACTTCCTTTTGTTTCTATTTCTCTCTTCAGAATGTTTCTATTTCTCTCTCTTTGTTCGTTATAGAAACATTCTCTTGAACACTTGTATATATAGATCATTCTTGATCTCTGTTTAATAACACATTCATTATCTTACCATAATAGGCTAGAGTGGTTTGCCCATCCCCCAAATCCCAAAATTCAAGTTGCTGCAGCAAACTGTCCAAAGATAATAATTCATATTGTGGATTACTTTCATAAAGTCATCATAACCAGCTTAATAAGATAGATCTTTTCAAGCTTCCCAAGCTTCCTCATCACCTTGCAAGCTGTTGTTGGCTCTCACCCAAATGAGCAAATCTGAATCCCAATTAGCCATAGTCTTATTGCCTAAAAACGAATTTTCTAGGTGGAAGCCATGACTTCCTTGCAGATTCAACTTGCCGATGCAACAAGAATTTACCTTCTGCATTGAAACACACAAAATAACTAATTTCCCAAACAGGTACCAAAGATACAAAGATTTCAGTAAAAAAAACCAATTTATTCAATTTGCAAATACACTAAATTCTGCAAACAGTTGTACAGACAGTGCCCTCAATGGCTTCCCAATGTCACACTAGCTCCCTAACTTTTCATTTGCTCGCTCTTCTTGCTTATCTCCCTCTACTGTGCAGCCAATCACATTTTCTCCCCTTTCATATGCTGCGCAGCCCACAGCTACAACTGCTATTTACCTTGATTTGTTACTGTTTATAACACTTTGGATGCCTTACAAATTCTTCATCGTTTCATCTTCTTGATGCTAGTCCAGTCTCTTCACATTCGGTGAAACATAATGCCCTTCTAGGCATTTTTTAATGCAAGTTAAGGTTGCATACTGTTTGTTTTTTTAAAAATGCCTCCTTAAAATTCGCTTCTATTTCAGCAAATCTCTTCATGCATAGCCTGCAATCATTTGTGTGGGCTTTCCTCTCTTTTCTCGTCATTTGTGTGGGCTGCTCTTACTTCTCTCACCTTTTCGCTACCACTATTTTTCTTCAATGGGATTCCCCACATCCCATAGCTCTCTTCCCAATGTTGTTCCAAGAATGAAATCATCATGGGCCTCCTCATGACCCACTTCATATTCCTCTTCTTCAAACTCATCCTCTTATCTGCTGCAATCACTTCTACTCACATACACTTTTCTTCACGACTTCAAGCTCTCAACTGCTCAGGACTGTTTGCCCCGTAGGGTAACAATTTAATGGATACGAGAATTTACAGCAAATGTAACAAAACATAGTAATGCCAGAGAACTCACAGATGTTTCTTAATTAATACCATCAGTGTTTACAATGTATATCAACAATGACACCAAAGTACTTCCACAACCATTACCACAATGCCAACAATAACAATGCCATCTCTCGGATGCAAGTACATGACATATATAGTTGTTGAGGGGGTTCGAGTGCCAACCATCGCGACCATTCCCAACTACCTATCCCTCGACCGTACTAAGAAATATTAACGACACTAAACTACCTGACAACATCATCCCCCCCAAAAAGAAAGTCATCACCGGACGACACACAACAAAATGAGGATAATGACAAGACTAAAACAACTATACAAAGAAAACAAGACTGAGGTGGGGGCTGAGAGAGTGTCCCTCGTGGTGTAGTGGATGCAAGTCGAGCTCGCGACTCATGAAGCTGCTCTGTCTTGGTGCAAATCTCTCTCCACAAGCATCTGCCGCTCCCGAGCGCCTTTCACCATGAATGCAGCCTCCAAAATCCCCTTGCTCTTCTTGTCTACCTCCTCCAGGGCCGTCGTAAGACGACCCTCCAGAGCTGCTACCTGCTCGCAATGCTACTCCTCCAAGGCAGCCACCGCAACCATGTGCTGTGCCTCGAGAGCCACCAATTGATCGTGCTATCTCACCCTTCATCTGTGCCAACTCGTCCTCTACCATCTGTAACTGAGTGGCCATCTCCTCCTGAGTTGCTACAGTGGCCACTCGCTCAGCCTCGACCCCTGTCCATAGGTTGAAGCTCATAGTACACCTGTCTAAAGCCATGCTCCACCTGCTGAAGTAGAGCATGGGTTCGACTCTCCCCAATTGGCTCCTAGAATCTCCATCCCTCTAACATCTCCGACGTCTCTGTGGTAGGCCATCCTCTTCTCTCAAAACACTGATCAAACTCCTGAGCACACCTCCTTGTAGCAAACTCGAGCAAGTGCGTCACTGCCTCATCCACCATCCCGAGGCCCTGTGCGTCAACTCAGAGTGCAATCCGCTGTGCACCAGCGTCCATCTCCCTCAAAAACTGATCTATGACACTTGTTCTATCCTAAGTGTCAGGTACCAGCTGCCGCAAAGGTTGTGGCTGTGGGGCCCTGCTCTTGGACTCCTCACCCTGCATAGTGGCATCCTCCTGAGGAACATCTTCCACACCTCGATCAATCACGTTCTTCATGTGAGGGATACCCAACTCCATGGGCTGCGTAGTACCTTCATCGAGATCATCAATCTCTGGCTGCAAATGTATATCCCTCCATACAGAAACAACAATACCTCATGATAGTGAAACTCTTAGACTGGATACAAAAGTACAAGCATGAGGAACTCATTTGAATGTGCTAATTGAACTCTATTAATCCTAGGCGAAGGAATGGATGGGTTAGATTCAATCAGAGGACTGCTGATACTCTTGTGAAATTTGAAATTTGAAATTGACACTCTATTGTGGATCTGGAAGATGTGCATGCTTTCCATACTTGGAGAGAGAGTACTATACACAAAGGAATAACATGTATTGCAGAAAGTTTGGACAGAAGTTGCCTCTCTTTTGACTGAATAGCTTAAGAAAAATATATTTCTGCACGGGCTAGTGATATAACTTTTCTGGACATTTGTCTGTTACACCACAAATCACAACAAAATAGACAACTGCAAAGAGATATGAAGAAATAATGGATGTGGTAAATGCATTCAGATTTAAGAAAAAAAGGTTTGAGTTTTGATGGAAATAAGGTACACTAATTTATGTGGAAAATTGATTTTGTTTTTAAGCAAAAATCAAAGATTCAGAACAAATCAGGACTTGGGAGTATTTTCTGTCAATTGTTTTTGACCACAACAGGATTAGTAAATCTTCAACAAAGAATCAGAGGTCAAGAATCCACTAATGAGATAGATAGAAAATTACAAAAGAATATTCAATAGCTCGCAGTCCAAGAAAATAGGGAAGAGTAGTAATGCTCCTAGAGATCAATGGTGCAGTGGATCCATTGCTGGGATTTTTATACAAACTTTGTGCACCACTTGGTATAAAATGCCTACAGATGAATTCAATATAGTAGGTCAAAAATGCAAATCGTTCTCTGATTAGTTTTGACAAGGAGACCGGGAACTATATGTCAAATAAGCTACTGTGAAAGAGAACAATGACAACTTCCTCAATACACTCATGGAGGAAGAAGTAAAATAATTTGTTGTCTTCCCAGCTATATAAAATTTGGGATTTGAAGCTTTCTTCACTCTTATTACCAATATTTCTGGGATGTCATAAAAATTGATCTCTTAGCTTTGATAGAAGAGCCCAGACATAATTGTTAGAAATGAAGGTGAACAACTACAAAAGGGAAGTTTTAATTCAACTTCAAATATGATTTTACCAGTGGATAACCAAATGGAGATTGCAAGTAAGTAAAGCACCAACACAGAAATATGGAGTAGAAGACCAAACACCTAACACCGTTTTTACATGGAGAAACCCTTTTGGTAAAAAACTCCACCAAGAAGAGAGGCCTAGATCTGTATAATCTTCTTCAAGAATAGAGATTGCACACAATCCTTCCTTTCTCATTCTTCACTCGTTGAGCACCTGCAAATTGATTAACTCCTAATGTCCACTTTTTACCACCATAACCCTGGTTTATATATAATTTTCACCCTCTAAATGGGGCAACCAAGTTGGTTATCATATCCCAACACCTCCCTTGGATAATCCAAGCATTGAATGCATAAAATAATAACCATCCAAAGCATCACAAGTGTTCAAAATAATCTCATGGGGAGTTGGGCATCAAAAAAAAAATTAACCTTCAAGATTCTATTCTAGTAAATCTTCAAATCTTCCCCAATTGGTTAAACTTCGATTCCAAGCTCTCACGCATAAGGAAATGAGGAAACCCTAGCTATAGCAGCTGAAATCCTCCTTGATTCCTTGAGAATGAGGCTCTGCAACTTTCAAACATGTATCTGGTTGGAAAAGTGTGTGTCCACCTCTAGGAGAAAGGGCAAAATCTTCATCAAACAAAATATATCTGCTATTTTTTAATCGCGTGGGCTCCTGGGCATGAATCTGCAGATGGTGGCTCTCAAAAACCACCCTCGCACTGAGATTTAGAGGTAGCTTGGTGGCTGAGGAAAGCCCTTTTCGATTTGCTGGACCAGGGCATGGTCAAAATTGTTGATGTTTTGTAGCTTCTGTCGGATAAATTCTATGAGACTATTGAATATATATATATATATACATTATTATGTGAGATGTAATATATATAGATATATATCTAAAATAGTATTAGGAGAAATTAATATAATAATGATTCAGAGATATTATATATATATATATATATATTTAGGTAGTTACATAACCAATCATCATTACATTAATCACATAATAATGAATAGACATGTCCCTTCATGAGACATGTCTCTCCTTTCC
The DNA here is from genome assembly GCA_018584345.1 of Thuja plicata. Lineage (NCBI taxonomy): Eukaryota > Viridiplantae > Streptophyta > Pinopsida > Cupressales > Cupressaceae > Thuja > Thuja plicata. Next base: position 777,879 of record MU227262.1, on the reverse strand, counting down.
TCATTCTCAATATAAATGCAAGAGAGATCGCTGCATTTGGAATACACAGAAAATATAGAGTGCTATTATATTTGCAGAGATTCCAAACTTTAACATGGTATCAGAGCTAGACTGCAAATGTAAGAGAGTAGTTTGTTGATGGTGAATGTCTCAGAAAATACAGTCTCAGTACGAGGACCATATCTCACAAATACACCGTTGGATTTTGCTGAATTTTGGATATGTTGGTGATAAACAAATAACGAAGAATCTCACCGGAGCGATTGGAGAGAAAGTGTCGGGTTCAAAAGTTATGACCGACTGTGTACGGGTCTATGTGAAATCCAGTGAGGGAAGTTGTGTTGCAGACTTTTGTCCACACCAAGTGCAAAGAATAAGGTCAAGTGAATTGTAGCAGATTTGTTAAGAAGCAAATAGCAACGATTATATATTGGCAAGTATGTTGTTCCTGAATGCCGCGATTCATTGAAGACATAAATTACGCATTGATATTTGAATAAAGTGACTTGATTAAAGAAAAGAAGCGTTGTTTAGTAAGAGTTTGAGGATGATGAATTTGCAAAGTATACGCAGCGATTTCCATAATGATTAGTTAGACCTTGTAGCGACTTTCATTAAATAGATATATTAAGTTGTTATGATCGTGGTCAAGCATTAACAAAGAAGAACGTATTCAAAGAAGGGTGTCTCTTTCCAGAAAGCAAGCATTAATTATAGAGTGTCACCTCTCTTGGAGCAATCAAGTCATCTCACAAGAAGACATGAGAATTGTTCAACGATATAAGAGAGAATTTTACATGTGGGGGGGGGGGGGGGAATAATAACCAATGTTACATTCCCATTTGAACCATCCTTAGTGGGGAGATTATTCAAAAGGGGAGATGTCTCTCAAATAATCTGAGAAGGTGTTTTCTTATTTGATGTATATGGACCTTCATTGAAGCAACTCGTGTCAAGGATGTTGATGCGCAGATAAGTATTTATTATCCTTGCATATTACAATTATCTACTCATTGTAGTCTCTCTCTCATTTGTATTCCTATACGTATTATAAGACTATTTGCCTTGATCTTTTTTGGGGATGCTCTTACAGTAAAAGAAGATTGACATCAGATTCAGAGGGAGTCTGACACTTCAGAGGTAACTTTGGATGAGGAGCTCAGAAGATTGATATCAGATTCAGAGGGAGTCTGACAGTTTATCTTAAGCAATCTTGGATGAAAAGATCAACAAATTGATATCTGCTCAATGAGTTCTCTATGAGAGAAGTTTGAGGTGAAATCCCTTGTTTCCACCCTCTGCGCCGAGGCATGGTGGATGTCATGTGTGTGACTCCATATTTTTAATGGGCTTGCCCCCTGTGTAAATCATGAGGAAGTGACGATTTCCAAATGATTATCACTTGTATTTGTTAAAGTTATTGGAAGGTGACGATCTTACAATAACTTGATCTTCTATCATGATAGACATTTTATGATGGCTGAGACAGATCATGATAGATGATATCTTGCATGGTGGACTGAGTTCCTTAAACATGCCATGATCTTCTTTTTGATAGACATCTTATAATGGCTGAATAGATCGTGATAGATGATATGAATGTTCCAATGGTAAGTGCACATTACCTATGGACATTTGTTGAGTACTTGGTGGACATCACGAGACTTGATGTTGGTAGGCCATTACTCTGAGCACTTGGTGAATATCACGCGACTTGATATTCTGCAGGCCAATGCTCCCGATATCATGAGTTGATATCTTTATAAGCTTTTGAGTACTTGGTGGACATCATGAGACTTGATGTTGGTAGGCCATTACTCTGAGTACTTGGTGAATATCATGCGGCTTGATATTCTGTGGCCAATGCTCCCATCATCATGAGATGATATTTTTATGAGTTATGGTGAATATCACGAGACTTGATATTCTTGGTTGGACCATATCTCTGATATCACAATGAGTCGATATCTAAAATAAAACTTTCACAATTAACTTTGTGTTGCTCTCTTGGATGGATTTTATCCTCCCTAGCTAAGAGGGAGTGTTTATGTTTTGTAACTTCTGTCGGATAAATCCTATGAGACTATTGAATATATATATATATATATATTTTATTATGTGAGATATAATATATATAGATATATATCTAAAATAGTTTTAGGAGAAATTAATATAATAATGATTCAGAGATATTATGTGTGTGTATATATATATATATATTTATGTAGTTACATAGCCAATCATCATTATATTAATTACATAATAATGAATAGACATGTCACATGTCCCATGAAGGGACATGTGTCTCCTTTCCTCATCCTCAATATAAATGCAAGAGAGATCGCTGCATTTGGAATACACAGAAAATATAGAGTGCTATTACATTTGCAACGATTCCAAACTTTAACAAAAATACATACACCATTAGGGTTTCCATCCTATGGTGAAATAAGGTGAGTTGCTTCTCAGAGTTTTTGTCGTGAGTAACAAAATGAGGAGGATCAATAATAAATTATAATCCCCAAAACCATTGATACTTCACTTTATAAAGTTGCCTCTTCTCATCGCATATCTTTCTATTTAATATTTTTCTAACTTGATAATACTGTCCAAAGTGAATAAATTGGCCATGTCAAAAATATTTAACTTAGGCCCTTCACCAAAATGTTTGAACTTAGGCTTATATTAAGCCTTATAAAAATCCAGAGTTACCAGAAACGACACCCCCCAACTCCTGGAACGTGTATTGCCGTATTTGGTACTGATACGGATACGATACGACACAGGCATGCTAGGAAAAACGTTTTTATTCGTTTCCAGTTTTCTCACCTGTGCGAGATTCGGCATAATACATTTTCAAAAATAACCAAATGAATTTAAAGAAAAACTCAGTTAACTGCCGTTTTCCTCACTAATCAAATGAATTTAAAAAAAAAAAACTTAGTTAACTGTCGTTTTCCTCACCCATGCTAGAATCAGAATAAATTTTCTCAAAATAAGCAAACGAATTTTTAAAATAACTCCAGTTAACTGTTGTTTTTTCAACCATGCCAGATCTGCCAAAGGTAATTACGGGAAAACTTGAGCGGAATTTAGGAAAAGCTGAAGTTGAGTTTAAATTTATTCGATACAAACAAGAATTTTTTGTTATAAAGAAACCGGAGCCTCAATTGAGCGTACAACATTCGATTTGCATACGATTTTGGCTTGATTGATTTGCATATGATTTTGGCGTGTCTCTGCATCATTTCGGCGAGCTCCTTCTGAGTCTGCAAAATTGTTTAACGACTTTTTGTTTTAGTTGGCATTTTCTAGCATCATTTGCAGTGTTGTCTGTTGGTAGTTTCGGCTTGCATATTCCTTGTCTGTCATGTTTTTACCTGCCTGCAGCGCACAAGTATGATTTTCAATAGTTTTCTCCGTTTAGATTCTCATTTTTATTTAAATTTTATATGATTGCAGTTTTTATATAGTTCGTCGGTAGCATTAGAAGTTCTAGTTTATAAAATGTAGTATAAGAATTAAATATTAATATGATTTAGTTTAATATTATTTAATTTTAATATGATTTTAATTTAAATTTAAAACTGTCCAAAACATAAGTTAAATTTAGATGTTTATTTTATTTAATTTTTCTGTCCAAAATCTAAGTTAAATTTAGATGTTTATTTTATTTAATTTTTTAAAATTTTATTTAGTTTTTTAAATTTATAAAATTGTGGATATTGGATATATATTTTAATGAAACTATTTAATATTATAATAGCAATATAATTATATACAATTTATTTATTTTATATTAGTAATATTTTATATTTATTTTAAATTAATAAATAATTTAAAATTAAATTTAATAACTTATATAATATTATAATATAATTTAGATGGTTGTAAAAGAAAAAATAAAATAGTAAATATTGAACATATATAATATTATAAATTATTTAAATTACATTATTTAAATCAATTTATAAATTATAATTTGTATTTTATTTTCTCAATCTATAATTGTTTATATTTTTATATTTTATTAATTTTTTTTGCAGGATATTACTCATGGCATCATCGTCATCTAATGTCAAAGCATCAGTCAAAGCATCAGAAAACGACAAGTAGATCAAACCGAATGCTAAATCTCCATTATGGAAATATGTCACCATCCTTGAAAATTTTCAAGGTGGTGGAGGATATAAATGGAGGTGTGATGAGTGTTTAGCTCATTATAAGGGTTCTTATACAAGGGTTCGTGGGCACCTTTGTCACATAAAAGGTATAGGATGTGAAGTATGCTTTGGTCCAAAAGTTGGCGAGATGAACCAGGGAAGGGTTTGTCAGTTGAGAAAATTGCGAAGTATCAAAAATAAGAGGACGAAGCTAATAATCGGGATCAAGCATCAAATCACAGGTCAAGTCTAAATAAACCTCCTTTGCATCCAACTTCAGGAACATCTAGTGGTCACAAGGGGAGCAATTTAGGACCTCTTGAAAAGGCATTTAATTTGCAAAGTCGAGAGGATACAGAGCAGAATATTGCACGTTGTTTGTATGCAAATGGTTCAATGTTGTTCGTTCCCCATATTGGCAAGAGATGGTTAGGTCTATTAATGAAGCTCCAAAAGGATAGAAAAGTCCAGGGTACGAGAAAGTTCATACCACCCTTTTGTCTAAAGAAAAAGATATTATTGATAGACAATTGTAAGTGCTTCGAGATTCATGGAAAATCTCAGGAGTTTCTACTATTTGTGATGGTTGGAAGAATACTAGAAATAGGCCACTCATCAATGTGGTTGCGATGAGCCCAAAAGGGGCAATGTTTTTGAGAGCAGTGGAATGCAAGGTTGAAGAGAAAGACACCCAATTTATTGCTAACATTCTAATTGAAGCAATTGAGTCAGTGGGACCAGAAAATGTTGTTCAAGTGATCACAGATAATGCAAAAGTATGTAGAGAAGTGTTGATGTTAGTTTTGTTCCACTTACATAACACGTAGCGATTGAATACCTGATAGGGATACCAAGCACTCAATCCTCTCTTGAAAAGTAAATATTCATGAAGAACATGAAAAAACTCCAAGGTTCCTTACACCTGTGGATACTAGCTCAGTTATAATCATGTGATTTGCTGATAATCACGTTGGTGGACTTATGCTAGTGCATTCAAGGTTACACAATTTGTTCATTGGTGATGGGTCTTAGCTTTGCAATGTGTACTCTAACGCTTCTCCTTTTACAGATTACTTCCAACTTTGCTCTTTAAACTCTAACTCTAAAACTGTTGCTGTTTCTAACTATGGATGGAAAGATTAATGGATGGACTAGGATTCAACTATGATGGAGTCTTATCTACGACATCAACTTCACCAAGTGCAAGCTTCAGAGGAAATCAAATGATTTTCATATCAACACCTTTACTCCAATT
>MU227262.1:737407-759241 GCA_018584345.1 Thuja plicata | reverse complement strand
TGTTTGCTGAATGAATACAAGACTGTTGTTTGATGAATCGTTTTATATATTGAAAAGTTTTCACAAAAACAAAGAGATTGAATGTAATTTCCAGAATTTGCGCCAAATAAGCATTCTGAAATAATTGTGTATGCTGGCTAAGAATTGTCAAACTGAAGATGTATATTTAAATAAAGGAATTATTGTTAGAAATTGTCATCTTCATGCAAAATCAAGTTGCATTATCAAAGAGCCAGGTTGGGCTCATTACAGATGACACCTTAAACCTAAGTTCTAACAATAATAAGAAAATTCTTTGGTAGTGAAAAGCTACCGAGCTTATTCTCATCCCCAATTCAACAAGTGCAGAAAACTTGATCAATATAGACATGTTACTCTCTGCAAGATGGCTTATAAAATCATCTCATTTTTGTTGCTTCATGGATTAAGCCCCTCTTCTCCATAATCATAAGATATACCTAATCTGCTTCTGTTTCGAGAAGGTGAATCATTGATAATGTTCTTATTGTCCAAGAAATTAGCCAGTTTTAAAAAGTTCAACACTGACTGAATGTTCTGATCAAACTGGACAGATCCAAGGCTTTTGATTGTGCTAATCAAGATCTATCATCTAATAAAATCCACTTTGAAAACCTTCAGCTCGAGTGCTCATCTAATCTCCTGGATCAACAATTGTATACAAACACCAACATATGCTATTTAAGTCAATGCAAGTGAGAAGACTCTTCGAGTCTACATCCATTCATCATAACGGGGTAAAATGCTATGCAGGCTATTCATAGCTGACAGAAAAATTCAGATTCATGGTCTCTTGGTCTTGGAAAGAAATGAAAGGCACAGCAACTTCCATTTTTCTAATGATACTTTTATTGCTCTCCACACTCATTTAGGGGAAAATCCAGTATCTAAGAAAAATCCCAAGGCAATAACTGATTGTTTTGGGTCGACAGATAATCAAATATTGTCTTTTTTATTAAATCCGTGAGGAGAGAAATTCTTTCAATCATGCAGTTCCTTTCAGGCAAGCTGCCAATGGAGTACGTTGGCTGGAAGTTACACAATTGGGTGGTGGAATGGGAGCAGGGGGAATTCTATTTTGGGAATGTAGCTGGAATGGTTTTCTCTATTTCATGAGTCCCTTGTTTGATGACATACAGCAATAGTATCAATACAAATGCCTTAATTAAATTGCAGACTAACAAAATTTTTAAAAGTTAAAACACTTGGAATGAGACAATTCGAAACTCAGTATTGCTGGTTTCAAAAATTTATTACAACTCAGTCATTTTCTCAATATTCTCTAGATAAGACCTTTTGTATCTAGAAAGCAAGATCTGTTGTTTTGTGCATTCACATAACATGGTGTGTGTATGATGCGTCAGCTTAACAGGTACTCGAACATTGTGAAATAGTAAAGGAATAGTTTATGCACTCTTTTTTGGTGGCAAAGTTCAAGGCTTTCATATGGATTTTAATGAAGCAAAAAGTTTGCACAACAGACAACCTGTAGAAAAGGAGCTGCATCTGCCCTAAAAATTATTTAAATTGTTGCTAAAGCCAAAAGTATTTCATACCTGTTTTTCTTTTTCTTTTTTAACAAAAAAAATTACAGAAATGTCTTCCCCTTTTCGGCATCCTCTAGCTTGCCTTGAATTTCTAATAATTTGTTGTATTTGTGGAATTCAGCATCAACAAATGTGTAAACTAAGGGCACTTGAAGAATCCAACTTTGGACTTGGTTACTAATGTGAAACAGCTCAGGCACTTGGATATTCTGACATTAGACCTGGTTAATATCAAGAAGCTGCTTGAGATGATGAAAAAAGTTAAAACAACATGAGGTTGTCTGAAAAATTTGAAGTTATGCCCATGACACACGAGATGTATGCAACTAGTGTGAGGTATTTGGAGATAGAGTAACAGTATCAAAAGGCCAAGTTAGACAAGCACTGCAGATGCAGAGCTCAGCTACAGTGTAGGTTTAATGCTGGGGTGGCAATTAGCATGCTTGTCAGAGTTAATGACAAGCTGATCATAGAATGTAAGTAATGTGAGGGAAACACTTCAAACCAGAGTTCCCAGACTCAGAGTGAATTGTTCGAGTCAGCAAGTCGAGTCATTCTTGATGAGTCAGATGGACCCTGACTCAGTTTCGGCCGAGTCAGGCACCTGACTCGCCGAGTCCGAGCCTCCTAACTCAGCTATGGTGCATGTAAAATTATATGAGATTTAAATCGCTTTTACTTTTCTGGTGCTTGAAACGAATGGAAAATCCATGGAAGAACTCTCTGGAGAAAACGATGGAGTTAAAGAGAAAGACAAGGAGCTTAGGAGATTAGGAGAAAATACAGATAGGGATGGAAGATCGACAGTGGGACTTTTGGGGAAATTTACCTTTTAAAAGAGTAGATGAAGGGTCGCAAGTGATAGGACATACGACATCTCCTGCTCCAGCGAGGGTTTTGATTGTCCATGCTATTAACCATAATTTGGTTTGGTTCAAAGGTACGTGAAAGTGTCGATATCCTGAGCTTATACCATTTTGGAAAGTTGATTGGGTTCATGCTTAATGTTCTAGATATTAAATTGATGCCTGAAATTCTCGATTCATCTAAAAAATAGTGATCTTCTAAGCTGTCCCAAATGATGAAAATACCATGCTTAAAACATCAACTGTCAATAAATACTGCATTTTTTTTATGGACACAATAAGAACGTTACTGTCAAGCTCTTTTCCCTATCTATCAAGTCCTATGGTAAATTGCCAACCCATTGTAGAAGAGCTCACAGAAAGGTTGGGCTTGGTATATTCTCTGCTTTGATGAATTTAAAATTATGAGATTTAATTCAGTGCATGCAAAATGTATAGTTCATGCTTTGATGCATGTTTATGTATGTGATGAAATTAGCTTCTGTTTGATGATGTTATTGTGTCTTTAAGCTTTATTAAATAATGGGTGCATGAAACAAGTTTTAAATCCTTAAAAATCTCTAAATTTCAAGGTTCTTTTTCATTTTGCCGAGTCATTGCTGAGTCACGAGTCGAGTCATTCTCGCCGAGTCCGAGTTTGGGAACTTTTCTTTAAACTTAACTTCGCCTTCTACTAAGCTTTGTTTCAGCCTCTTGTGTTACTGATAGGCTAAGCTCCATTTACTTGTGAGTCTGTTCCACTTGTGATAGTGCCATCATCAGCTCCACCATCTGCTCTTTGATGCCTATTATTTTTCTTTTTCTTTCATATATAGAATTAATGCCTTTATAAATCTCTCTTGAACATGGCTTGTTTGAATCTGCAAATCTGATTATCTTCCAAACAGACTGGGTAGATTCAACACATAGAAACTAGAAATTATTAATTATTTTATCAAACATAAAAAAATATAATATTTACAATTAAATGCTTAAGATCAAAATAAAAATAAATAAGCTATTACCATATTCATTGATAAAGTTTACTCAAATATTTAAATTTAGACTTCTAAAGTTTAAAAAGTTTGAGTTCTAAATTTGAAGTACAGAGAAAAAATTGAAGTTCTTAAACTCAATAATGAAACTTAAGAATTTTAAAATTTTCGAACTTCAGAAAACTTAAAAAATTCAAAAATAAAAATTTCAAACTTAAAAACATAAAATCAAGACACAAAGATTAAAGTGTGAAACTTTAAAAATTAGCACTGCCTAATAATTTAGGTGAATGGAACAGGGAATTATGCCCACCTCAAGTTTGCTGGTGCTCCTAAATCTGTGCATTCAAAGTCTTCTGTGGCTCCCAACCTGATTCTCAAGTCTCAACACTCACGGTTTGCTTGCTCTGAAAATTGCCTATCAACAATTGCTTTATGGATGCTGCCAAAATGATGACTCAACAATTGTTGTCTCCTTGCTGCTATGTGGAAATGACCTTTTAAGTATTTATAAAAATGTTTTAAAGATTTTTTCATGGTTATCATCTATGATTTAGTTTTCTTAAAAATGTAGGGAAATGTCAAGAGATTTAAGCAGTTGTCTCGTCTAATAGGAAACATTTTAGGAAAATGTCAAGAGGTGTGGGCAGTTGTCTCGTGTCATAGAATACATCTGTGTACCTGTCTCCCATCCCCGAGATGTGCACCTGGAGTTGAAGATGTGTCTCCCTGCAAAAATATTTTCTCTTTTCAATCTATATAATTTGTAAGAGGGATTTTGGTATTGACGTTGGTATGATTAGTGAGGGATTTGGTTTTTTTAATGTGGAGATTGTTAATTAAGATTTCTTTAGACCAAAATTTGGAGTCCAAAGATTTTGTTACCCTTGAAGAAATGCCAGCTTAGACATGTGATTGGTCATTTTCTCTTACATTCAAAACTTTTCTAGTGTTTGTTTCTTTCCATGAATTTAAGTAGAAGACTCTTTGTGACATGTTTCACACATTTGTAAAATCCCTCTGAATTGGTGGTTTTTTTTCTAGGAAAGAAGAATTGTATTTTCATACTTATTATTTTGTGAAACTGTCTTTTCAGAGTAATTATGGTGTGTGTATTGGGAATTTGATGAGATTCAAACTTTACAGGTTGATGACGAAGCTATGGTAGTTGGAAGGGCTGCTATCAGCAATTTGATAGGAGGCATCGGGTACTTTTTTGGACGGTCACAAATCTCTGTTCCTGAGGAATCTAGAGTATGATAACATTATCTATCTTTTTGATTGTTTCTATTAATCTCAGGAACCTTCATAGGGGTTACCAGTTAAGTACTTTTTATGTTATTTAGATAGAGTATGTGTGCTATTGTTCTCCATTGTCACTGTAACATGTTCAACATTGACCTTTGGGTGTTTTCACAAACATTAAGCTTAGTTGTGGTAGTTTTGAGAATTTTATTCTAACAATTGCACACAGAGGGTTTTATAGACTAGATCAGCTTGCTTGAAAAAATTGCCAACATCTATTATTGATCTGGCACTCTAGAAATACCTTGAAACATTTTATAGCCCTTTATTTCAATGTTTTGGAGGATGCAATCTTAGTTAAAGGAGATTATAAGTCTCGTGTTTTACTTTTTTTGAGCTTTTGCACCATGTGAAGCATAATAATACTCATGTCATCACCATGATGATTATTTTCCAAGGATAGTTGTTACTTTAATGACCATTCTTTCATGTATTTAGCTAATAATCACAAGGCAAGGAAACTCTCAAAAAACAAAGGAACCTTTAAATAATTTTTTCATATGGGGAGTAATGGTGATTATCAGAAAATCTGTTACTTAAGGATTTTCATCGTCTAGGTCTTTTTACCAATCTGGATTTTTTTTGTTCTTTTTAATGACTTTTAAGGCTTGTTTAACAATTATTATCAATGGGAATTATCACAACTCAGTGTTTTGTTAATTCTAAGTGACTAGGGCTTCCATGGTGTACTTTTGTTGATCTAGATCTTGACGCATGACTGAAAGGTCGGTTACCTTCAGTGTCAGCCACAAAATTATTGCGAACCTAGATGAATGGAAGCTGTGGTTTCATAAAGATTTTCTTACTCGGAAGAGCAATACTTGCAAACATTGTCTCTTCAACTTTCAAGCATATTGTATGATGAAACCTTTCTATTGTGACCTGTTAAAGTTCTAATAACGTTTTAAGGTCATTTGAAAAGTTGCTGGCTCATCTTTTTAACTTCTTAAGCATTCAAAGAGAGTTGCAGACTGATATAGAGAACTTTCATGGAGTTGCAGGTGTGTTTGTAGGAGTTAAATTAATTTTATATGCTTCAAGAGTTCATGAAGATCCAAGTGAGGATGAATCTACTTTAGAAGGATGAGATACAGTGATATGAGGAGTTTGAAGCTCACTCTTGTAGCAGTTTTCTTTTTTTCCCTTTTAAGGGTTTTGCGAAGAATATAAATTTATCGAGTCTCATTTTCATTCTTGTTTCATATTATTTCCAAGCTGTGTTACAATAAATTTCGGTAGTTAAATGCCACATTGCATGTTTCTTTTGAATTAGACTAATTTTTATGCTAGTTGCAAATTGATTGGTAAAAGGTGGGGTTAGTGAAGCTAGAGGGGACAGAAGCTAGTGATTAGTCTCTTCAAAGGAGGCCAATCTTTTCTTCACATTGACATGAAATCTATCATGGAACGACATAAAATTTTGCATTGAATCAAATCTCTCAAGAATATTTAATAAAATATTATGCTCACTAGTGTCTAGATTTGTATGGTTCATCACACTTTTTATTATTGATTTTCCCTTAGTCTCTGTAACCTGAACACACTTCAGATGATTCTTTTCTTGCACATGACTAGTATATGTATTCCTTAGGTTATTGTAGTTGTTCTAGACCTCTTCCACATGATGCAAAATACAAGATAACCTATGTCCAATAGATAATCTATTATATCAAACATTTTCTTATTATTCTCTTCCCTCGTAACCTTCTCAACTTCTTTACTCTTTCTCAACTTCTCTTTCAATTCTTTGATTCTTAAACTGAGAGTTTCCTAGTCCTGAATTGAAGTGTCTACCCCAACTTTTTGGGGAGAAGGTGGAACTGGAGTGATGTCCTGAGGGAAGGCAACAATGCTACAACTTTCTTATATTCCTGTTGAAGTTTTAGATTTTCCTTCTATGCCTTGTCAAAATCAGCTTGAATCTTTTTGATAGCTACCTCATTGAACATTGCAATATTAACCGCTAGAGCTGCTGCTTTGGGTGTTGATGTATCCCCTAATCTTCTAACAATGAGATTGCCAATGAGATCACCCACATTCTTAATGACCTGTGGCTTACCATTCTCTCGATACATTGACCAAACTAGCAATGTTTCATATTGGGCAGTAAAGTGAGATCCAAAATACTGGTCGTGAGCATGCTGTTCTGAGGTCAAGGCTGGTTCATCAGTATCTTGCCTTCTGATGGTGTCCAATGCAACAACTGGGGCAATATCCCAACCTTCTAATAGCAAGCAACCACTGTCTTTCACAATATGTTTGGCCTCTTCGGGGGTAACCTTGGAAATATCAAAATTTGCTTTTAATATCTTCCTTCCAAGGTCATCCCACTCCTTGGGGGTTGTGTCTCCTTTCTCTTAACAATATGGCATACTGCTTCCCCTTTTTCTTAAGAAAAAAATTCTGGAATTCTTTCGACTAAACAATTTTTTCTTCACAAATGAAGGTAGCACATGGTGAGGCCTTGACATCATTCACTACATCACCCCCTGTATCAAAATTTATTAACATCCTCTTTTGAGGACGAGCCTCAATCATTACCCTAGGTGGTGAATTCATGTTTTGCCTTGTTTCTCTAATGCTCAGCACCTCATCATCCTCATTAGGACACTCAACCGGGGGTTGGAGGGGAACTTGCTGCAAGGGCACTGCCTGCTTTGGAGATTTTTGAGCAGTTTCTTAAGCTGCAAGCTGAGGCCTTTCCATTGCTAATTTAGGTGTACCTGCCAAAATATTTGCAGCATTGTCAATCATGACAAGAACTCTGAGAACCAGGTCATTTATCTTTATGTAGGCTCCTTTGTATGAGGGATCTATCTCTTTCTTTTCTTCTGCAATTTTAATTTTGACCAATGCCTACCTTCTCTTTTTCACTTCAGCTTCAGATGTAAAATTTCTAATCAAGTCTTCAGTCTTGTCATGCTAATGGAAAATCCTCAAAATATGACCCCAATTTTGGTCACGTGGATGAAATGCTTAGGATAACAATTTCTTTGCTTTTCAACATTTATCCTATAGGGCCACAATTTGAAGTAGATCAACTCCAATCCCTCTTTTGATGCGATGGCAAATCAGAGAAAGAAACGCTCGAAGGCAAGAGAGACCTCTTCTTAACATTCCATAAATGAGCCTTATTTGACTTTTCAATCACCACATGATCTCTTGGAAAGCTATCCTGTCAGCTACAATCCTTTGCAAAATGTGAGGTGCAACAGGTGCACCATACACTCTGATAACTGAAAGTTCCTACCATCCAATTGCGACTGCCTCCAAGATCAGGCTGCTTTTCCTTGGGCCTCAAAAATCTCATTTTTTCAGTTAGTCTCCATCAGTTGGACATCCTAGGATCATGAGTACATCCTTAACAAATTCGTTCTTTCATCATGGAATCTCAATTGTAGTTGAGGGGCCCAAATCTTTCTACCACTATACAAAAAAATGTGGAAAAGCACAATCATAACTCCTATTCATGTGTATATGTTGGATGTCAGCAGCTAGCACCATTAAGGGCTTTGACATTTTATTTTTACATCCATATCCAAAACTTGGCACAAGGAAAAATAGGACCCAATGAAATAATCTTTCAAGATGTTATAATTGAAAGGCTCTAATTCATCTGTCTCAAATCTTACCAATTGCTTCTTTAGGCCCCTTTTCCTATAATGAGGTAGCCATTTTATATTGTAACTATCATTATCCCTAGCATACTCACTTCTTAATGACCCAAAATCAATAGTATTGTGAGCATTCCCATTTAACCATGAAGACGTCATAGATGAAATTCCTATCTAGGCTTGCAGGAATCATATCCTGTCATTGCATATATCCCTCTTATCAAGGCTATATTGTTTAGCCACTACTCTAACTAGGTCCACATTGATGAAAATATTTGGCACAACTGATTTCCTTAAGTTCCATCTCCATATGTTGTTCAAGGGTTTAGTAACCAAACTCTTGTTGAAACCATATTTGAATAATTTCCAACGTTGGGTGGAATTACAACTTCTCTATAGGAATCTATCTCGTGAACCAACCTGCCTAGCATAATTCTGGCATCCTTGGGCATGCTTAGCCCTCTTCGATGAACTAAGTAATCAGGTGAGGTTATCCTTGTCAAGACCTCACTTTAATTTACCAATAGTTTTGAACATTTTTGATAGGGTTTGATATTGAATAGAACTAGGGATTTTGGGGTTTTCCTGGGTTTTACTTTTTCTATAGGAAATTTATAGAGCTTAGGGATTTATCATAACCTTTTCTTCAACTATACAACCCTAGAAGACTATGAGCAACTTAAAACATAGAGTAGATAATTTCAACTTATTGGCTATCGCTATGAAAAACCCTAAATCCTTTCTACAAGCACTTCAGTAGATTGAATTTTGAAAATTCTTTGCACAAGACTCTTCTTGATGCTTTAGAGAAATCAAGTGGATGCATTTGTGTCCACATTTCAGATGCAATTAGTAGATATCAACATGATTCACCATCAATAATCATAAACGCAAACAACTTGTTCGCTTGTAGCCATTTCTGTAGTTTTCAATCTCAGTTGTGGATCTCCATTTGTCAAAAAAAATCAATGGTCATTGGAACTCCTTTTTATTTGAGTAGTCCTTTTGCTTTAATGCTGCGATGAGACCCTTTGGGAGTTACCTTGACGATCCCACATGGACATGTGGCAACATTGCAGTTCATCTTAGTTTGAAATTTCCAGGGCTTTGTGAACCTGCGATATGAAAATGGCTTGCAAAAATGAGACATGTGGATTGTTTTACATGTTGCATCTTCATAGTTTGAAGGAGATTTGTCTTTTGAAACCCTCAAGAAACTAGAGCACGGTCAAATAAGAAATTGCCACCCATAAGCCAAATTAGTATTGCTTGGGGTAGACATCTAGCATAATTTTGCACCTTCACAGCTTGGACTCAAGGCCAACTACATGGTCCTGCAATGTGAAGGGATTGCGTGATATAAATGTCAATCGTTAGGAGGATACATGTCACGATCTTGCATTGTAACTTGAGGCTTTTCCTAAAAACTGAAGCTGCGATAGCTAAAGGGAATGGGGCACAATAAGGCTTGACATGGGATTCCAATGTGGAAGACAATGAGGCCAATCTTTTAGTCAAGGAGCTTAGAAGAATTAGGGTCCACATTGATAGGGCTACACACACTTTAATTACATTTTATAAATGAGGACTTGTGATAAGCTATGGAAAAGCGATGCAATCACAAAGCGACACATGATGCTGACTTGGCATAAAATGGGACCACCATATAAGCTCATTCTTAGGCAACTTAAGAGAGTTTGAACGCATATGCGGCAACTGAAGACACGAGGTCACTAGGACATAGGGGCTGGTTACTTGATGAAACAAAAGGTCTAAGGTTATAACTCAGATAATTGAGAATAATTGATAACAAGTCAACAACAAATGAGAATAAAAAAGCAATTGAGGGATGGAAGGTTTAGGGTTTTTGAACTAGAGAAAAAGAAACCCTATTAGGCATGCAAAGAAACCCCTAATTTTTGAATAAGCCCTACCATGATGCAACCTATTGTTGGAGTTGGTGTGAGTTAGTTATTTATAATCCTTTATTTGTGTTTTTGGTGAGAAGTTCTCAAGTTATTATTGATTCATTAACGAGAGGTGAAGGTTTATTGGCTACTTGGGCTATTTAATGTTATTACACTAGATAGTGGTACTCGATTGTTAATTTATTAAACATAATTAGTGTCATATCACCTAAAAATAATCTATATGACACTAAGGCTAGGTAGTAGGGTTTGGAGCATGCTAAGGAATAAATAGAGGCCCAACAACATTGAGGGATTCATTCTATGTTTGTTTCACATATTTTCAGACCAGGAGTATATTCCCCACCCAAGCATTTGTTTCTCTAATAAGCTCCACATGTCCTTGGTGATCAGGACGAAGGGTAGGCTATTCCCCTTTCTCATCCTATTTTAGGCAAGCAGGTTGGAGAGGAAAAAGAGGGTGAGCTCTAGAAATATTTGAAGGGTGGACCATTATGAAAGCCAAGCAGGCCGAATTCCTCACACGTTGACTCTGAGGGTGGGCCCCTACTATTCCTTGGTGAGAGAGATGTGTGGGAACTTAGGAGAAAGATATCAATAGATTGTTGAATGAATGGGGCAAAGCTACCCAAGCTAACCAACCCAACCAGGCTAACAAACAATCTTAAGACAAGCTGTAGGATTGGATAAGCTAAGAATTCTGAACCATAAGAGAGGAGCTGGGCCAAGGTAGACCAAGCTAGTGAAGCTATCTGACTTCTCAGCTGACTGACTGGAGCTAAATACCAACCTAACTCACTAATAAATACCAACCTAACTCATGAATGGGGGTGGCTACAACAAGTGGATCACATCTATTGATTCAGGGATGAAAGCACTTGGATCCAAAGATTAGAGGATCAAACTTATTAGGGGCAATCTCATCCAGGGATAGCATTGAACTGAAAGAATTCTCTTTCTTTTGGCATTTTTTTGATTTCTAATTAGTTCCACAATTATTTATTGATGTATTTAGGTAGATATTATTATTCCTCTACTGTTGTATTCCAGCATATTTTATTAATAGACATCTCCAGTGTTATTGTTCGGGTTTACTTTGTTCATGCAGTGCATTGTTCTTGTTTCTTGGAATTTTTCTGATTTTAGAAGTAAAGTAATAAAAAACTAGATAAAAGCATCAAAATGTGATCCTCCTTGAACGACGCCCAATGCAAAAATTGTCATGAGAAACTGGATATTGACAAGCAACTCTAAATTACTGCCCTTTTTAACACATTATTCTGAGCAGCCTTTTTCCATTCTTTAATTTTTGAAAATGTTCTTGATCTCTTACTTGTTTGTGGTGATGAATAATTAAGGGAGACTCGTGTAATGCTCTGTCCAAATTGCTGATACATTTTAGCAAAGAGATGTCGGAATAAACACACATATATATGTCAGTTTAATTGGATTGCTGAGCATATCTAACTTGTGTGTTTAAACCTTCTGTAGATGTCGTAACGTTTATGAATTTATGTTTAGGGGCATGCTAAATATACAATCCTTGATGTAGTAGATGTCAGATGGCTGTTTATGTTTTGAATTTGGACCACATGAATGCAAACAATTTGGTTTGAAGGAACTCTGGTGTGAGCTTAGATTCTTATGCTTAAGACAATCTCATAAACGTATAGACTAATGGGTGAATGTAAGCCTGGTATGGAAACATGGACTGATAGCCATGCAAGGTATACATATTTTAATCCCCTTGCTGAGACCTAGAAAGGTGTAGAGTTTGCGTCAGATTTTAGTTAATAATCACTGATTTCATTTTATTAAGGGATATTAAACAGCATTGACTTGGTATGTATTTACTATTTTTAGATTAATTGATGTGGATCTATATGGACCCACTGCTGATAAGATAAAGATAAAGATAAATTTATTAATGTCCAACCAAAAAATCACAAAGGGCCAAAGGGACTGCCAAGATCGACAAGAAAATCCAGCCCGCTAAAGGGACACCAAACGGTGCCCAAAGAAAGAAACAACAACCACCGAAACAAAAACCAAAGCAGAAAACTACAAAATTTTAAGGGATAGAAAATTCAGTGTCAAAATGAGCTATTGTTGTTCATGGTAGGTAACCTAATACCACTGCTTTGGATGATTACCATGGACCATTTCATGAGTTTGACATGTTATAATATTTCTGGACAGGGCATATTTGGTAGCAATATTGCATTGTATTGGCCGGCAGCGCTTTATACTGCTGTTCCTAGTCGTTCCTTCTTTCCACGGGGCTTTTTGTGGGATGAGGGATTTCATCAGCTTTTGATTTGGTGAGCCTATTTTTGGCAAGACTTTCTTCTTGTTGTTTCTGTATGTTTTATTCAAAATATTATATACCATCGTTATGTTTTTTAAGTAGTCTTTTTATCTTCTATTTTTGTTACGATGCACAAAAAATGTTTTTATTTTGAGCAATGAGATTTTCAAGTTACAATGTCTTTGCAGTCGTTGGGACATACAGATATGTTTAGATATCATGGGCCACTGGTTGGATTTGATGAACAGTGATGGTTGGATCCCTCGTGAGCAAATCCTAGGAGCTGAAGCACTGAGGTTTTTTGATAATACATTAAATACAGTATCTGGATTCAATGTCTCTCAGCAGACAGTAAACACTCATTCATTCTTACAGTTTTTGAAAATAAAGGGCATATACATTAAATTTTTTCTGTTCGGTTTGTTTTGATGCAGCAAGGTTCCTGAAGAGTTTGTTCCTCAATATACAACCAATGCCAACCCACCAACTCTTTTTCTTGTTTTGCGTGGTAAATCTCTGTTTATACTGAGAATTGTATTTGGATAGGTTGAGAATCATTTTCTTTATTATTATTATTAATCTGTTGTAATCTTTACTAGATTTATTTATACACTTACACGTAGAATTTGAGATGGGAACAAAGTTGGTTGTGTACAATAGAAAATGGTGAGCAA
Organism: Thuja plicata; assembly: GCA_018584345.1. Classification (NCBI taxonomy): domain Eukaryota; kingdom Viridiplantae; phylum Streptophyta; class Pinopsida; order Cupressales; family Cupressaceae; genus Thuja; species Thuja plicata. The sequence goes on along the minus strand of MU227262.1, from coordinate 746,007 downwards.
TGTTAGGAATGTAGATCACTCACCAAATTGTGTTGTACATTTGGGAAATGCTCTCCTAAAGGCTCACCCTCAAACAAGTCAGATTAGCACAACCCAAAAATGGATGAAGGGGTGCTACTGCAAGATTCAAGTGAGAGTGGGGAATTGGGGTTCACTTTCCCTTTTAATGTGTTGTAGAGAAATGAGATGTGTGATATGATAATGTAAATGTATGAAAGAAAATTGAAGCTATGATAAAGGAAATGACAATTAGCAAGATATGATATCAGACCTGATGTATAAAAGTAAATGCAAGAGGGAAATAGGAAGGATGGACTCACCTTGAAAACAAGAATAGGAAGATTGACCTTCAGATTTGATTTTGACTGTTGCAGAGCTGTTGGAATCAGGTAAGATTCTGGATTTGGAACTCTGATGCTTGTAACTTTTGACTGTGAAAATCTTAGACCCAGAGGACAAGGCCGAAAATGCCGACCTAGTCCTGGAAACTATTGCAGAATTTTGACCTAGTCCTTTCAACTCCAAATCTGATGAAACTTGCAGGGGACCTGTAACTGGATCTAATATTCCCGAATCTGGATCCGAAACTCCGCAACCTGTTCCTGCACACAAAGAGAAAGGGGAAAAAGTTGTGGAAAGGGGCTTGCCTTGGTGAAGCTCTTGTATAGGAATCAACCTTGAAATGAAATTGAAATTGCATAAGGAAAGTACTATAATCAAGATAAATGTAAGTATTCACCTTGCATGGGAAACCCTCATGGATGGATGTTAGGATCCGATAAACCCATGAAGATGCTTGTATGTATGCTTGAGATGTAGAATCAAGGATGTCTTCACAAATGCAATGGATCTACACTTGCCAATCCTAGATCTTGAATGTATGTATGCTTGACAACTTCGATTGAGAAGGAGAGGAAAGAAGAGTGAATGTGTGGATCTTCTTACTTGATTGAGAATTCCTCTACTTGGCCACCATGGGAGAGAAACTTGCATCAATTAGAGAAGATTGCCTTTGCTTGAATGGATCTTGAAAAAATGGAGACTTGAAGATCTGGAATTGGATGCTTGCCTTCAAATCTTGAGTCCAAATCCTCAATAAGCTTGATTACACTTGCTCTTGAAATCACCAAATAGCTTGCATGTAATGTATTGCTTGCATATGAATAGGATAATAATGGATAATCATGGATGTCAAAATGAGAGGCTTTGTGATGTCCTTTTATACTCATTTCGGGATTCAATATTGTTGGGGCGACCACAAATAAAGATCTGGAAGAAACACTCCCGCATTGGGCCCGAAGCCCACTTAAGCACAAAGCTCTAGGGCAAGGCTGTAATTAGCGGCCTTGTCCAAGCTATGGAAGAGGAAAACGAACATTGCGGGAATCAAGCATAGAGACATTTGGACCTCAAAATCATGAAAGTGGGGTCTAATAGGTCCTAGAGCCTCCAATTATGGGTGCTAAATTTTTAGGATGGTACAGGATGTACTGATTTATTGTGTATTCACAACAAGTATTTTGATACCTAGTAATATCTATTAGCATAAATGAATTTTTGGGCTTTGTAAAGCAAAAGGGGAAAATGTTTGTATTGAGAAGTCCAGAGGATGGCTTGAAAGATGGAGATGATACAAATGTTTAGATGAACATCTTATGAATAGTAAAAAGACATAATGAAATAAGAGAAAAAGACTTTCCACTAATCTTTTTGCAATTGATGGTGGTGATATATATTCAGGCACGGTAAAGCAAAAGGGGCAAAGATTTGCATAAAGAAGTTCAGAGGATGGCTTGGAAGACAGAGACGATACAAATGTTTGGAAGAACATCTTATGAATAGTAAAAACACATCATATGTTTGGTTGGATTAAAGTTACTAAGATAGAAAAGACTTTCCATTCAACTTTTTGCAATTGAGGGAGATGTATCTTCATGTGCAATATAAATACTATTAAAATGACATGAGCCTTTAAGAATATAAATAGTAAGTAGGTTATAAACCTTGTTTGATTTGTTTGGAGACTAGTTGTGGTCCAATCTTTCTGGGAACAATGTACTGATTTTAAAGAGATTAATGTCCATTGATGATCAATGAGACAAAAACTCACTAGTTACAATAACAAATCATGAGGGCAAAAACGGGCTCCATCCAAATAGAAATAAAGTATCTAAGAATGAAACCAGAATAATACAGTGTAATATATGCAAAGCCGTACATAAAATAAATCAATCTTGTCAAAGAAAGTTCCAATGTAAAAAGCTGCTGACATTGTCATGAAGAAAGAGGAGCCAATCTGCATCAAAGTTTGTTGGTAATCATACAAAACTCAATGTTCTGACTACTTGATATTAATTAATAATTTCCGTCTTCATTTAATCATCATTTGCATATCACCTCAAGTCAGTTTTAGTCTCCCCCTATAAAATTGCAAGGTGGTCATGTCTTCGTCTTGTTTTTGGCTAACAAATCTTATAGGGTGATAAGAGGTTGCAGCTTTTCCAGATGAAATAATAACGAGGTTCAAGATTGATGGTGGCTGCAGTGATAAAAGACAACTATGGAAGGAGTTGTGGTATGAAGGCTATGAAAGTAGAGTGGTGACATTGATGGCAAGTTTTGCCTATTTTCTTTGCCAAGAATGAAACTATGGCTTGTGGAGTTGGCATGTGCCATTGATGGTGAGAATCAAGACCATAAGTGGTTTCCAAAATACATTCTCCACCCAGATTTGCACCCAATAGGTTGCACACTTTCTTTATGGCTTCACCATTGACAAGTTTTGTCCAAACTCATGATTTTGGATAAAACTTATGTGAATTTTGGCTGAGTGCTATGTCCTTAATCCCATAGTATTAATAAGGTTATGAGTAGTCAGCTTAAATCTTAATTAAATTATATGATCATATTATATTCTTTATATCATAGTTACAAGACTCGGTCTCGCCACGAACTCGGCAAGCTGGGTTCGGGCTCGGACTCGGACTTGGCGTCCGGACTCGGCAAATTGAAAAACCCAAGAAATTCAAAGATTTTTAAGGATTTAAAGCTTTTTTCTATTGTGGTAAAAATACTTGATATATTAACAAGGATCGAAAGATCCATATATACAAATGAATAGACGATGTTTCCTTAGGAAACGATCGCAAAGAATAGAAACATTCTATTCTAACTACAGAAGACTAAATATTAGAAAGATTCTAATATTTACAATATATTTACAACAGATAATAGATAACCATTAATAGAATAAAAATATTAATTTAATACCCTCCCTTAATGGTTAATCTATCCACTACATCAAGATGTCCTCTGAATTTGGCAAACTTGTCAGACCAAGAGGCTTGGTGAGAATGTCTGCAGTCTGATCTGCTGTAGGAACATACTGCAAATGTATTGTCCCGTCTTCAACCAATTGTCGAATGTAGTTGCAATGAACATCTACATGCTTGGTTCTTTCATGGAAGACTGGATTCTGTGCCAACTTGATAACGCCTTCATTATCAACAAACAAAGTGGTCGGGCTTGCTGGTGACATCTGCATATCCCTAAGCATCCGACGAAGCCAAACAACTTCACAACCTGCCTTAATTGTCCCTCTGTATTCGGCCTCTTTAGAGGAGAGGGAAACAACCTGCTGCTTCTTACTAGTCCATGTGACGACACCAAATCCCAAGCTAAACACATATCCAGAAGTTGACTTTTTATTGTCAACAGAGCATGCCCAATCTGAATCTGTGAATCCACTGAGTCTAGGACTAGAACTCCGAGAGTAGAGAATTTCATAATCAGTAGTGCCCTTCACATAACGAAGCACATGCTTAGCAGCGATCCAATGATCAGCCTTGGGAGCTGTCATAAACTGTGAAATGTAGCTGACGGCGAAGTTGATATCAAGTCTAGTAGCAGAGAGATAGATGAGACTGCCTACTAGTTGCCTGTATGTAGTATCATCAACTGGAGGAGAATCAGACTTGGCTGATAACTTCTGACCTTTCTCCATAGGTGTAGATGCAGGCTTGAAATCTTGCATATGAAACTTGTCTAACAGAGCCCTGGCATATTTGTACTGAGAAATGAATATACCAGAAGACTGCTGCCAAACCTCAACACCGAGGCAATAATGCATGAGGCCAAGGTCAGTCATATCAAAAGGCTGGCATAAATTCTATTTGATTCCCTGAATCAAAGATGTCAAACTGCCAGTGATGATCAGATCATCCACATAAATGACCAGAAGGATGATGTCACTGTCAGTAGCCTTGATGTACAAATTTGAGTTTGAAGAACTCCTCTAGAAGCCTTGATCATTGAGGTACTTATCAATTTTCATGTACACTGCCCTAGGGGCTTGCTTCAAGCCATAGAGAGCTTTCACCAGTTTGAGAACCTGGTGTTATTTACCAACAACCTTGAAACCAGGAGGCTGCGTCACGTAGACCTCTTCCTGCAGGTCAACATTTAGGAAAGCACTCTTGATGTCCATCTGATGGACCTGTCAGCTAAACTGAGCTGCCATGGCTAGAACTAATCTAATAGTGCTCATTTTTGCTGTAGGAGCAAAAGTCTCCTCATAGTCAATGCCCTGATGCTGAGAGAAGCCCTTCGCAACTAAACGAGCTTTGTACTTATCCAAAGTACTATCAGACTTGTACTTAATTTTGTAGATCCATTTGCAGCCAATGGGTTTCTTCCCCGGTGGAAGATAAGAAAGGACCTGGGTGTGATTCTTTGGTAGACTGTGGTGTTCAGAATTCATGGCTTGTTCCCACTTTGGAATTCCTTTAGCCTTTGAGTATGTCTGAGGTTCAAATACACTGTGAATGTTGGCCATGAGAGCAATATTTACAGTCTCTGTAGGTTTGCCCTTCTTTCGAGCAGTTCTCCCCTCGATGAGCTCATCATCCCGAAGATCAGCAAGTGTCCTAGCCCACCATTTAGGCTAGAGAGGAGGTCCAAGATTATTATCAAGCAATGGTCTATGATTAGGTTCCTCATCAGAAGAATCTGGATCAAAATCAGGAGAAACATCTGCATAGTTAGGTTATTTGGAGGAGAGGCCAGAGGTGTTTGTACAGGAATCACCGTTAGTACTGGAGCTACTTGAGCTGTTGGAGCCCTCCCATGAGATGGACCTACTGGAAGGCGAACTCCCAAATCATGAGCCTTCAAAGGTTGGTCTGCTGAATCAGGTACAAGAGAGACAGGCATGAACGGTCCTCGCTACTCATCAAAGACTACATCACGAATGTACAGGAGACGAGATGTCTCAATGTCGATCAAGCGGTAGACTTTGTGAAGACCATTGTATCAAACAAGCATGAGTTTCTGGCTCTTGGCATCCAACTTGGTGCATGACGCATCAGGGATTCAAACAGAGGCAAGAGAGCCAAAAACCTTCAGGTGACTGATTTTGGGCTTGCGACCTGACCAGGCCTCTTTCGGAGTCTTGCCTTTGAGCGCCAATGTGGGTGACCGGTTCAAAAGGTAGACTGCAGTGTTAACTGCTTCCGCCCAAAATTTCTTCGGAACATGTCTGTGCTCAAGCATAGACATAGCCATCTCGGTGATTATTCTGTTCCGATGTTCAACTACACTGTAATGTTGTGGTGTGTGGGGTGTGGTTAATTGGCGCTTGATGCCATGAAGATCACAAAAGCTAGAGAATTTAGTAGAACAAAATCCCCCCCATTATTTGTCCTAAGAGCAATAATAGATTTCCCAGACTCTTTCATCTAGAGGAAACTTTTGAAATACAGTAAACGCTTATGATTTCTTTTTAAGAAAATAGGCCCACATTTTTCTATTGAAATCATCAACAAATAATAGAAAATACCTGGACCCAAGAACAGGTGTGGCCATAGGGTCGCAGATATCAGCATGAACAAGCTGAAGTACTTGAGAAGCCCGCCATGAATCGCTAACAGGAAAAGGTGTGCGATCTTGCTTCCTAGCCTGACATGCATCACAATCTCCAAGCTGATGAGTCTGTATCTCTGGCAATCGGAGGACAAGCTCGTCACGAGCAAGTTGAGAGAGATAGCGCACATTTAAGTGCCCATAACGCCGATGCCAAAGTGAACTTACAGAAGACCGCCGAGCAGCCATAGCGAGGTCCTGAGAAGTACCAGAATCTACAAGCCTGAAAAGACCATGATCCTCAAGACCAACTGCAACAACAGACTGAGTCTCCCTATCAGTGATGGTGCACTGATATGAACTGAAGGTGATATCTAGCCGTGTAGAGTGTCGCAATATCTGATAGACTGAGAGTAGATTAAGTTCCATCCCTCGAACGTGGTACACATTGAGGAAAATGAGATTCCTCCCAGAAGACTGAATTTGGATGTTGCCTTTGCTGACAACAGTGTACTCTTCCCCTCTACCAAAAATAACTGAATTTGAATAAGGCTAGAAGTCAGTGAACCAGTCTCTATGGTGGGTTAAATGACGAGAGGCACCTGAATCAATGTACCAGGCAGACGACTGGACATGATCTGCTGGTCTTTTAGCCATGAAGGCGTAAAAGGCAGATTCTGTTTGCTCAGTGTGCTCTGCGCTGTTCGCTTTGGGTTGCAAACCGGATTATTTAATGACGGTAGCTAAGTGCTTCCGACAGTCAACCTTCATGTGACCATACTTGTTGCAGTAGTTGCATTGAATGTTCTTTTTCTTGGAGCCTTCTAATGCTGGAGCAGAAGGCCTCTTTTGAGAAGACTGCTGAGAATACTGCTGAGAATGATACTTGCCCTTATCCTTCTGAAAGGATTTAGCAGCAAAGGTTTGCTTGGTGGAGGTCGAGCTGGAACTGCTACCGAACTCTTGTTTCCACCAATCTTGCTGAAGCAGAAGTGTGCAAAGATCAGTGAACTTCAGATCAACACTAGGAGAAGTGATGTTGAGAGTCGATATAATGCTCGTAGGACTTGGGTAAACTTTTGAGGGTTATTACCACAATGTCCTCTTCCTCCATCTTGCGTCCAATGGCAAGCAACTGATCACGTATTTCTTGAATCTTATTCAGGTGATCCTGTAGCGATTTCCGTTCAGTCATGATAATAGAAAACAAAGTGTTCTTGAGAAAGAAGGCTCTACTTTTATGTGAAGTCTCATGTAGGGTTTTGAGATGCTCGCATATCTCGACAGTTAATTTGCCGGATGGAATCTAAGGGAGCTGATCATCAGCCACTGATAATTTGAGAAACATGACTGCCTCCCGATTCTACTGGTCATAGGTAACTTGATCAGGACCAGCTGTAGTCGGACGCTTAGTAATACCCAGAACCACTTGATCACTGCTGCGATATTTGAAGATGGTGAGCATCCGCTGCTTCCTCGTGCTATAATTCCAACCATTCAACTTCTGATTTCCCTCGAGCATAAGATTCGTCAGTGATGCCATGGCACAAATTTCAGTGAAAAACGTGTAGAATATAGAAGGAACGTACTTCGAGGCAAAATGTTGGAAGACCCAAAAAAAATGAAGTGGTACCCAGAAGAGAGCTCAAAAAACCCAGAAGGAATATGTTATCAAGTTCTAGATTCGTTGGCTCAAAAATTGAGACACAAAAATCAAGGCAACCAAAAAAAAAGGACGAGAACCCAATTGAGCTCTTGAAAAACCGACCAAGAATCTGTGATCAAAAAATTTTTCCGAGAAAAAAATAGGGTTTTTGAAGGAAACCCTAGGTCGCGACTTAAAGCTCAAAAAAATGGCGAATTTGTAGAGATGGGTGAAGCAAGAACCGCCGTTTTTAGAAGAACCGACCGTAATGAAGGTCGAAATATGAAGGAATCTGGAACTGGAATGGCTGCTGCAGATGTAGAGGTCAAGAACGAAGCCACAGAACGCGATTTGAATGTCGCTAGATGCAGACAGTGGCTTGGTTTTGAGACGCGAAGTGCAGAAGAGACCGCACGATTTGAATGGAAGAGGCGACGAAATCGTGCGGTTGGTAGTAGGAAGACGTCGTCCAACAGTTGACAAAAAAACCAACAAGCCAAAAACAAATGCAGAAAGTAACGTCAATATTGACGTAAGGAAACCAAATTTTTGCAACCTAAAAAACATTTATTGAAAACTCTAATCGGGTTTGTATAGCAGAGAGCACAAAAAACGGATTTCACAAAAGATTTCGAGAAAAAAATAAAGAGCAGATAATTTCGAAAATGAAATTATTATTATTTTTTTTTCCGAAAAAGAAATTTGGCTCTGATACCATATTGTGGTAAAAATACTTGATATATTAACAAGGATCGAAAGATCCATATATACAAATGAATAGACGATGTTTCCTTAGGAAACGATCTCAAAGAATAGAAACATTCTATTCTAACTACAGAAGACTAGATATTAGAAAGATTCTAATATTTACAATATATTTACAACAGATAATAGATAACCATTAATAGAATATAAATATTAATTTAATATTTTCATTCATCATTTAGTCAATTAACATCAAATACACAATAATTGAGATAAATAGAAGCTACTTTGCACACATACACAAGTTTACATATATCACATAAGTATAAATGCCAATTTCTAAAGGAAATAAGTTAAACTAAATAACACATTAGAAATATAAATAGTGTCA
>MU227262.1:708620-725693 GCA_018584345.1 Thuja plicata | reverse complement strand
TTATTATGTCTAGGAGGATAGTTTATAGCTTATGATCACTAGGGGGTGTGAATGAGGGACCCATAGTGGCTATATCTTTCACCATTTGTTTGAAATAAGAGGAACGGGCCACATGAAATGGGATAGCATTAGCAAAAATGAATTTAGCAATGGATGGCTCTGTAACTTCCTGTGCTGGTGCATTAAACATACTTTCCACTGTTCCCTTCTCACCACCACTCATCTTCCTCTTTCCTCTTTTCTCAATAGGACTAGTACCAATAGTGGATGACATAGGCCTAGATGATTGTGCATTAGATAAAGAAGTTGATGGCATCGTCAAACCTTGTTTCCCCATTTCAGCCTCCATGTGCAATCTATAGCACTATTTTCTCTCCTCATTAGTTAAATCTGGACAAGCTACAACCCCATGGCATGTGCATGAACCAAAAAAGTGTGACTTCACACTTGTATAGCTGTCCCTAAAGTCATCATTACAAACATGACAATCTCCCACCCTAGTCCCTCCTGATTTTTTTTTTCTTTTGACCCCTAGGTGTAACATATTGGAGAGGAGGTTTTTTCTTGTTGTAAGGGCCCATTTGCATATTTGCTCGATTGTTGAAGGGCACTTAAACAAATCAGGTTGCTACCCACTGCTAGCCTCAACACTTTGAGTTTGACGACCCCCATTTCATCCTCACTACTACTACCCTCACTGCTGCTCATTTTGGTTTTTAAATTTTTTTGAGATTGAAGAATGAACTGAAGCAATGCAAAAAAATGAGACTTTTCAAAGCTTAAGCTTTGAAAAAAATGAAAAATACGAGTATGGAAGGATGTTTAAACTTACCTCTTCCAAGCTCTTGCTTCCTAAGATGGTAAAATCACTTCCACAGACCCTTGCGGCTGCTCCTTCAAATAAAACATCAAAACCCTTGCTACTACTGTGAATGAGAGTAGAAACTTGAAACAATGAAATGTTATGAATGTGAAAAAATGACACAATGCAATAGATGAGCCACGTTTTTGGCTTTTTAGGGCAAGTATGGAGAAGGGGCCCACAAAACGGCCCCCAAGAAGCCATGGTGGACATCATTATTTTATTTTTTTTGACTTTTTTCATGGTACGATGTTGGGGATGGTTGATTGTCCCGGGGATGGTCGGGGGATGACTACGGCATCCCTGGCCATCCTCGGGATGTACGACTGTCCCCAACATATTAGGGCGGTGTCCTTAGATTTCCGGGATGTCCCCTACTCAATTTTGAAAATCGGGGACAGGGTGGGGATGTCCCCTGGCCGCTCCCCTGTCTTGGAAATGTCCCCGGTACGCGGATGGGGCTTTTCAGGTCGGAGACGCGTCCCTAGGTTACACTGGTTTTAGTGCTTTTCAAAATATTCATCATATTTCGTAGGATCTAGAGGACTCATCAGTTTTAGTGTGAAAGGTTGCTTCAAACTCCTAGAAGCTCAGTCATGTGCAAGTTGCTATTTTTAAAAGTGGTCATATCTGATAGTAGCTATATTAAATTGTTCTATTTCCAGGCAATGGATGAGAGCCTATTTTAGGCCATTTGTATTTTATAGTTTATTTTAAGATTAGTTTGCTTTTAAGTTTTCTTTCCACTTTTCATGCAGCTTGTGGATAGGCTATTTTAAAGCAGTCTATTTTGGGATATTTTGTTATTATTTTTAAAATCCTTATTTTTTATTGTAGCATATATATAATTGCTTTGAGCATGTTGTCTTGGAATGATTGTTGAAAGTAGGCTTCTATTGTAGAAGCTATTATTCAATTGAAGTTATATCATGGAACTCAGAGCTGAAAAACTTGGAGTCGGCAATAACTTGGCTGGCCCAAAGTTTTTAAAGACTTGGGACTTGGCAAAAACTCAAGGAAAAATGGCAATAACTTGGCAAATTTATCGAACACTTGAAAATATACAATTTCTTAAAATATTTGTTAAAAACACACATACAGTGAATTTGTAGAACATTTTACCGATTTCAATCATATATAAATCAAAGTTTGAGTTAAATACATACCATAGACCAAGAAACAAGTGCAACTAGTTCTTTGCTGTACTCAAGGGGCATAGTGTCTTGCCGCTTGGAGCTTAGATTGAGAGTAATGGCTTCTCTCAACCTTAGCTTGACATTTCTGTGTTTATTTGCTAGTATCATTTAATTGGATTTCTAATCCATGGTTTGTGACATATACAAAATCACTCTTTAAAGGATATGAAAACAAATCTGCTTTTGTATTAGAGTTCAAGTATGAAGTTTGTCACATTTTTATTTTATTTCATTGTCTACATGTGTATGGTATATCTGACTGATCTGTTTATGTATGTATTTGAATTATTTGAATATGAGATGCAATATAGTTAATTTTTCCCTGGATTTTTTTTGTTTTCTATATTGTTTCAATTTTGCAAGTTTTGCCAAGGCATCTAATTTTGGCATCGAACCTAAGGCTGGGGCAAAAGATGGCTTGCTGAGTCTGAGTCTCAACATTATTCAAATACCTTATCTTTGTAATTGCATAAACTCGTAATGGGTGGAACGTCACACATCTTGAGAAATTGTTCATGATATAACAAATAGTGGGATTTTCTGCATACAGCTGGGAATCATCTTGGAAACAATTTGAGTATGCAGTTAAAATTGCAGGTCTTATTTTGCCAAGTACAAACTTGCGAGATCCAATCATAAGGGTGGATTTTAATCCCTGGAACACATGATTCTTTGCTTCTTTTGTTCCAACTATTGCACTTCTAGTCTATCAGCTAGCCATTCTTTTTGGTTGACCTAGTGGATGTCCTTGTCACTATATTAGATATATCTGACATAGATGTACTTGCAGTGGAATATTATAGAACATTAAATGCAATATTGCCTTATCCATCTGATCATCCTTGGTCATCAATGATGCCTTTGCCGATTTCTCCACGAGCTCAAAAATTCGCATAGCTTTGTTTTTGTTCAAATTTCCATCTTGATCTCCATGCTCCAAGGCACAGCCTCACATCCAAGGAGGAGGAAGCATGGAGTGAAACTTCATTGCAACTATCTAAGTGCTTCTGCTAAGTGTTTCTTAGTCCACTTAACACTCTCTTAAATTGCTTATTGCCGGACTTTATCATAGTTGCAAACCTAAATTTGCAATGGCAGAGATTCTTTATTTCTTGTGTTTTAAACTGTTAGTGCGCGAAATATCACAATCGTTCAGGCAGGCTACGTTTTTTTTCAAATTTATATAGTTCCAAATTCTCTTTGCTGTGTTCTTATCATATAGGTGGGGCTGAATTTTTGTGACCTTTATTTATGCCAACTTTTTAAAGTACATTTATATCAATTGTTTGCTTGATTAGCTTATGAATCAGTCATTTCTAGAAGGGTTTAGATTTTTGATGATTGTATATTGCTGTTCAGCTATTTGGCTTTCTTTTTTATTATATCTTCTACTCTTCTTGGTATGTTTTAACTGAGGAATTTTCAGTGGCTTTCCATGTTATTGCTTGTACCCTTTGTAGATCAATTGATTGTGTTCATATCTCAGTTCTTTTTGACACTTTGCTTTGATGGCTTGTAGATTTGGCTTTTGAACTGTCAAAAGACACTTTTACAAATTTGGAGAAAGACAATATTCTGGCTTTCTTGGAGAGGGCTTGGCCAAGACTTGATGCATGGTTTAATTGGTTCAATACAACTCAAACAGGTAAAGACTGTACTTGTTCATTGGCAGTGGTAATAATCTAAACAACATGCACTCTTTGGTGTTTAGAATTGGCAATATCTTCAAGAGCACTACATTTAGAATTGTCAGTGTGTCTTAAAAATAATTTTATGTATTCTACTGTTTGTATATTTTTCAATGGTAGTTATTACATGTATGATAAATGAGAACCATAGAAACTACAAATAGGCTTCTTTTATATTTAGTAAATGAAAATGGCTTCCGTGAATTACCAACAATTTACAGAGCCAAGTAAAAAAACTTGCCAAATCTGAAAGAGTCTCTTGGTGTTGGTTGTTTTTGGCATGTGTAAAACTCAGGTTTCACATTGATTTTGATCAATTTGTTTATCATTAGTCAGGTTGTCGTTTTGGCTTATCAGTAGCAACTGAGTTTTTACCCTGCCAAAGTACAAAGTTGTTTCTTCATGGTCCAGGGTTTCAATGAACTATTCTTGTAGATTGCCTGAGGTTAAACTATTCCAGGAGAAAATGAGAAGGGTCCTGACTGGTGGACGCTCCTGTGTTGCAAAGAAGAAAGAAAATGCCATTTTTGAATTGTAAAACAGAATTGGTGAATGGATAAGAAAAGTCCTTCGGCATGCTATCTAAGTGGTAATGACAGCACAAGACAAAATGCAAAGACAAGGTTTAGAGAAGCACAATATTCCAGTGTAAAGCCAACAAAAGTTCCGCCAGTGGTGAAATATTGAAAGAATTATGCCTATGGATTGAATGCTTTTACTTGTCAAAGTGTGGCATCATTTTGTGGTGGCAAAGCCAGTCCAAAACGTTTTTCAAAAGTGGCAGAGTGGAGCAAAGTGCATGTTATGAAAGAGGAAGAATATCAGTTTAATGAAGCACCATTTGAAAGAGGCGTTGCTAAGACCAAAACTTTGCCAAAATATTAGAAAGTGGGCAAAGGGTTTAGTGATCAATGCCTAGAGCGAATGAGAAGGGCTTCAGGTGCACCTTTAAAATGTCAAAGCCCAGTCAAATCCCCAAGCAAGTCAGGAAATATGGCATGAAATGATGAGAACTCTGCCTAGTAAGAGAATGGCAAAGTGTCTTGAAAATTCAGCCAAAAATAGGGCATCATCATTAGTGAAGCTCACCAAGCTCATATGAGTTTTATTTATCAAAATATGGCGCAGAATCCAAGTGGAAAGGCACAGTTTGAAAGTGGGGGAGTTGTTATGTATTAATTTTTTTGTGTAAAGTGTTTGTGGGCATGTAATGTCCCCATTTTTGCGTTTCCCTTAGTGCCAGTGTTTCTAGCAGGGTTGCCCTATTATCCGGTTCCTGTAGGCTAGCATATTGCATAGGAGATCCATACAGGGGCTTATGGAGTCACCCAAGGGCTTTGTGAGCCAGTTTGGCCAGTTTGAGACAATCTCCTAGATTTTAGGAGGAATCCCTAGTTTTTAGGGATTGACTGGGAGTTGATTAGAACGCATCAGGCGACCTCCGCGATCAGCCTGGAGACTTTTGGCGTAGTTCCTACTTTTATGAGGGGTTCCTTAATTTTAGGAGACTGTTAGCTCGCATTTGTCAAACAACAGGTGTCATTAGACAAAATCTACATTGGGGTCCAGATGAGTGAGCTATGAATAAATTGGAAAGTTAAATTATTTCCTAAGTTAGATGTTAATAAAATAATAATAATAAAAGTGATTATTATAATCACTTTATAATATTTAATAAGTTATAATAAAAGGGGGTCATGGTACAACTTCCTAGATTGATAGTCTCAAGTCATGACTTAAGTTGGGGCCATTTTTATAATAAATAATGAGGCCTTGAGATGGATCGATGCCTTAAGTGGGAAATTAATTAAAATAAAACATATTTTATGTTTATTAAATAAATAAAGAAACCTTAAAGAGAGTTCGATTTGCAATTGGAGGGAAAAAAAGAAATAAAAGATGGAGAGATCCATTTTGTCATCATCCAGGTTTATTATTTTTATAGCAGCATTGGGATATGAGCCTTCATGAGGGTTTGAATCAGATTTTGTCTTTTGGGAACAAAATCTCCTGAAGGAAATTGGAGTGGGACATAGCCCCAGCTCTTGGTGACAGGGATTTGCTATAAAATCAGTTGATTTTACTTTTCATATAGGGATCAGTATTTGATGATATTCCACAGTTCAAATTGTTGGAAAGGGGAATTATACATCTGAATTGCAGATTGGTAATTGGAAGGGCAAAATTATTTATATTGTACATTCCCAGCAGCATCCGTACAGTCTAGGGCTTTATTCATTTTCACCCAGCTTGGATGTGTGGGAAGGAATATCAGATCTGTTCAGCAATTTAGTTGTATTGGGCACAAATACAGTGTTTTCCAGTCAGGAAAGATAGACCCGGAACTTCTAGGGGTTTACTCACAGCCACCAGTCATACGACAACCTGTAGCAACAGTTACCTGCCATACAAGCACAGATCTGACTTACAAAATCTGTTTGGAGGATATTTTCAGCAGATTGGGGGTGAATTCAGATTTGTAGTGCTAAATTATCAATATTGAATTGCTGCTATACTTCAGATGTATGTATTAGCTGGGTACAGCCCTGATAGTGTTCATCTGAAAGAAATAAAAAATCAGACTTAGTCTTTATTGATGCATTGTATTTGTTAAATTTCATTTCAGTATTTTATTTCCAGCATTAGTAGTTTGCTTGCATAGACATCATTCCAAAAACACAAAAATTATAAAACCCTCAAAATTCCAAAAAATCAGAAAACCAAAAAAAAAAGATTTGCTTAAAAATCAGAGTTGCAAAAGTTGTATTCCGGGGGTGGCCATTACAGGGCATCGGGGGTGGTTATAAGCATTGGGTGGCTGACGGTTGTGTTCTTGTAACCATTGGGTCCTTTAAATATATCGTGTTTTGTTAAGGAAAGTATTACGATCTGGATCAACTTTGATCCCTAGATAACCATCTGCGGTCTTCTTTCATAATTATTTCATGTGCGAATGAAGATATATTTTACTCCTATATCTGGTATGCATTGTCATCTCTATTATTAACTCATGTATTTATTTCATCAGATAGAGCAGTAAACACAAAGTCTGATTTCCCTCAATGCATTGACTCATTATAAACATGGTGAAGAAATGCATCCATCTTGGGCAACAAGATCTGTTGATGCTCTTCAGAAGGTGAGTGTGGGTTTTAGAGAAAATTGGATGTTCTTTGCCTCTTTCTGATAATCTGCTTCAATGAAACCATCCATTAGAGGTAGAAAGCAACTAGACTCATCATTTATTGCACAGTTACTATCTTCTGAAAATAGAGGTTGTAGTGGGACTATAAGCTTTTGATAGCATTTCTTATTCTTACCAAACATTAAGAGGCTCAAGAGAAGTGCAATCTCTAATGGGATTTATATCATCTCCATGTCAAAATGATGAATTATGTGTGGATATGGAGGTTGGTAATCTTAAATTTCGATCAGATTTGAGTGTAGAAGGAATTTTAATTTTAATTATGTTACTTCTCACAATTTAATAATGACTGAAATACTTTATATATATATATATTGTCAAACAATTATATTCTGAATATATATATATATATATATATATATATATATATGAGAGAACATATCAATTGTTATCTTGCACTTTCAAATTACTGTACAGGATTGTTGTCGGTATGCCTCTCATATATATATATATATATATATAATGAAGAGAAGGCATGCCTTCACGCAAACTAAGTGCCCGTGGAGACATGCCTCTCCATAGACATGCTCCTTCATAACACAAACCGATAATATCGGTATTAAACAAAAATGCTGTGCATAAACAATAATGCATAAACTGATATATGAATCGGTATTATTAACGATGCGTAGACCGATGCTTAGTAATCGGTATTACTACCAATACATAACCGATGCTTAGTAATCGGTATTCATTAGCAATACAAAACATGATAATTAGTATCGGTGTTTTCTAGTATCTGATACTTATTACTATGTAAACATCGATACTAATTATCTATTCTTGTTCATTGATACTATATGCAATTTGGTATATATATTAATCAGTCGATATATAGAATCGACTCAGCATAATCGATACTTTAATCAGTTCAATTTTATATATTATAATTTGGTTGATATTATTATGTATATATATATTATAATAATAATAATAAAGAGGCACTCGAATATTATATATATATATATTTATATATTGCTCAATTTCAATCATAATTATAATAATCATCATTTATATGTGTATATGATTTCATTGATTGGATTTCTCTGACCAAAGCAACAAATCATTAACACTCCCTCTTAGATAGGGAGGAGAATACAAAATACAATAGAGTCCACACATAATGTGGAATGAGTATTACCTCAAAGTAATACAAATATCATTTCTCATGATACTCATCATAAGGATGTCATTTCATGACATTTAGAAGTAATGGTCTACAAATATCAATACGTATGATATTCACCATAAAGATATCATCTCATGATATCAGGAGCAATGGTCTACAAATATCAACACTTATGATATTCACCAATTTGCTCACACTATCCATTATGGTATGTGCACTGGCATCAACCATATGATTGCCTACCATATGGATATGTATATGGCATGTCCATGGATATTAAGAACTCAATATCCTGCCATGAACTATCATGATATGAGCTCAGATATCAACCATATGATATCTATCATTATAGATAGTTAAGTTATTGTAAAGTCGTCACTTTGCAATAACCACAAAAAATGCAAGTGATAATCATTAGAAAGTCGCCACTTACCAATGATGCACATAGGGGCGCATAAAATAACACAAATTGTATTTATATTAGTACAATGATCAATGATACTGAGATTCAATCTCAGAATTTAGATTTTAACCATACCAAGTTTACCTATGAAGTATTCTATCTTTGTTTTGGCGAGAGGCTTGGTGAGAATGTCTGCTGTTTGATCTTCAGTACTAATATGTCTCAATTGGATTACTCTTCTCTCCACCATGTCTCTAATGTAGTGATAAGCTATTTCAATATGTTTAGATCTGTCATGGAATACAAGATTCACTGAAATCTTTATACAACTTTGGTTGTCATAGTGGATGATGGTGGGATCGAAAGATTGTCCAAACAATCCTACGTGGAGTTTTCTCAACCATACTGCTTCTCGTGGCCCTACAAATGCTGCAATGTACTCTGCTTCTGTGGAGCTCTGTGCAACTGAAGATTGCTTCCTGTTGAACCAAGATATCATAGCTAATCCTAAGTTGAAGCAACACCCTGAAGTGGTCTTATGATCCACTATACCTCCAGCCCAATCTAAATATGTATATCCATGTAGGTTTAGATCTACATCCTTATACCTTAGGCTGTATCCAATTGTTCCACGAAGATATCTCAAAATGTGTTTTGTTGCAACTAAATGTATCTGCTTAGGTTCACACATGAACTGACTGAGTGCATTTACAACATAACAAATATCTGGTCTAGTATTTACTAAATACATTAGGGATGCAATCATCTGACGGTAGAGGGTGGGATCTGCTGATTTTGAGCTTATAGCTGCTTCTCTCAACTTGTGTAAGTTTGTTTCCATGGGTGTAGACATAGGCTTGCAATCCATCATTTCGAATCTTTTCAAAATGTCAACAATATATTTCCCTTCATTTAATATAATATTATTATCCCGTTGCCAAACTTCTAGTCCAAGGAAGTAGTGAAGAATATCTAAGTCCATGTCAAATTCGGATGCAAGATCTTGTTTACACTTGGTGATGAGATGATCTTCCCCTGAGATCAACAAGTCATCAACATAAAGAATAAGAATCAACATATCTCCATTTATTACGTTGAAGTAGAGGTTTGGATCAACATCATTCTTGGAGAAACCAAGTCCTGATAGGTAGTGATGTATCCTTTCATACCAAGCTCGAGGTGCCTGTTTGAGCCCATACAACGCTTTATTTAATTTGCAAACATGAGAGTGTTCTCCATGCACTACAAATCCCTTAGGTTTTTCCAAGTATACTTCTTCCTCTATAATGCCATTTAGGAATGCAGTCTTTACATCCATTTGGTGGATTTTCCATCCCTTTGATGCAACAATAGCAATCATAGCCCTTACTGAGGTATATCTAGCAACAGGTGCAAATGTCTCTTCATAATCAATTCCCTTTTTATGAGAGAAACCTCTGGCGACAAATCTTGCTTTGTATTTTTCAATACTTCTATCTGCTGCATGTTTTATTTTGAAGAGCCATTTAGAGGAGACAACTCCTTTGTCCTTAGGTCTAGGTACAATGTCCCAGACATCATTCTTGATTATTGATTTATACTCTTCTATCATGGCCTCTTTCCAATTTTGATGTTGTAAGGCTTCCTCAACATTAGAAGGTTCTGAATCAATGATTTCGCTGATGAGTGCAACATAACTGGATAATCTATTAGGTCTTTTACTTTTCTTGAAAGTTCCTTGTGGTGCTGCATATTTATCAGCCTCTTCAATCATTTTCCTAGCCCATAGATGTCTTTTCTTGTTTAGTCTAAGTTCATCAGTAGTGTCCATAGGTTCAATGTGATCATTGACTTCTCGTTCACGAGTCTCCCTTTGTATCTCAGAGGAGTGGTCTTACTCAATACATGAAGCAAATTCATCATCTGTTTCATTTACATCCTTAGATCTTTTGAATGCAACATCTTCTTCAAATATTACATCCCTACTTAGTTCAATTTGTCTTTGTCTCGGAATATAGACTCTATAGGCTTTAGAGGTCTCACTATATCCAACAAAGATTCCCTTTTTCCCAGAGGGTTCTAGTTTAGATCTCTTCTCTTTAGGAATGTGAATGTAAACAGGGCAACCAAAATTTTTTAAGTGACCTAAGGTTTTATTCTTGTAAATGCTTCTTCTGGGGTTTTGTTATCAAGTAAGGAACGAGGACATCTGTTTTGAATGTACAATAGTACTAGAGGCTTCAACCCAAAATGAGGTGTGAATATTCTGATCATGCATCATGGCTTTGGCTGCTTCTACAATAGTCCTATTTTTCCTTTCTGCTACCATGTTTTGTTGAGGGTTATAAGGAACAATTAACTCCCTCTTAATCCCAACATCATTACAAAAGGATTTAAAGTTATCAGATATGTATTCCCCCCATTTTCTGATCTTGGTACTTTGATATTTTTGCCAGATACATTTTCTACTAGAGCCTTGAATTCCTTAAACCTTTTAAGGACTTCATTTGACTCTTTACACTTTAAAAAATATATCCAAGTCTTCCTAGAATAGTCATCTACAAAAATAACATAGTACAAAAATACTCTTAAGGAGGGTGTTGATATAGGTCCACATAATTCATAATGAATAATTTCTAATACATTTTTAGATCTACTTTCACTATTATGAAATGTTCTCTTAGTGTTCTTTCCCAAAGCACACCCTTTGCAGATTCCTTCATGTTCTCGACTTAGCTTAGGTAATCCTGTTACCATTTTCTTTATAGAAGGTAGAGCACAAAAATGGAGATGTCCTATTCTTCTATGCCATAGATCACATGTGCTAGAAGATTCATGGATTAATGCTTGTGAAGGAGAAGAGCAAAGCTTCTATAGACATCCATGTCGAAAACCAATTGTATATGCCTTCTTGATGTTTGAATTCTTAGGCCAAGCTAGAACTTTCCCATCCATAAAGGTAATTTGGTATCCTTTGTCCTCAAGTGCAGAAATGGAGACCAAATTATGTTTGATACCAGGCACAAATAGAACATCCGTTAGTTGAAGAGATAGTCCTCACTTCAGTTGAATAGTGCAAGTTCCAATACCTTTCACAGGGTAGTTGGCGTTATCCCCAATTGTGACTTCTTCATTTGAGTCTTCTGTTAAGGAGTCTAGGTGCTCTCTAAATCCTGTTATATGTCGAGATGCCCCACTGTCTATGATCCAAGTATTAAGTCTGGTAGATACTTCACTGGATAGAGCTGAATATAATACAAGTTGTTTTGAATCCATGTTTGTCTTTACTTCAGCAATTGAGGCCTGAGGCTTGAGCCTGTCCGAACATTTCACGACGAGATGACCATATTTATCACATCTAAAGCATTGTACTTTAGATAGGTCCCTCTTTTTGAATGAACACTTTTCATTTTGATTCTTGCCTTTCCTCTTCTTGGGATTTGATCTCTTTCCTCTTTTGCGAGTTTGAGTGTTTAGGATTTGAACGTCTTCATTTGTGGAATTTAACCCAATTCCTCTAGTGATCTATCTTGACTCTTCTTGAATACAATCATTCTTCAATCGATCAAATTTTGGAAGTTTGGGTCGAGCACTTATTCCTTGAATGAATGATTCCCATGAAGTAGGATGTTTGTTGAGGGCTAGCATGGTCAATTCTTTGTTATCAAATGTATGACCAATTGTGGATAGTTGGTTCCTTAACTCAGTTATCCTCAAGAAGTATGAGGTAATAGTCTCTCCTTTATTCATTTTCACATGGTGGAGTTGTTGTTTTAGAGCAAGAGCCCTGCTAGTGTTATTTATCTCAAACATGTTTTCTAGAGTCGAAAACATTTTATATGATGTATCTAATTTTGATATAATTGGAATTATATGGTCTTTTACTCCATCCACCAATAATTTCATAGCTTTGTTGTTGTTCATTATCCATTGGAGTTTCCCATTTTTCTCATCAGGTTCTGGTATTGCTTTCTCCACAAAGCTATTTAAATCATGTTCTTTTAGTGTGAGTATCATTCTGAATTTCCAAGCTACAAAATTTGTAGCTCCTTCAAGTCGATCCTCGGGTCTAACACCAGTCACCATTTTGGTCACCATTTTGTTCAATATGGTTCTAGGCGATTTAAATGTAGATTAGAATTCTTCTTGAAATCTGATCGGATCTTTTCTCACGCTAGCTCTGATACCATGTTAAATTTTGATTAGATTTGAGTGTAGAAGGAATTTTAATTTTAATTATGTTATTTCTCACAATTTAATGACTGAAATACTTTATATATATATTGTCAAACAATTATATTCTGAATATATATATATATATATGAGAGAACATATCAATTGTTATCTTGCACTTTCAAATTACTGTACTTGATTGTTGTCGATATGCCTCTCATATGATATATATATATATAGTGAAGAGAAGGAATGCCTATGAAGAGACATGCCTTCACGCGAACTAAGCTCACGTGGAGACATGCCTCTCCATAGACATGCTCCTTCATAACACAAACTGATAATATCGGTATTAAACAAAAATGCCGTGCATAAACGATAATGCATAAACCAATATATGAATCGGTATTATTAACGATGCATAGACCGATGCTTAGTAATCGGTATTACCACCAATACGTAACCGATACTTAGTAATCGGTATTCATTATCAATACAAAACACGATACTTAGTATCGGTGTTTACTAGTAACTGATATTTATTACTATGTAAACATTGATACTAATTATCTATGCTTGTTCATTGATACTATATGCAATTTGGTATATATATTAATCAGTTGACATATATAATCGACTCAGCATAATCGATACTTTAATCAATTCAATTTTATATATTATAATTTGATTGATATTATAATGTATATATAGTGTAATATATATATATATATATATATATATATATATATATATATATATATATATATAATAAAGAGGCACTTGAATATTATATATATATATATATTTATACATATTTATATATTGCTCATGATCAATCATAATTATAATCATCATCATTTATATGTGTATATGATTTCATTGATTGGATTTCTCCGACCAAAGCTACAAATCATTAACAAGTAAGAACTAGGTATATTAGTGGTATCTTGAAGTTGGATTCCTGTTGCTAAGTATTAGATGTTATCAAAGGCATTTTTGCATTATGTGTCTAGTTGATATTTGGTAATTAGCCAAATTATTTCTTGCAAATTAATGGACTCCAGCTTAATTCACACAAATTTAAGCCAGAATACAGTAGCAAGTAATCAATTAATCAACACCATTCAAAGCTTTCCTTCCAAAATGGCTCCCCTAATGTTAAAACACATAGGATGCTGTTTGTCAAATATGTTGTAATATTGTAAAAGAATTTCAGAATCTCATAGATATGCGAGACACATAAATTGGTTAACGAAATAGTGTATGCTGTGGACTTAATTTGTATAATAATTTGTTTATATTTAACATTTGAACTCAAACTGCAACACTTTTCCTTAGTGCAAGTACTTATTAAGAATGAATGAACATTGTTCTTTTGAAATGTCTATGAATGATCAAGGACAGTTCAACTGGATTGGAATGTACAACTATTAGAATAGCAATGTAGTACGGCAAAAAGGGCCCTAGACTTGAAGGTGACAACATAAAGCAAAGAAAAGCAAGGAAACAATGAAATAAACAATTCATGTACAAGTTTTCTGTGTTCTACACTCTTTGCAAGTATGGTCTTGGTATTATGCCATATTGTAGCCTCTTTTGGTGTCAGGACCCACTGTCATTAGCTTCTTGGGTTCTTGCAGGGCTTAGTAATGCTCTTTTCCTAGATTATGGCTACTTCAACTGTATTTCTGGGTGCATGATTTTTGTTTTAATATTAGGCACCATAAGTGTTCTTCAAGAATTTCTTATTATTTTGCATAGGGAAGTTTTGTCATTGGGAGGAAAACTTAGGTTATAATATTCTAGGCCGAGCTGTATTTTTTATAAAAGTTTGTGACAGCCATGGCCATGTCTTTTAAATAACCGTCTCTTTTAGAGCTTTCTGAATGATACTTTGCTAGAAAATCCAAATAATTTTGATATGCAGCACTCATTCTTAGAATGTATGTGCAGACATAGTAGTGCTGTCTCATTGTATAGGTACGCTCTGCAACATGTCTCTGGATATAAATGCCAGGGAGTCTCTAACATTTCCATGAGTGTTCTAGCTCAGTTGTCATGTCTCACATAGATTAAATCGTTTGAGTTTTTGTATAATTTCTCTACTTTTTTATTCATTTATTTTCTTAAGATAATGTTTTATTAGTTGGTGCTTATGAATTTTTCTTTCAGGAAAGTATCCCGCTAGCTACTTTTGGCATGGAAGAGATAATACAACAGATCGGGAGCTAAACCCAAAGGTAGCCTCTCTTCAACGAACTTAACATGTTTAACTAAAATTTTCCTTTCAAAGACAATTCTACAGTTCATATAAATAAATTTTAAGCTTTGCTTGTTCAGTGGTATGGCTAGGATATTCATTTCTTTTGATAGATACTGGCTTTATGAAACCATCATATATTAATATACTTATTCTAGTCTCCTCTGGAATCCTATTTGAGCTAGTGTTTGATTGCATGTTTTTTTATTTTGTTTGTGCAAATGTCAAAATGGGCCGTCACTGTTTATCTGAGAATGGTCTTCATTTGTTGGAATGCTATTTCAGTTTTTGTTATTTTGTTCACACTCTTCCCCTTTGCTCAGTGGGTAATAGTCTCAACTATCCAGTAGAGCTATTGAAAAACATGTAAATTTCACACAAGATACCAAAAACCATCACCTGCACAGGCACACACACATTATAAACTATTTAAAAAGTTAATGAAAATAAAACATAGGACCTAGGAATTGTAATGTCTATGTTTTTATATTGTGCATATTTTTTTAACCATTAAGTATTGCTAGAGGTCACCTGTTCGAAGTGTTGCAATCATTAGGGGTTACTTTAAACTCGACCATTTAACTTTGATTATAATAAGCTAATAAATTGGGTCATATATTCGCTCAGGTTTGGTATGGCTAGGTTTTTTTACACTACAAATTTACAAAATTAAGCACAAAACACAGCTAATAATAGATAATTTAATGTTGATTGTGAAACGATATAGATCAAAATGGTTTATATTAGTGCATCGACACATGCAAAGTTGGTAGAATACATCATATTGCTCTTCACTGAGACCATCAATGGCGTGAGCTGGTTCATTGGAAGGACAATATAACACCAATGCCACTAACAGTAGCTGCGAAACTGATTCTTTCTGGGGTTGTGCTGGAGTAGGACCTTGGGCAAACTCAGGCCAGGTATGGATCAGTATCAGAGCTTGGTCTGGACCGGTTTGAGTTCAACCAAAGTTCTTGCAGAACACTGTAACATAGGTATCCATATAATTCATTCCATAACAGCTCTGATTTTAGGATGACAAGAATTTTTTTTTGATTTGCTTAATTGAAATAGAGGCTATATTGTTTTCCATTGAGGAGTAGATCATATTGATATTCCATTACTTGAAGTCCAATAAAGAAAAATAAGCGAAATCATCGTTCATAGATTGTTTGTCAATGTGGGTTGGGTGAAGCAGTTTTCTTGGGGAAATAAATCATCTTATCTAAATACTGAAGAGGATTTGCAAAATAAGCAGAAAACAAGTCTTCTGCTAGTACAGGGGGTGTATAAGAATATTGGTATCAGAAAAAGGAAAAGTGATGATCAAAGGCTTCTCAAATCCAAGATTTGTTCATATAATTTCAGATTTGTTCATATCTTGACTTTCTAAAATCAATATTTTCTTCTTCAGGTCAAATGTGACCACATTTTTTTGCACGTTCTAAAACCAAATCCATTGTTTTTGCAAAATCAAATCTGGGTAATTGCTTCTTTCACTTTTGTAAAATCAAATCTGATCTTTTTCTGGTCATATCTGACTACATATTTTTATATGTTGTAAAATCAAATCTGGGTGTATTGCTTCTTTCACTTTTCTAAAATCAAATCTGATCTTTTTGAAAATCCAATCCAAGCCTGTCTTTTCTTTCACTTTAGTTAAAGATGGTCCCTTCCAACACCAAACCTGATACTATAGTTTCTTTCATTTATTTTGCAAAATAGGAGGTTTAATGAGGATAAGTGTATTCACAAGTCAAAACCAGATGGATAGGAGGTCCTCACTAGCAGGGAGAATGCTTTGAAACTTGATGAAAGTAACATTACCTTATGAAGGGAAAATTGCAAAGATTAAAAAAATAAAGGGCATTTTAGGGGTCAAGGCAAGGAAGTGAGGGAGTGAGGCAGCTGTGTGATATACAGCCTTAAATATTTTTGAAGGTTTTCTGAATGCTGTGGTGGTACCCTAAATTTTGATAATTTAGAAGTCCCAATCCGTTATCAAGAAGCATGTTTCTCGATACTAAAAAATATCAAAGGAAGGAAGTTTTATGACACAAATAAATAGAACTAACTAATTGAAGCCTTCAGAAAATGCTGGAATTTAGACCTGCTACAAAGATGATTTCGACAGAGGATAAAGATGGTCGAATTTTAAAAATCTAAAAACGACCC
>MU227262.1:672706-693391 GCA_018584345.1 Thuja plicata | reverse complement strand
TACTTTTTAATCATATCTCTCCAAGAACTATATAGATTGGATTATTATGCAAATTGCACCTTTCATAATTGATTGTGTATTCTAATCCATTGAATAACTAATCGATTGATTAGTTAGTCTGCTGGTTGCCATCATCTCATTGGCAATGACTCGGAAATAGAATGCCAATTGTCATATGTAACTGCCTCCTATTGCTATGCAGAATTTTATTGTATACTGTCTATCAACATGCTACTATGTTAATTGCTGCTTCTCGAAATGAATACCAGACTTCTTATGTATCTATTTGTTTATCCCTTTAAGTTAGTCTATATTGTTTCTGCCTGACTGTCTTGGAATTCGTATTCGGTCAAAGCCTCTTCAGAGTCTTATAAATATTCGTTTGCTGTAGGCAAAGACTGTCCGGTGTAATGAAAGCATTATAGTTCACTGACTTGCAGGGATGGAATCCAAAGTACTGTGTTTAGATCTTCCTGGAATGTATTGTTCATAAATTTATATGAATTGATTACGGTGGCATATAATATTTAATATTCCTATGAATTGGTCCCTCTATAGGGGCACACATATTTCCTCACCCAAATAATAATATCAAACTCCTTCAGACTTGAACCACCTATAATAATGAACTTTCAATGTTCACTATAGTCTTCAATGGAATGGCTATGCATAATGTATCAAAGGTCACAGAATATAAATAGTTTGTATTAAGTATTCCACCAGCAATGAGACTTAGATCTCCTCTTTTCTCATTTATTTGTTTGGATTTGGGGACATCACTAAAGGTATTGCTCAGCTAGGGTTGATTTGAAATTTCATAAACAATTCAGATCTGGCTGTTTTTAATGCACACAATAACTTTTCGAAGCCCTGAAAATCAATGTAGAAACCCTAAATACGATGGGCAAGATTGCAGCAACATTGTAGCAGCTATGTGTAAATTTATAAAAATCTCTTCAAGTTCTCAACGAATTAGCACATTTGTGATCCTGATTGGAATCACCCAAAATGGGAGATCAAGGATTTCCTCCTTGATCTCAAATGTGGAATCCAAGAGGGTTTTCATCCTCTTAAACCTCAAATAATCTAAGGCTTTTTGTCCTTGGATGCCAAAACTCAAACATCAAAGCACAATGGAAAATGCCAAAATGCAATCAAAATACCAAATGAGGCTAGGTGCCCTATTTTTATACTTTCCAATTTGGGCCCTTCGTTAAATTTCCCTCCAACTAGTATTTCAAAATGCTTTTTATTTTATTTTTAGTATTTCAAAAAATACTTTTTATTTTAATATGTTTATTTTATTAATATTATTTAAGTTGCCTCTTTAATTTGAAAATTGTTGGGCCCAACTTAAAATAGTATTAAAATTTATTTCTCTTGCTTTTGTCTACAGCCTATGGGAAATGGAAATAGGCTATAGTTCTCTGTGGCTATTTCCAAAAAGGGGACATGGCATAAGAGTTGCAGGTTGTCCCAATTTTTCCATTTTTCAATTTTACAGAACATTGTAAGGCTACAAAAGGGGGCAATTTGGAAGGAGAAAACCTCGTTGATTCTATTTTGATTCTCATGACTGAGCTGTGAAAGAACTATTGACTCATCAATTGAGCATTGATATTCTTAAATAGAGTTTGAGAAAGTAGGTGGAGAGTTGTGATTGGAAGGGTTGTGGGGTGTTGGAATTATTGTCATTGATGTCAAAGTTGAGAAGACAAAGTTGTCATTGATGTCAAAGAGATCGTTGTCAAGAGATCATTTGAAGAAGATATTTTTGAAGGAAATATTGCACCAAAAGCTACTAATCATACATCTCAAGGTATTTTCTGAAGCCAGAATTGGGGCCATCACACATCTCAAAGGAATTATTTGATTCAGTTTTATTTTGGGGCCAATCATTGTTAATGATGTTGCTAATTAGAGGCTGAATATGAATGTCTTTCTTTGGCAAATCTGTGAAGCCTTCAAGATCCTAAAGTAGTCCATTTTGGAGCTTCTTTATTGCTGAATTTGTTGCAGAGTATACAACAGATAAAGAGATCAAGCGTGGTGTGATTTTTCCATCTTACGAAGGTATGATTGGACACATACCTATAGGGAAGTATGTGAAATTAAGAAGACAAGAATGAACATTACACATTCCAAAATGTTAAGGGTCTAAAGAATATAAAACATTACACATTAGAGTGGCAATTAGAAGGGTGGCAGACTTTGCAGACGGATATTTGTTAATGCGAGTTTCGTTCCACTTACACAACATGCAGGATTAAACACTCAATGCTTCGAGGTGAAACATAGAACATCAAACCCTCTCTTGAACAAAGTTATCTCCCATGCTAAGCTTTGCAATTCGAGATCATGGAATGACTCCAAGGTTCCTATAACTTGTGGTTATCCAACCTAGTTGAAATGATGTGATTTGCTGGTTAATCACTTAAGGGGACTTAAACTATTTTCTCAATTGGTAATCACACTTAGCTTTGCAATGTATACTCAAATATCTCTCTTGACTTCACTTCTCAAATCTCTTAAACTACTTCTACCTTTAACTATGAATTGAAGGATTAGTGGATGGACTAGGACTCTACTAAATGAAATCTTATCAGCGACCTCAACCTCACTTAGTGCAAAGCTTCAAAGGATCTCAAATAGTTTTCATATCAACACCCTCTCCTTAATCCAATTTGGAAGTACAAACTAAGGATCTGATGCCAATTGAACTTAAGTGCATTGACTAGCTTACCACAGAAGGCTTCCTTACAATCAACAAGGAGGCTAGCAGCTTGGTATACTTGAGTCAATCCAATCAAACATCTACCAATAATCTCATGCAATCTACAATCTATCTCGACTCTTACTTCAACAACTTGAAATGAAAATCCTATCTTAATTGTGGAAGAGCACCATGCAATAACACAAAGTTGATCAAACTTAATCACCATGCAAAACACAACAATGACAAGTAGAGCAACTTTGGCATTATATTAGCAACAATTTTCTCCAACCACCTTTACAAATGAGAGCAAATGGCCTTATATAGAAGGCTGAAGTACAAAAAACAACCAAGCTTAAATCAGAATCAATGGCCTAGATTACATCCCATAAACCCTAATTAGGGTTGCCACCTTATCGGCAAATGAGAAGAGGACGCCTCATCCAATGGACTAATAGAAAAATTACAAAGATGACAACCAATGAAATGGCGCCAAATGGTCAGCCAATCAGAATTACACACCTACCCAAACCCAAACATGAAAGCAAATAGCCACATTGGCTTATATCAAGTGATCTTCTAAGATAGTCTTTCCTTTGTCTTTCATCCTTCTGGCTAAATCAAGGAACTTGACTAGCACACTGTGAACTACCAAAGAGGTGAAAGGGGTGTATTGAATTCTTCTCTCAGCTGCATCCATTTCCTTCTTCGTTTTAGCAAGTGTCTTTTCCTGCTCAGCTAAGCCATCCATAGTGAAATTCATGAGAAACTTGAGAGATGAAAGAGCCCCCACATGTTCTTTTGTGATAATAGCTCATCCAAAAGATCTCAAGTGCTCAACTAAAGTCTCCATATCGATGTTGTCTTCTTTGATGTCTTCAATGTTAAAGGCAACCCCTGTTGCACTTAAAGTACTTGATATCCTGCTGTGAACAACAACGCCAAGATGAGTAATCTCATTCGTGACTCCCTCACCTCCAGTCTGTGGAGTAAGGTGAAATACCATGCCTCAATGATGTCCTTCTCACTTGCCTCAATCACTTTATTCCTTTCCAACAATCTCTCTGGAGTGTCGATCATAGCCTGCAGCTGGGGAATAGTCTTAAATCCCTCCCGATGTCATTGAAGGCGTGGAACCTGGCTCTAAGAGCCATAAATGCTTGAAACTGTTCCACGAAATCTGGCAAGAAAGCCAATCCTGCCTGAATAATCTTGTCAACCCAAGATCTAGTCTCTTGTAGAGTGACCCTTGCATTCTCCATATCATCAGTATCTCCTTGCTCTAATGCAAGTGGTTACATGACTGTATGATCTATCCGCTGGATTGGTCTACAAGCATCCCTGTAGTAAGCCTTCAACCTCTAATTCTCCTCCTTATACTTGTTCTTTTCTTCAATTTCTTTCTCTAATCTCTCCTTGAGAGCGTGAATGCCTTCGTGGACTTCCTCACAGTCTATCTCTTTTGTCGTGGTTCCCAGCTCATGCTCAACTATCTCATACTCATGGGCCTGGATATCATCAACTGCTTTGTTTACTTTGGGAATAGCAATCTGAACCTTGCGAGTGCCTAAATCACCTCTGATAATCTTTGCCATAGTCCCCGCAAGCTGACTCTCTTTCTCAATCACTTCTTCATCTACAATCTCTTCAATATTCTCAATCGGCCGCACAGATACAACCTCTCCCCTGAGCTTGAGGAGCTTTCTCAACCATGGTGGCGCCGTACACCTTCCCACTTCCAAGTTTGGTTCATCTGCCATAGGTAGAGCCTCATCAGTCCTCTTTGGCGCTTGATTTCCAGCATCAACCGATCGGGCATCCACATTAATCGTTTCAACTTCTCTATTCTCAGGGGCAAAAGAACCTTTGGCCTTCTGATTTTGGGTGAGTAGAGAGTAATTTGAACTGTAGTTGTACCCCTTTGATGATTCTGAACTTACTTCGAGTGAAGCTTCCTCATCTATATCTCTAGCAGTTTCGTTTTGAATTGAAGTGACACTCTCCCTGGATGGTACGACATTTAAGTTCTACTTCTTTGTTGGTGGTTCATCACCTTCTTTCTCTTTCCCTTTTGCACTCTCCACTTCCTTTCTCTTTCTGTTACTTGCCATTACTTGCCTGTCTCCAACATCTGTATGTTGTTAAGAAGACTCTTCTGGAACTTCTTCTATTAACTTTATCTTCTCATATGCGAGAGGGGTACCGCCTGCCTGCAATCGAGCCATCTTCCTACTGAACCAATCCTTGGTGTATAAGTCCACTGACTTCAGTACTGCCTCTAAGGGAGGCTCCTGATCATTATCCCACTCTATAGACTCCAATTCATGCTTCTTAACTTACTCAAATTCTGCCCTCAATGCCCTTTTATCATCCACTAGCTGATCTGGAATGTCGAGTCCTCTCCATCTGTAATTCCTCATCATATCCACTGTAAGTCTAGAGAAGGCTCTCTTCCTCACTTTAAAATCATCATTCGCCTTAGCCCAATAATCTTCAATATGCTGAATATAGTCTGTATGTACTTCCATAAGCTGTCTTGATTCGATTGTTAGTATCAAAGCTTTGCCTTCCTTCATAGAGTGCCAAGGCGTAAAATTCTAACTCCTTTGCTGCTGCCATGGCAGTAGGATTGTGGCAAGTGTCCACTCCAGCTTGAAGTGGAAACACAATCCTTGCCTTGCTCTTTTGCTTTTGAATCCTTTCAAAATCGCCCCGCTTCCTGGCTACTTCCATCACTACCAATCGATTGGGTGGGTACCTTGGAAGCTTCTTCGGGCAACATGTACTTCCTGCAATCCTGATATAGGTGAAGCTCTGAAACTGGATGTACCAACAATCATACTTTTTTACCAACTTCTCTACATCGGGAGTGAGCCGCCTTTGAGGAGCCTCTTGTAATGTTCTTACTGTCTTCATGGCAAAGGCATCATAAAATATCTTGAAGTGTTTGTTGTTGTGCAGATGGAGCTATGGGTAGCACTCATGCACTACATACTCTCCTGGCTCTCTCCTGTCTTCGCCTAAAGCTTTCAATCCAGGATGGTGATACAAGCCTGCTATCATGTAGAAAAGGTAGGATCCCATGTAGAATGTCTTCAAGTCTTGCACCAATCTCAGTTGGAGATGCAAATTCTCGCTTATGATCTGTCCCCAATCAAACATTACCTCTCCACTTGCTATATTCTCAATAAAGTAGTACATCCAAGGTTCAAATAGTGCAGCTTGTGGAACACCCATGACTCTTCCCAACATCAGGATGAGATCGCCATACCCCTCCTTGAAATCTATTCTTGTGAACCTAGGCAATCTTGAGTGTGGCTTCCTTGGTTCTTTCAACCATTCCTTACATGCGAGGTCCAGGTAGTGATCAGTGTTGTCTTTGAAATGCTTGATCCTTTGTCATGAAAGTGCCAGCCGTATGGTGTGGAATATGAAATACCTCGTCAATGGCTAGATCACTTAGATTAGCAAGTACCCTCTTGTCTTCGCCCTAACAGACTGATTTGGATTGGTAGTCATAGTGAATTGCACATTCCAATACTAACTCTGGACATGGCGA
Organism: Thuja plicata; assembly: GCA_018584345.1. Taxonomy (NCBI): domain Eukaryota; kingdom Viridiplantae; phylum Streptophyta; class Pinopsida; order Cupressales; family Cupressaceae; genus Thuja; species Thuja plicata. The sequence goes on along the minus strand of MU227262.1, from coordinate 687,119 downwards.
GGTAGGAGGGAAGGCAGCTTCTTGTATGTTTCCATTTCAAAACATCCTCTTAGTAAGCCTTGACGAATTACCTCTTGTGAATCTATCCTTCATCTGCACTAAGTTGACTGGTCCCAGGTTGGTATCTCCAACCTTCTTGTTCTTAGATGGAAAGAGAGACTTAGGCATCATATCCTCCGTATCCTTCTTGAGTTGAGCCAACCGTTGTCCCTTAGAGGGGGCAGAATCAGCCATGCTCCTTCCTACAAAACCGTAAAGCTTGAATTACTACACTTGATTGAAAAAAGATATTTCTAATTGAATTTTGAAAATTTGATTAAGTTAATGAGTTAGGATTGTCATGTTTGTGTTAAATTAACTTGATCACTTAGACCTTAAGATTGATTCCAACTTAGATTGTAAATTTTAGCTTTCTAATTGCCTAAGTTAGAGGTTTGCCATGAATTGTTCATTGATTACCATTGAATTACACTTGATGTCAATTTGATGTTCATTTTAACCCTTGCCAACTAGTGAACTTAGGATTTGCATTTGATTGTTAACTTAGTTGAACTAGTGTGTGTTACTTAGTTTGATTAGCCATTAGAAATTAAAGAAACAACACAACTATGCTAGGAAAGGAACAAGAGATCAAGAGAAGTTCATCGCTCCGTTGATGAACTCCGATCAATGGATCCTCCTCAAACCAAAACCAAATCCGAATCCAAATCTCAGATCCAAACTATTACAAAGTGCCCATATTTGCAGCATTTATACATTCTCTTGCAAGAGTTTGAAAAAACAAAAGTAAAGACAACTCGTTGCCTTCTTGTTCAAATCAGTCCACCTAGGATGTTGAAGTGGTATCCAAGTATGAAAATCCAACAAGGTCTTGACCTTAAGTCTTTCCCAATTCTACCCTTATCACAAGAGACATCAAAATGACACATTAAGCACAGAAACCAACATGAAGCACCCAAAATAAAAATGATCATGCACAGGTTAGATTGCTAAATTATGCAAAATGTCATCGTTATCATGGCAAAACCCCAACTCCATACCTCCCAAGTTGAAATAGATGACTGCTTCCAGCCTTAAGATGATTTGGCAATGACGCCGTGGCATGAAATTGTTCGTAATTGATCTCCAATATGATGAGTTCGCTAGCCCCTGAGTTATGGTCTGAGATTTTAAACATGCAAATTCAGATGCCCTAGCTAAACATCTTCATGAAATGAGGGCTTGAAGTTGCTGCTTCTCCCTTCCAAAATCACAATACTTTAACTAACCACCAAACATGCCCAGCAAGTTGATGAAATTCGCCACTCCAATAAATCAGATCTGCATGTTAAATGATGACAACTTAATGCCCTAGGTAATGCTCTCTTGGTCTTGGGGCTGCTGATTGATGCCAAAACAAATCGCCAAAGCTGGAAATGCAACCAAGATTAATTCACCAAGGGTGGAAATGATGCCAAGACAATTCGCCCAAGCTGGAAATGAAGTAGCAGACACTTGGCATGAAATTTGCTGTTAAATGGAGTCCACTTTGTCACATAAAACTCGCCCAGATCTGGAGAAATTCGGACTTGCAAAAGAAAATAGGAAAATTGCTTTGTTTGGATTTGAAAATGAAGTCCAAATGCCCCCTTAAATACCCATCGAAATGCCGAAGGAGGGACGACTTGCTTGGTGTGTTTAAAATAATTGTAATTAAATCACTACCCTTGGATATAGGGCCGACTTGGAATGGGGGCCAAATTGATTAAATCCGAAATTGATATAGGGCTGGAAATTAAAGTTGAAAATGTAAGCATGTAGGTCCTCAATTAAATCGAAATTGCCAAGTCATGGGGGGTTTAAAATGGCCTCGAGTTTATCACCATGTAGGCTTTAGATTGACATCGAATTTTACCAAACATGGGGCCCCAAAATTCAAAATTGCAATTGCCACTCAAGGCCCCATAATTAATTTCGAATTTCAACACAAGAGGCTTAAAATTTGCATCGATTTTAGCAAAGGTAAGAGGCTTAAGGAAACGTCTACCTTGTGGGCCCAAATTTGGCACAAAAATCGAAATTCTTCAAGGGGTGAGAACAAGTTATAATTGACAATTAAAAAAAAAAGCAATAATGTCAAGGTTGGGTTGCCAAGAATAGGTCCTGTCAGAACCACCATGCCAGAAATCACATTTGATGTAGTAGTTGCCTTGCCAAGATTTAAAACTTGTAAGAGGTGGCCTGCCAGAAATTAAAACTTGTAAGAGGTGGCCTGCCAGAAATTATAAATTTGTAAGAGGTGGCCTGCCAGAAATCAAAACTTGTAAGAGGTGGCCTGCCGGAAATCAGGAATTTGTAAGAGTTAGCCTGCCAGAAATCAAAACTTGAAAGAGGTGGTCTGCTAGAAATTAGAAATTTGTAAGAGGTGGCCTGCCAGAAATCAAAACATGTAAGAGGTGGCTTGCCAAAAATCAGAAATTTGTAAGAGGCACCATGCCAAGATTTGGTTTTGCACAAAACTCTTTGTCCAAATTTCAAATACAATTTCGAATTTCAATTTTAATTCCAAATTCGTCTTGTCAGATCAAAATAATTAAATTGCCTTAGCCAAAATCGATTTTTTCAAAATTTTCACCACTCAAGCCATGTCAAAATTTAACACAATCACGATTTCCAAATCGAAATTTTGCACCAAGAGGCTGCCAAAAATTAAAGGTGAGGTGGTCATGATGTTGAAAAAGTGTAAGGGCGAGCTCGTTGAAAATAAATACTTGTAAGTACCAGCTCGCCAGAAATTAAAATTTTGCATGAACCACCATGCCAGAAATTCCAGACTTTGGAAATTTTCTAAAATTAATTTCCAAATTCCAAGATCGACTTTCTCAAAGCTCAAATTTACCAAATATTTGCAAGTTAAAATTTCAACTCCCAAAATCACGTCATAGCTATCATGTGAAAAAACGACATAACCACCATGCCAGGAATTACAACTTGTATGGATTGCCACGCCAGAAATTGGAAATTGGAAATTTGCATGGGTGGGCTTGCCGAAAATTAAAACTTGCAAGAGCCTGCTAGCCGAAAATACCAAAGCTGGGAGACCAAAATTCTGCAACTTAGAAAATCCGATTTTCACACTTAAGCTCAAAATTTCGAGGATTTAGCCATCATTACAAAATCAACCCAATAATCCAAATCTTTAATTTGGATTTCCAAAATCAATATTCTTAGAAAATTACCAGACTTAGCCAAAATCTTGATCTTGCAAATTGCTATCGTTTATGTTCAAAATCTTCCATCAAGCAAGGGGGAATCAATCAGACTTGGAATCCAAAACCCTCCCGCTCTCAAACTCTCAATCTCAACCCAGAGAAACGCTGGCAAGGCAAGTTCAAAGAGGGGGGTCCCCAAGAATTGGGGTGGTGGTGTGAAAACCTTAGAGTGGCAGTTAGAAGGGCGACAGACTTTGCAGATGGATATTGAGAAACAAGTCTCAGAGAGCTCCATGAGATGTCTGCGGAAGATACTGATATACATTGATCAATTTCCTTGGAATTTCATGAAATGATATTGCCGACTTTTTCAATACAAGGTAGTGACTTCAAAGAAGATTATTGCAGCGACTTTCCTATGAAGATGGTGGAAAAGTTTTAAGACAGCGATTGTATGATGTGATTTATCATTAACAAGCAGCAATGACTTTCTTACCCAATACTGCAGCCACTTAAACCCAGTGCTTTGATTCAACAAACATCAGTTAATAACAAACATAATTAATATGTAATTGCATCAACACTGGCCAACCAGATTGTTATAGTGTAAAGACCTAATTAATGAAGTGTGATTTGTTAAGAAAAACAGATGTGATTAGTAAGAGATATATTTGCTTTCTAAAAAGAAGAGAAACATTTTATCCAAGGGGTGCAATTAAGGAAAAGCTAGGTTCATTTTAAGGACATCATCCTTCAAAGAGATGTATCGCTCCATTGGAAATACATAGATATCAGATAAAATGAAATAGTGAAAATGTGAGTGATTGTTGAAAAAGGAATAATATCATTATTACACCAGAAATGATTTGGTATAAAGAAGAATGTATGAGAAATAGAAGTGAGTGAATTATATATGAAGAATATATATAAATTCAAGGCAAAACTTAAATGAAGAAGATCTATGTGCAGAATCAAAGGGAAATATATGAGCAGAATTTGCAGGAAGTATGAGCAGACTTGTGAACAATTTTTGGCAGATTTATAAAGAAGAATGTATGTAGATTTAGTAGCAAGAATACATGAACCTTTGTAAGGAAACATAATCAGATTTGTGGAGAAATATTATTCATCATCTGTTGCAGAAGCAACATTGATAAGGTGGAAATTTGAATGAGAGGTTGGTGCCTCTAGTGGGCTAATGCTCACAAATTGAATGAGGGGTTGGTGCCTCTAGTGTGCTGGTGCTCACGAATTGAATGGGGGGTTGGTGCCTCTAGAAGGTTGAGCCTACAAAATCTGTAAGAGATTATTATGTAAGCAAGTAATTTGTGATGGTTTTCTCTAGTAAGGGTTTCCACGTAAATATCATGTCTTAGTGTGTTTTTAAATGTGCATGACTATTGATGTTGTGTAAATGATGCTTTTATTATTGGTCAAGTTTTAAATATGCTAATAAGTTTGTAAATAGTAAAGATTATCATAATAATGATTCACGCACCCTGTGGCACACCCTCTCTCCGACCCCTCAGTATAACTGTGTGCTCATCAGTGGGGGAAATCCAAATCTAGGAATAACACATAGGAAGGTGAATTCTGCAACAGAAATGATGGAACAGATCTCTGAAAACAAGATTTAAGGATATCCCTTTGGAATGTCCCCTACAAAGTCCAGTGTCTGATGAACAAAGAACCTGTGCTTAACCAATCTGATTTCAGTTTTAATCTGATCCTTGTCTGGTGCTTTTCGTACGCTGTAGGATACAGAAAAGATGGTGATTTGTGCTGGGAATTATGTCCCTGTTTATATTGTTCTGGTAACTTTTTTCCATTAAAAAAGCACTCGAGTGTTTCCCTATATTTGTCCACACGTGCATGTTTTTAGTCTTCTCTGTCTGACAATGCCATGTCCATTTATTGATATCTAACACTTTTTTGGAGCTGTTACTCCAAATGCTATCCATGTTTACTCGATGGAATCATGCTTTCATCTATAAATTATAATGTAAAATTTGAATAATCTTGTACCAATTTCTTAGTTTATACTTCTTCTAGCACCACCAATAGGGATTTACTAAAGGGAATTTTTCAGTTGTATTGCATTCTGCAATGTTTTTGCTTATAATGTTTAATGTATTGAGGCAAACACCTCTCTTGGATGCAGATGCATTATGACAACATTTCAGGGACGTACCATGACTTTGGGAACCACACAGAGCAGGTAGAGCATATTGGTTTTCTCTTCTTACTTTCAGGTGTCTCTGCGTCTTTTTGTTTTAAGGGGTAGACCGATTCTTTCCTTGTTTGTTTCTACTTCTAGCTGTATGAGTCACAATCTTAAATCATTCAATTCATTGGTGCATATTGTGCGGTTGTTGTACATGGGAAATATCTTTAAATATGCCTCGCATAATGGCCGTGCTTTAAGAAGGTTTATAAAATTCATTTTAGTCTGCTGACAAAATAAGAAGAATTCACTAAATGGATGGTCAGTTTTACTAAAAACTATAATTTGCATCGAGAAATGGTAATCTTATATATATCAATCTTGTTTTTTTCATTTAGTTCAGTTGATAAATAGCATATTTTGCTTCTTTCCTCTGCCTTCCTGTTTGGGATAATGTTAATGTTGTTTAGATCTTTCTAAGAATATATACTATAATTGCCAGTCAATTAATGTAAGTTAAATATATGTTCTGTCATATTTTGTGTTTAAAAGATTGGTTATCAGATTTATTAGATTATTATATTCAGAGATAAGCTCCTCTCACTTATAGAAAAGTGTTAAATTTTAGAGAGGTTAAGTTGGCAAGCATTAGATGCTATGTTCCATGTCACTTGGGGGAAGGGATGGTGGGAATGTGTTCTAGGGATGGTAGTATGGGGGCATTGTTTGGGGATGGTGGGTATATATAGTAATGTCCCCAAATTTTGGTGAAATAAATAAATAAAATTAATTATTCTAAAGTTCAAAAAAATTAAAAATTAAAAGGATGACTTTATTTTAATTAATTTAATTAAAAGTGACTAAAATAAAGTTATAATATAAAGTCACTTTATTTAATTAAGCTCTCTAGCTTATTCTAGAAGCTACATTTTGAGGTGGAAAATTCTAGAAGGCTCATCAGCTTGTTATAAAAGGGAGGATTTGCAATGTATTTGACATGTTCAGATGTTTATGGATTTTGGATGCTTTGCATTGAGGAATTGTTGAGGACGGAAACCTTCAATGATCAAAAGGGCTCGATGAAAACCTAGTTCTTTCCTTGGAGTGGATTTGTGACAGAGTTCACATTTGTGTCAAATTTGTGAAGTCTAGTCCGGAGACAATTTTGGTGGTTGATTTTGAAATTAAGAAATGGAGGTTTTATCAAATGGAGATTTCGTCAGATGATTAAAATATTGGAATAGACAACTAAATGTTCGAGGTATATGATTTTGTTATAATCTAAAGTTGGCCCAATAAATAATTATTATAATTGCATCTTCAGAAGTAGCTTTTAATATTATTGAGCCTTGCGATTTAATTTATTTGAAGTTTTATAGAGAGCAGCGTATGGGTGGTGGGTCCATTAAGTTAAATCGCATAGATATATTTTATGTTGTTGTGGCTTGGAGACTATGATAAAATAATATAATGTGATTGGCACAAGTGAAGGTTTGATTGAAAATGAAGTATATTGTCGGGAGAAAATACTTTTGTGACAAATATTAGACTTTGGAGGAAGGAACGATTCATTGGTTATGTTCACATGAATTATCTGCCGTAGAACATTGCCGCTAATATTTTATGAAGCTTATTATTACGGAAATCTTCATATAGAATATATGTGATTGCCGTGGAAGAACATTGCAGGCACGGGTCCTTTGGAAATCACACTGCTTCCCCTGAATCTGCAACAGCTATACAAGAATATAGGGCGTGGACGCAGACATCGACTTGCAGTTATGAAAGAATATTTGTTCTCATTCACTCTGCTATTATGGTGAATAACATAAACCATCGGTGATGAGCGAAATATCGAGTGCAAGGAATGTTTGAGAGATTAATATTGGGAAGTATAAAATAGTTTGTTGTGGTGCACAGTTTGATAGTTTGTTGGATGAACAGTTCCAATATATTACTTGGCATCGATACATCACCTTATGTATGCTAGAAACTAAAGGTCAGCTTTATTCTGTAACTTTCCATTTTAGTATGCAATTACTAGGTTGAGCTCTATTCATAATTCTAGTCATTCTGTGCAATTATACATGTCTCCAATATAATTTTACAATTGATATTCGGTTATGTATCACATTAGCTCTTGCTTTGCTTTTATGGCTAGATGTACTTGTCATTGTTAATTATTATTTTGCAAATATCATTTTATGCAAGTCCGAAACTGTATATTTAATCCTACAAGCAAACTGTTTAATGAAATGTCAAACCTTCCTAAGTGAAAAATTAAGGGGAAATAAGGTAGGGGTTCTTATAGTGGTATCGGAGCTTGGATCCTGCCATCCTTTGGGTTTCTTCCAAGTCTTGTTCATGCAACCAAGTGACAAATATGAAAGGTACATAGCAAGGGCAGAGAGGAAACAATTCCAGTGACCCAAACCTTGTCCTGAAAAGGACACTTTATCAACAAATACAACAACAAAGACATCACAACCATCACATATTGAGATTGGTTCAGCTAGTAGGATGGGTGAGAGAAGAGGTGAAAGCCCACCAAGGGACATGAACAATCAGCTTAATGATCTCTTGACTACTTTTCCTCAGCTACAGTAGCAAATGCCACAACAGCTTTAGGACCGTATGATTACAGCCATGTGCCAGGTTAGATTGGATCATTCACAATCAAGAAGGTCAAGAAGCGAGAGTAGTAGAAGGCATAGTAATATTGGTAGAGCAGCTGCAACTAGTAGAGCCACTGAAACAGTTTCAGATAGAGCTCTTCAACCTACCTTTGTACCAAAAAGAGAAAAACAACCATCTACAAAAGAAGAGGCAAACTACATAGATCTCATCGATGATGTCATGGTTGCTTATGATGAGTAATGTATGCTTCCAGAAGAAGTTAGGACAGCTCTAAATCCGAATCAATTAATGAATCAAAGGAAGGAAAAGAGGAAAGCCAAAAACCTTTTGTGATTTACTATGTGTTTGTGTGTATTTCTACATTGGGGCGGAGTTCTTGTTTGAGTACCACTTTTAACTTTCATGCCTTTAGTTTGAAACTTGGCCTGAGCACTTGAGTTTGCATGTGTGGATGCTCCTTGAAGGCAGTTGCATCACCCAATGCTTGATCTTATAGATACATAAAACAAATGCATCCCTACATTTACGTGTATTGGTGTTATTTGGGGCACAATCTTTTTATGGTGCAGGAGTGAGGAAGGATGTCAGAGTTGCTTCCAAAGATTTGTGCATGTAAATCTTCCTTTTGTAGTGCCCTTGAATATTTAAAGAAAAGTTCCGAGACTCGGACTCGGCTTGGACTCGGTGAGAATGACTCGACTCGTGACTTGACAATGACTCGGCAAAATTAAAAAACCCTTGAAATTTAGAGATTTTTTGAGGATTTAAAACTTGTTTCATGCACCCATTATTGAATAAGGCTTGAAGACACAATAACATCATCAAATAGAAGCTAATTTGATCACATACAAAAACATACATGAAAGCATGAACTATACATTTTGCACACACTGAAATAAGTCTCATAATTTTAAATTCATCATAGCAGAGAATATATGTAATGTCCCGAATCCGGCCCTCTGGGATTTGGGACTGGTTTTCCTTAATTTAACTGTAAAAGACTTCATTTTATCTTGCAATGATAATCTGATGTTGTATCTGATATGTGCCTTGCTGTCTCAATTATGGAACTATGCACTTGCAACTGATTCGATCATTTAGGAAATTGCTCAAACAGCAGATCCAATTTATCACACTGTTCTTATACCATTAATGTTTATCCTCGATTCTCATGGGTGTGGACAGAGCTGCAATAGATATCAATTTTAATAAACGTGTACATGCAATTTTCATTTGTTACCCTTGACTATCATATACCATTCGCGACTCCAACATCCCTTGTTTCTAATATTCTGTGACTATGAACTTCCGTAACATAGATGTTATTAATGATCACATGGCTGTGATTTCTTCTTCGATAGCTATATTGGCCAAATATGCCGCTTGTGGGCTGTATCCCAAATATCGGTAATTGCTATCATATCCTTTGTTGGGATAATGGAAAGGGTGTGTACTGAGAGGGGAGGGGTGAATCAGTACCCTTAAAAACTTTTAATCAATTCTTTGTAACCACTGTTCTGTATTAACCGATAGAGTAGATTGCATACACCAAACATATAGTATCACTTTTGAAATGTAAATGCATGTAAAGTAAACAATACACATACATAAAATTAAGAACTCATGACACTAGTATTTTGGTATCGCAGAAAACCCCTGTTAGAAGGTAAAAACTGCGGTGGGGATGAGACCCACAAAACTTCACTACTGCAGTAAATAAAGTAGCCTGTTAAAGCTTACAAAGAATGATCACTTCTGATGATCTTACCTTGTTAGGAGTACCAATGAGATCGATTACATCTACCTTGTGAGAGGATTTCGCAACATAAGTTATGTGTGCACTCGGTTAAGAGATTTACAATAAGACGGTTAAGTCTACTCTGTTAAGAGATTTTGGGGGTCTATTACAATTGTTAGAGAGTAATAGAAATTTGATCTGAACATATACAATCTCAATATTGCTGATACAAATCCATTAAGTGCATACAAAACATATCACCTTAATGTGAATGATAATACTTTTTGCTCTGTTCTGCTCGGTAGCCTTGCCTTAGTTCTGAAAACTGATTTTTGCAATGTAGTCTCTGTCCTTAAAACCCTTGTCTGATCTTTGATGTCTGTAGTATGGCGGCTACTTGATCATTGCTTGATCAACATACTTTAACATTTGACATCTATACATTTATATATGAAATTCTATGACCTAATTAGGGCTTTATAATTACATCCCTACCCTAAGATCAACGGTGTACATAATTTACCTTGAGCATCTAACATAGGAGACAAACAATTAATGTTGTATATCTGTAATTAATGTTCTCCTCGATCGTGTAAACCATTATCTAGGTTGGCAAAAAAGTTATATAGAATAATGTGCCATAACAAACTTTTATGTGGCCTCTGTTCCACTCAGTTATTGATGTCTCTCGGTGCTCGGTGTAGTCTGTGTATCTTGGTTATACTGCTTGTTCGGTTTGTACTATGTAGCTCGGTGTTATCTATTGCTCGGTAAAGTCTGTCAGCTCGGGTATCACTATACTCGGTTAACTCTAGGCGTGATCAGTGGTCTCGGTTAACTCTGCACTTCGGTGAATATACCAGCTATCCTGTTGTGATTTTGTTACCGTCTGTCCATTATGTCTGCTTGATAACTAATGACAACTTCAATGCACAATCTTATTCGAAATAGGGTCATCACAGTCCACCTATCCCAAATTTGCTTGTCCTCAAGCAACACAATTTTAATTTTATCTCAATTTGTAAATTTTGAATCCAATAACTCAAACTTAGGAATTACAATGTTTGCAATCTTAAGCTAGTTTTTCTCTCTTCGGTTTGAGGGAAAGGACAAGGTCTTATTGTCATATTGACTTGGATGGACCTGACCATTTACGATATCCAATATAAAACCAAGGAAGGGCCACACATACACTTGAGAATATGAGATATACACATGAATATATGAATACACAAGGCATAAACATTGATGCATGAAGACACAAAGCATACACAGAGTAGACACATTAATGCATGAAGACATGAAGCATACACAATGTATACACATAATGCAAGCATTATTACATTTATTGTCCCAATCCCTACCATTCAAAAAGCCAAGGTTATGAAGATGATTTCAAAATTCTGTTTCATCACTTTAGTCTTGACTATAAATCCTGCAACAAAGGAGCATAAGTTAGTACATATATAAATTCCAAGATGTGAGTATACTATATATATATATATATATATATATTTACAAGCTTAATTGGCATTAGAGGACATTATCTATATAGGCTAGGACATCTTATGGTTAGCCAAGGAGACCTTACTAAGCTCAAGGGCAGAACTTTGGCCCTTTTTCCAAAAGCTTCCCTTGAGGTATTTTGCTTAGTAGGTGCTTGCCGTCTGTAATCATGCCTCAACCTTCAATTATTATCTCATCATATCACTATATAAATGTCTATTTAAATACTGTAGACATAATTATGTTGATTAGTTTTAGAAGTAATATTGACCATTGTTACTTTATTAAGCTTAGAGATTTGATATTATATTCAGGGTTTTTAGAGAACATTAATTGTATGGGACGAGTCATCTTAGGGTTGGCCACGAAGACCTCACTAAGCCCAAGGGCGAAACTTTGGCCCTTTGTCCAAAAGCTTTCCTCAAGGTGTCTTCAATGGGTGCTTGCTTTCCCTAACCATGCCTCCCTCTTAGGTATTTCTATATAGGTTAGGACATCTTAGGGTTGTCCAAGGAGACCTTTCTAAGCCCAAGAGCGGAACTCTGGCCCTTTGTCCAGCGGCTTCCCTCGATTTGACTTTAATGGGTGCTTGCCTTCCCTAACCATACCTCAACCTTTAAACAACTATCTCATCACAAAAGAATGTCAGGACTTTGTAGTGGGGTTCTTTGGCTCGATTTGTCTAAGCCCAAGAGTAGAATGCATCCCTCTTGCCTTAGCGATCAGCCCTATACCCTCTTACCTACCTGGTCCTCCCTCCAACTATGATGGGGTGAATTTATTATTAGAATTATTTCATCACAAAGGAATGTCAAGACTTTGTAGTGGGGTTCTTTGGCTCGATTAGTCTAAGCCCAAGAGCGGAATGCATCCCTCTTGCCTTAGCGATCAGCCCTATATCCTCTTACCTACCTAGTCCTCCCTCCAACTATGATGGGGTGAATTTATTATTAGAATATTTTTCATCACAAAGGAATGTCAGGACTTTGTAGTGGGGTTCTTTGGCTCGATTAGTCTAAGCCCAAGAGCGGAATGCATCCCTCTTGCCTTAGCGATCAGCCCTATACCCTCTTACCTACCTGGTCCTCCCTCCAACTATGATGAAGTGAATTGATCGTTCATTATGTGATTAAGATAATATTCAAAAGAATATGGCAACCTTATTAGTCTTAATCATTCAGATATCTATTTTGTATTGATTGATAAGTTTCCAAATAATGTATTGATTAGAAATTATCTTAATCATCATATTCAGTGATGCGTACTTGTTTCTTGATTCTTACCTCATCTTCGTAATCAATCTTTGTTCATATATGCGGATCACTATTTTATCTTTACCCTGCAAGATGGCAGGATCATGCTCTGATACCATTGTAATGTCCCGAATCCGGCCCTCTGGGCTTTGGGACTGGTTTTCGTTAATTTAACTGTAAAAAACTTCATTTTATCTTGCAATGATAATTTGATGTTGTATCTGATATGTGCTATTCCCCCTTACTGTCTCAATTATGGAACTATGCACTTGCAACTGATTCGGTCATTTAGGAAATTGCTCAAAGAGCAGATCCAAATTATCACACTGTTCTTATACCATTAGTGTTATCCTCCATTCTCATGGGTGTGGATAGAGCTGCAATAGATATCAAGTTTAATAAACGTGTACATGCAATGTTCATTTATTACCCTTGGGCCTTGACTATCATATACCATTCGCAACTCCATCATCCCTTGTTTCTAATATTTCGTGACTATGAACCTCCGTAACATTGATGTTATTAATGATCACATGGCTGTGATTTCTTCTCTGATAGCTATATTGGCCAAATATGCCGCCTGTGGGCTGCATCCCAAATATCAGTTATTGCTATCATATCCTTGACGTCTCAGTTCATTATATCCATACAACTTTGGTCTGTTCGTATATGACTATGGTCTAAGTGGATATTTATTGCCGACTCACACACAGTCCCTATATAATCGTTCCGGAATTTGGGGTGTGACTAAGATCGATTTTGCATTATCTTATGGAATACAGTTGCCAGCCCATATTATTGATCATCCATGACCAATGTTGATTGTCCCCTCTTCACTATATGGCTCTTGATGGATATTTTCTCTTGTTCTGATATAGATTATTATTACCATTCAAATATAATTCCTTTTGGATTATTTTCTCTATTCCCTGATTTTTTAATGCCAGTCTATCAATGGGGCCCGATAAAGAAGACGTCATATCCGTCTTCCATGACGAACTCCGAATAGTGTTGCATTACCCGTTCATGACAGAGGATCAGTAGATGTTGGGTATGAGTCTACGCAGATATGAATGGGCTACGCTGGGTATAATTATCAATTTTGCCGTATGAATGCAAATGTTTAATCTTAGACCATAATGTTGCTGACTCGGCCACAATCTATCTCCTCATCGGATGTTGTAATTGTGATGAGCCTAACTTGGCCTCATTCTTAAATCATCTAATTTCATCAATTTCTATGCAAAACATGTGATTATCATTTTGTCAAACAGTTGGCAGGCAAGCTATGAATGGTCTTTTGAGGGAATACAAATAGATGTTGCAACTACAAATAACTTTTCCAAAAATGTACTTCTTTGTTCATCATATTCAGAATATTAATTTCTTACTCTAAGACCATTTATCTCAGCCATGTAATGAATTGGATAAATCTGGAAATAGCTAAATATTCATTCCTTATTTCAATTGACGGAAACATTACAATTTAGACTAACATCCAATTTTGATTTGCAAATTAATCAAATCATTAAAGAACCTGGTATCTTGCCGCAGCCTCCACACAAACTGCCTGCAACCAATGTTCACGCAGACTCACACAATCTACCCGTGATTCCCAGCCAATGCACTTACTGTAGTGTCATGCCATTATTAGTCTATGACTGGTGGCTGCAAAACAATGATCTTGCTTTGCGGCAGCAAATAAACTAGGTATATCCACCTCACAAGAATGGCGGCCAGAATATTATTCTCTAGCTTGAATGTAATTTTGATACCTCAACAAATCGACCTCTGAATAGGCCTCAGCTCCAGAATACTTCAGAATTCAGAATTATTATCTTTCCTCCAGCCACAGGCAAAACAGTATGAAGGAAGAAGCAACAATCGATTATACAACAACAATCGATTACAGGCAATTGATTAT
>MU227262.1:627649-657677 GCA_018584345.1 Thuja plicata | reverse complement strand
ACCTTGGAGTTTTCTCATGTTCTTCATGAGTAATTACTTTTCAAGAGAGGGTTGAGTGTTTGATATCCTGTATCAAGTGTTTAAATCCTATATGTTATGTAGTGGTACAAAACTCACATCAACAGTGACCCTTCCAAAGGGTTGTAATTATGGAAGGTTGTGACTCTTTCAAACGGCAGAAATGATGAAGGATTGCGACTCTTCCAAAGGGTGGTAATCATGAAAGGTTGTGACTCTCAAAGGGAAGAAACGATAAAAGGGTTGTGACTCTTTCAAAGACTGGTAATTATGAAAGTTTGTGACACTCTCAAAGGGGAGGAATGATGAAGGGTTGTGAGTCGTGACTATTCTGGAGGGTGGTAATTGTGAAAGGTTGCGACCATTGCAAAGGAAAGACATGATAAAGAGGTGTGACTTTCCCTCACATTAGAGGATATAGAGGGGAGAATGTTTCATTTGAGGAGATTAATTTGGGGAATAATTTATTATTCTCAAAACAAAACAATGAAAAATGGTAACTCAATTTTTATGAAAGGTGGTGACTTTTTCACTAAAGTATAATGGAGAATTCATTGCAAGCATTGAAGGATTACTTACCAATCATCATTCATGAATCCAGGAAAAAATAATCCTTCATTCTTCGATCAATCATTAATTCCTCAAGAAATCATGCAGACAATCAATCAGCGAGATCAAACAATCATCAAATCCACGTCAATCATCACTTCATCTTGGGATTAGAAAATAAACGATTCCACAAGCAAGCATCACTCTATCAAATCAACATTCATTCAATGATCATTCACCAATATATCAAACAAGATTCATTGCATTATCACTCATCACTCATCTAATCAACAAACAGTTAATCATCACTCACAAATTCCACAAATCAGTAATAAAGGAAGATTGAATCAGATCAACATCTGCACTTGTCAGACAAAGGCAGGAGTCAGCATTCAACAAGGGAATTGCATCAGATCAGGTCTGCTAATTTACAAGAGCAGCCTGGAATTGAATAATCTGCAAATTAGCTTGTATTCTAGAAGTGTTGTGGCATGCAATGGAATAATAGAGTTCATACTTAACTCATCTATTTCGTATGTGTGATAATATGAAACGCTATTCTTAATTGTTAAACTACTTATAACTAGACAAGCAATCATGTAGAAAAGAGAAGGAAATACATGAAGGGGGAGCAAATATGAGCTCGTTGTCTAAGTAGGCCACCCCATGATGGATGACTGACGTGTCTTCCATGTGTGGGCCAAGGGGGTATAGCATTCCACCCTTGGGCTTAGATAGGAGGATTTTCGGAAACCCTATTGTAGTTTCCTCTCCAACCTTTACAATGGTTGATTGTTGGAGAAGTCACAATAATAGGTAGGTGAATAAGGTGAGATGAATAGGGAGGGCAAAGACGAGAACCCTCACTAGGTATGCCACCCCATGATGGATGGCTGACATTCAACCACATGTGGGCCAAGGGGGTATTAAGTCCGCTCTTTGGCTTAGTGTGAGGGTTGCTTTGGGCACCCTATTATGCTCTCTCATTCAACCCCTTTTATAGTTGAATATTGAAAATGAACATAGATATTACATGACTTGTCTAATGGATTAAGATCCAATATTCAGGGCAATAATTGGTCTTATGAATCATATATCCAATATTGTTTAATATGACTGTAGGATCTAAACCAAGATTTATATTGCATAAAGCATTTTAATTGGTATAGTTGTAGTGTTTAACTATTTTACCATTCTTAGTTTAATAGAATTTGTGATTTTAGGGAAAGATTTAGGGCAATACCAATAGGGGACATTGCATTGGAATGAAAGATGTTGTGCATAGTGCACACACACATGTTTGATCCCTAACGCTTGTAGATATAATTGGTCGTATGAATTATATATCCAATATTGTTTAATATGATTGCAGGACCTAAATTAGGATTTATCTTGCATAAAGCATTTTAATTGGTAAATTTATAACTCTAACTATTTTACCATTCTTATTTTAGGGGAATTTGTGGTTTTAGGGAAAAATTCAATGCAATCCCAAAAGGGGACATTACATGGGAAAGAAAGATGCTGCAAACGTACAATATAAATTATTTTCTTTAAGCATAGACATGTAAAAACAGCCCTCCTCAATGGGGATGAGGATAGGATGCTCCTCCTTTGCCCCATCCTCTATTTTTACAAAACATGATGTCCTTGACAGGTACCCTCTCTTTTTGCTAAAATTGGTGACATTAGGGTGTTTTTCCATGCGTGCACCTTTTAAAAGGTAAAACAAAAGCATGAAAAGGTTCCCACGAGTTTTTTATGACCCAGATCAAATCTTCTTTGGTGGAGTATTGAGGAGAGGGAGGCTTCTAGTTTTAGTGATGGTAAATTGATAGTGCTCTCAAGTTGGAATTTGTTGATTCTAGTTCATTTGTATACAAACAGGGAAGGCTTGATCCTGAATGGACTCCAATTGAACCAAAATGTATATAGGAATAAAATGATAAATATTAACTGAGTGATATCCTATTGGATTTGTTTTTGATATGTGGACTATTGGGGTTATGTCATAAGTTTGTAGTTTTGTTGCAGGGCAAAGAGTTACAAATATTATGCAATTTCAAAAAAATGACATTGAATTTTGAAATTGTATGAAAAAGATGGCTCTCGAAAGTTGTTGAAGCTATTCTATTTTTGATGGGATTTTTATTTTATAGTTGTGTTCTCCAGTCTATAATTATTCAGTTTATTGTTGTGTTTTAGACTTTAGCGTTAAGGGCACAATTTTTTAGTTTATTGTTATGTTTTTAGGTCTATAATTGCATTTTAGGGCACAATTTTCAGTACACATGTTTTTAGGGCACTTTTTCATTCTAAAGCCACATTTTTCACTTTACAGTCATGTTTTAGAGCATTCTTTAGAGTATAAAGTCATTTTTGGGCACAATTTTTAGACTACATTTGTATTCCAGGGCATAATACTGAGCAAGAGCTATGTTGTAAGGTTTGGCAAAATCCCAACATACTTGTATGGTCCAGTTTGGGTTGGGTCTAGGATTGGGATGGCTTGGGGTTCTCCCAAAAGTTTAAAAGTAAATTAAAAAATTATTTTCTAAAAATAAATATGAACAAAAATGTTCCAAATACCTACTTATACCCTCAAGTGATAAAATTAGGAAAATAGTGAGCATCATGAAGGTTTGCGTGGTTTCAAAAGCCTTAATTTGGGTTGTCTCTGTACCTCACAATGGGTACTGCCCCTTAACCCCATTGGGAGGATTACTCACAAACCACCATGAGAGCTGCTGCCCCTTAACCCCATTGGGAAGATTACTCACAAACCACCATGAGAGCTGCTGCCCCTCAACCCTACTGGGGGACCTTGTCCTAGACCCCCATGAAGGGCCATCATAGGGTGCTGCCACTCAACATTACTGAGGGTATCACCCCAGGTGCTCATGAAGGGTATTGTGCTTCAACCCCATTGAGGCTTCCATTCTCAAACCTGTTGATGTGAATTTTATGCCACTATAACATGTAGGATGAAAAACTCGATGTTTTAGTATGAAACACCAAATATCAAATCCTCTCTTGAATAAAGACACCACGTATGCTAAAGATTGCAAAGAAAGATCATAGAGGTGACTCCAAGGTTCTCTTTAACTGTGGATACTCACTCAGTAATAATAATGTGATATGCTTGTATCATGATGGGACTTAAGCTAGTTCACGAAGACTTTGTCAACTTGATCTTGAATGATATGGCTTCACAATGTGCAATGAAAATACTTCAACTTCCAACTTGCGAAATGAAATGCAATGAACTTAAACTTACAACTCTAAATTAATTCTACTTCTATGGTTGGATGCAAGAAACTTGTGAATATCTCTGTAACTCTAATAGATATGGTCTTGTCATCAACTCCACCAACCTTGTGCAATCTTCTAAGGTATGCTCGAAAGATATTCAAATCAGAACCATTACATCAATATCATCAATGAATGCATATCAATGTGCAAGTAATAATTGAAGTTAAGCTCATAATAATTCCATTTTACCACGCAAAGCAAGACTTACAATCAGTATGCAGCTAGTGGTTTGGTCTATAAATAAGTTCAACAAGGATGCATTCACAATTACTTTACCCCAACTAAACTATTCAAAGCAAATTCTAAACTTAAGCACTTGAAACAAATTCTAATCTAAATGAGGAATGTAGATCACCATGCAATGCTCCAAAAAGATCACAATTATTCACCATGCAAACACGACAATGAAATATAGAGCAATTTTGGCAGAATATTAGCAACAATCTCCTTTATAAACGAGAGGAGTGGGGTTTATATAGGAGTCCCAGATACAATGAATGACCAAGATTAAATCAGAACCAATGACCCAAATTTACTCAAAGAAAACCCTAATTAGGGCTGCTACAAACATTAAATGCATATCGAATGAGAATGAAGCACCAAAAAATGAGCCAATGAGAAAATTCAAAGGCACGAGGTCCAATCGGAAAAAAGGAAGCCGCCTAGTCATCATATATGTTATCATCTAGAAGATATACTCCTTTTTCTTTCTCTTTCTTAGAAAATTCCATGAACCTGAACATAATTGCATCAAGCTCATCCATGGCAATGTTAGGCAAGCTGCTATGGTGTACCTCAATCACCTCTAACTTCTCAATGCAAGTATCAAGTATGCTGTCCCAATCTGAAGTATGCCTCTATAGATCACTGATGGATACAATAAGGGAAAGAAGACCGTCCAATTGACCCTTCTTGACGGATCTCACACTTCTGAAGTAAATTGATTCCATTTCTTCCTTTAACTTCTCCAAATGCAGCTCACTGGAAACATCAAAATCAAGTCCAAGTAATTCCTTCATTGCAACAAGAACCTTTGAATCTACTTCAAGGATAAGGCCCTCAATATCAAGACAATCAGCCTGTGCATGTTCAAATGTAGATCTCCTCCTAGACAAGGAACAATACCAATGACCAAAATCATATGCACTTCTTCTTTCAATCACTCCTTGAATCAAATCTGATATAGGAACACTCTTCAATTCCTTAAGCCGAGGAATCATCCTATCTTCAATTGGTTGAAATTCTTTCCACGTCTCCTCCAAACCTTGGACCTTATCCATCAACAATCTAGTCCTTCCATAGGTTTGGACCATCCTAGTAAGGGAATCGTCTGCTTGTTTCCTAATATCATTAATCCATTCCCTTACCTCTTGATAAGTGTTTTTGATTGCCTCACAAGTATCATAGGATTCCTAAGAGGTGGGGACATATGGATTAAATGCCACATTCTCTTGCGTTGCTAGATTCGTGTGAATGTGTATGTATTCTTTCAACCTCTTATTCTCCATTTCTAGCATTTGCTTTTTCTCTTCCAACCTATTTATTCGCTCTTCAATTGCTTCAACATTATCTTTCAATTCTTGGAACTCTTGCTGTTTGGTGGATGGCCCAATATCATAGAATGTGATCTGATAATCATGTGGAGAGATCTCATCTCTAGTCTTATTGCCCATCGGGACAGCCATATGCAAAGTGCGAGATCCTGATGCATCTCTAGTAATCTGATGGAACTTCTTTGCTTGTTTTGGTTCATTTGCCTTGCCAATCCTATTCAGGAATGTATCAATATCCTCAATTGGGTGTACCTCTTTTACTCCTCTTTTTCTTCATGTTTTCTTTTAACCAATTAGGAACTATGGACAAATCCATGCTATCCTCGAGCTGATCATCCTCATTAAGTCCCCTCTGAGCCGAAATGATCTCCATATTGACCTCCTATATATTAGGACTAGGCTGTCTCATATCATCCCCCAAATCAACCACTAATGGAATGGTAGGAGATGTTGGTAGCTCCTCAGTCGCCTGTTTATTGATTGTGATGAAGAAGATTTTCCTTGACCTTCCTAGGGTAGTATCTCTGTGTCTCCACCCTGTTTTGATTCCTGTTCCTTGTCCTGCATATCTACTTCTCTTACTGATGAATTGGTAATGGAAGGAGTTGTGGTAGACCTATGCCTTTTACTTTTAGACTCTCCACTGGTAGCTCCCTTACTTGCTGTTTGTGATGCCTCAACCACATTATCCCTCTTCTTTGAAGTTTGTCCTTCCTCATTATTATTCAATCTTGGAATGCTGACTGCCCTTTCGTCAGCCATAGAAGAAGACTCCTCATTTTGCATTTTTCCATATGTGAAGGTAATACCTGGCCTTTTCAATCTATTTATCTGTCTATCCTCCCAAGCTCTTGATCTATTAACCACATCCCTTATCAAGATATCCAACTCTGTAAGTTCCTTGACTTGTGACCAATCAGGTACTTGGATTGACTTGTCTTTCTCATGCTCATATTGTGGGTGTATATGGTTTCCATCATCTTTGATTTGATTAGGAATAGGGAAAGTGCCACACTTTCTCATGAAATCTATTGACATTTGGGACCACATCTTCCTCCTTATTGCATATTCATCTATAAGCTGGCCCAATAATCCTCTATATCCACCTTATGCCCGTATTTCTTTCCCTTGTGAGGAACTTTTGAAATGGATCAAACTGACTCCTTGCCTTATAGCTTCCAAGCTAATATAATTGCAACTCCATATTAACTGTCTCTGCTGCTTGTGTTGTGGGACATGTTTCAAGCATCTTTCCCAATGTGATAGGGACAACCATACCCTGTCTATGCTTGTCCTTTTGAATGTGATCAAACTCTGATAGTTGACTCACTACCTCAAGCAACACCATCTTATTTGTGGGATATCTTGGAAGTTTGTAGTGCTCTGAGGTGAATCCTTGAAGCTTTATGTAAGTGAAAGTAGGGAACTAAATGTACTAGGATCCATATTTCTTGTTGTGAGGTTTTCACACCATCGCCCCAATGCAAACGGGGACCCCCCTTTTTTTTTCTTTAGCAGTATGAGTAGGTGCTTTTAGGTAGTCTTAGGTGGTGGCAATTTTTAAGTCTCCAAGTTTGAGAGATGAGTTTGAGTAGCTTAGGCCTGCTAGATAGTCAAGTCTGTCAGGGATGTGCACGGAAACTGGGCTAAGGTAGTCAGGGAGATAGTGTTCGAAATTAGTCAATTTTTTGAGTTTAAGTAGGTCTTGAAGTCATTTGGCAAGTAGCTTGGCAATTTCAGATTGAGAAAGGAGAGCAAAAGGCAAAATCAGACTTCAATGCAAGTGTGAGAAACACCTTTAATCCCAACTTGTGGATTTGGTTGCAGCTGAACCCATAATTAATAGTAAAGGGCAAGATTGGCTAAGTCACTTCAAGGGACTAGGGGTTGGTGGAATTCCTCTTAGCCTAGGAATTCCACCTCATAAATTCCTCAAAATTGGAAATCTCCACCCTCATAAAACACAAACTTCTTTGTGCAACCAAACTTCCAAGTTGTGGGAAAAAGAGATTCGGAATCAAAGGGTTAAGGTAAGAAGAGAATTTGAAGCCATGAGGTCTGGTGGAATTCCTCTAAGCTCAGGAATTCCTCCTATGAAATTCCTTTGTTTCTAAAATCGCCCCCCTTATGGAACTTCAAGATTTTGATGAAGTTAGGCCACCAAGTTGTGAGGACAGTAAAGTCAAAGATCAAAGGGACCAAAATGGTGAAATTTTGAGGGCAAGCGAAGAGTCTTGAACATAGCGTGAAGGCTGGTGGAATTCCTTTGTTTCAATCTCCCCCCTTATCAGTGTAACGAGAATCGCGCATGAATCGCGATTCGATTCACCCTCCCCGATTTTTTGGGAGCCGGTGAATTAGATCGGCGGTTTTTTGGAATGAATCGCCTGAATCACCATGTGTGAACCGGCATGAATTGGCTGTAAATTTAAAAAACACTAGTTTTTTTAATCTTTTTTTTGTGTCTTTCATCTTACATACATTTTTGTGTCTTTCAGCTGAAAAATAACTTTCGATGCCTTATAAAATAATTAAAGTCGGTTGAGCTTTCGGAGCGCACAAGGGGCGCTGCCCCTTGACCCCGCAAGGGGCGCTGTCCCTAGACCCCGCAAGGGGCACTGCCCCTTGACCTTGTCTTGGGGGCTTTGCCCCCAAACCCCCATTTAATAATTTGGGGTGGAAACTGCGCCGATAAAAGTGGGGAAAAATTAGCCTTCGAGTCTTATTAGGCTTCATATAGAAGATGATGATGATGAAGAAGAATATCAATAAATTATTAATCCATTAGTTGAACTTAAAACAATGATACTTGAACTGACGTAATGATTTAATTTTAATGTTTTGATTCTTGAATCTTTGACGTTGAACTTGCACTTGAGGTATATGATGGTATGATCATGATTCATGATGCTATGATTACAAGTGTTTTTGTTGTTTAAATGTTTTTATGATACTATGTGACATTCCAATCTTAACTCATGCTTCTAGGCTGCATAAATATGTAACGCATCTGATGGATTTATCATTTATGTTCCTTGTTTATGTATGTTTAGCTTCTATTTGATGATGTTATAGTGTGTTTAAGTTATATTCAATAAAGGGTGCATGAAATAAGTTTTAAATTGTTTAAATCTCTAAATTTTAAGGGTTTTTTAAATTTGCCGATTCATGGGCGATTCGCGATTCGATTCGGCCTTGCCGATTTCGAGACGATTCCGATTCTCGTTTCTTTGCTCCTTATGGAACTTCAAAATTTTGATAAAGTTAGGCCTCCAAGTTGTTGTCCGTTATAATTATAAAGTCATCGGGAATAATTAGTTATGTAGCAAGTTGTGTCTGTTACCGAAGGAAGTTAGAACATGACGGTTGAGTTGCGACCCTTCGGATAATATATGTAAGTTCTCTTGCATGAGAGATGGATATATCATTTTTGAAACTCTGGGAATATTGTCATATGATGTACTTACATGATTATGAATGAAATGAGTAGTACTGTTTCTGAAACATTGTGTTATATTCTTTACTTCCCTAGTATGCATTAAACCTGTTTACCCGTGACAGTTAACATTTGGCGCCGTTGCCGAATTGAATCTGGGAAGCAATGAATGGAATACGAAGGATAGATGGGAATACCTATTGCAATCAATATCACAACCAATCAAACAGGAATAAGAAAACTATTCCAAGGGGAACATGCACTAACGACTAACTTCCACATTCTGCTTCAGATAGCCATAGAAACTTTTGTACGACGGGAGGTTGTACTGGCGGAAATTGCTGAAGATACTGTTTGGGACGCGTTGAATGTTAGTCCCGTTGCCAACACTCTGTTGCATAACCTGCCCCGTCTGCTAGCACAAGCATCCCTCGCGTAGACGAATCAAAGGGAGGAAGTTGAACGGGAACAACGTCAACAACAACTTTTACGAAATTTTGCTGAGAATGGCCATCGGGAAGAAGAAGAATGTGATACAACCCAGCGAAGGAGAAACCCATGAATTGTAAACCCTCGGGGAGGGTGAATAAAGTAAATCTGTAATGACAAAGGTCACATAGTGACCTAGGTTGTACGGAGATATGAATAAATAAAAGTGTTTTATTTTACATGATGTGTTGCTAGAGAATTTATGCCAAATTTATTGAATAAAGATAGAAATAAGGACAAATCAGATGCCTTAGAAGCCACACATGAATCGTTAATCCTCGCACAACAAGTCGAACGCTGATGGAGGTTAAGGCAACTCGTTGAAGGACAACTGACCGAAAGGCTGCCCAAAGGGGACCACAGGGTTGTTACGGGAGGTGCAGCATCTGAAGGGGAACACTCGCCAGACCATCAGCGTGTAAGTAGTGAGGAGTTACTCGAGAAGACACGACAAAGGCTAAATTGGATTGAGGAGACACAAGAGCAATTTATAAACCTATCTCTCACACCATGGATAGAGGGAACTCAAAGCCAGAGTGACCGAAGGGAAGGGGGAGAAGAAGCGAGGGAAGTTGAGGACACCGGGGCAAGGCGTGTCGGAGGGACACTACACGGTGGTCAAAGCAACCCGCTAGGATCGATCCCACCTAGTTCGGGAGTGCAACCAACGGGCTTAAGGCAACCAACTAGAGGGAACACAAACATGTCTCAAAAACAGTTACCAAGGTTCACATGCGATGTGAAGGAGGATCCTGTGAGACATTGCTGATCCTGTGAGACTATTTGGACAACAAACGAAGTGACAGATAAGAATGAGTGGGTCCACCAATTCCCAGCGACCCTTCGAGGAGTTGCTGTGGATTGGCACTCGGACATGGACAAGGCAAAGATAAGTTCATGGGACGATCTGAGGAAGGAATTCCAAGCGGAATTTAGACTCCTCCGGGATGATAATGAAGTAGTTGCAGAAATATATAGCTCGAAACAAGGAAAGAAAGAAATGGTAAGAGCCTGTAACCGGAGGCTTAAGGAATTGTTGGGGAGGATGGCAACCCAGCCAACCGATGAGCTAAAGAAAAGATGGTTCGTAGAGGGATTTAAGGCCTCCCTCCGGAAGAAAATGAAAATAGTGCCCCCCACGTCGTACGTAGACGCGTACGACAGGGCAATGAACTTGGAAAGCGAAGATAAGACGTCAAAGAAGAAGAAGAAAAGTAAGTTGTCATCCGAAAGTGAGGAATCATCAGACGAGAGCAGCACCAGTGAGGATGAATCCAATAAGAAGGTGCAAGCCCTCCAGAAGGACATGCAGAGGATGATGAAAGAGTTTAAAACAATGAAGGGGAACACCAGACGCAGTGACGAAGGAGAGATATGGTGTACGGAGTGCAAGGAAAGCGGCCACACGAAGGGGTCATGCCCGAAGAAAGCATTTTGTGACATCTGCCAAGTGATGGGTCATTCCACTAAGGAATGTCCATACAATATGAAGACAAGAAACCAATAGGTGTTGTTCACATAGGAGCAACCGTCTACCTCCGGGGCAACAAACCCTAACCAACAAATGAATAGCAATGCATCATCCAACAGGTTCCGAAACAAATGGCGTGGAGGAAGAGGAGGTAACGACAATAGAAGCCGAATACAATACGATCCAAAGGGACGACCGATGATTTAGTGTCGGGCGTGCAGCCAGTGGGGCCACTTCGCCTGAGACTGTACAAAAGGTGAGACTCCACAAAAATTGTGTCAATGGTGTGGCCTCGAAGATCACAAAGATACTAATTGTCTGAAGCCTGACGTAAACTTCCTGAACATAGAAGAAGAAAGGGTACTTGCTATTACCTGAAACCAAACAAAACAAGGTATTTGGATCCCCATACCGAAAAGCAGAAAGCCCGAGAGGTGAAAGAAGCAATAGAGAAAGCCATGAGGGCGGGGAAGGACATGCAAGAGGAAGCGGGCACTTCCGGGCAGACAAAGGCTGAAAACAATATACTATGGCAGATGTTACAGATGGAGGTGCCTGTCAAAATCCTGGACCTCCTCAATTGAAGACGACATTACTAAATGCTTGTCCATTACAACTCAGCACCATGCAACAAATGTCTATTCCAGGTGGATCGGCAATAGACCCTATGCTCCTGGCAGTGAATAATGGCCGATACCTGACGGTCGTCGAAATGGGCGTTCTAGGAACAATTCTTACAGACACCATAGTCGATGGTGGTTCGGGAGTGAATGTCCTTCCAGAAGAAACATGGAAGAAACTAGGTAAGACAACGCTATGGCCTCTGACCTTCAACCTGTTGGGTGCAGACCAACACGGAATAAAACCCCTCGAGACAGCCATGGCCCAGCAAGTTACCATCGGCACGCAACCCTTCGTGGTCATTCCACCAAAGAAAAAAAGGTATGATGCTATTCTTGGTAGAGGATGGCTAGTTGAAGCAAACGCCACTCACAATTGGAAGAACATCATCTCCATGGAAAGTGGTGGTAGAAAATTTGTCATTGACCTCCGTATGCAAATGGTAAGTGAAGAACTCGCGCCATCTTCAAAGTCTGAGTCCGACAGAGAGCATGGTGGAATGGATGAGGGGAGAAACCGAATGGAACCAAATGAGAATGACGTACTAGAACTCAAGGAGTGCTCGGAAAATGACACAAATTCAATGAATGGACTCTTCCATTGGCAGATGGAAGACCATGAATTTTTTTACAGTTACATGTTAGGGGTGGAAGAAATAGGACAAGAGTCTGAAAAGGAAGTATTCCCACCAGAGTATGGGGTATACAAAGAAGGCGAGGCCCGCGTGAATGATAGTCCAGCCCACAAATTTGACAACGAAGGACCAATCAAGTATGAAGAACCGTCCCTGCAAGTTACCAACCTCGGGGATTTGCAAAACCCACGCAACATATTGGTTGGTGACGACTGGAATCCTGTACTGAAAGTTGCAGCGTTTAAAATGTTCATGGAGTATAAAGACGTGTTTGCATGGAGCTACAAAGACCTTAAGGGTGTACCACCAGAGTTGTGTGTGCATTTTATACCCTTGGTATCAGATGCCGTACCTGTACGGAAAAGACCATACAGAATGAACAAGAATTATGCCGCCAGGGTAGATGAAGAAATTCAACGCATGCTTGAGGCAGGGATTATCTTCAAGGTGCAGACAAGTGACTGGGTATCACCCATAGTAATATCATTGAAAAAGGAGGCAAACCAAATCAGAATTTGCATGGACGTCATATGCTTAAACGCCGTCACCATAAAGGATCCCTTCCCCATCCCATTTACAGACACAATACTCGATGAAGTTGCCGAACATGAAATGTATTCCTTCATGGACGGGTTTTCGGGATATAATCAGATTTCAATTGCAAAAGAAGATAAGTTGAAAACCACGTTCGTGGTGGAGGACAAGGTGTATGCATATAACCAGATGCCCTTAGGTCTATGCAACGCACTGGCCACATTTCAGAGAATAATTCTTCACATTTTTGATAAAATGTCAGTGGGGAAATTCCGAGCTTTCGTTGATGACTGGTCTATCTTTAGTAGAGAATGTTTATGTTTTTGGAAAGACAGGTACTGGTTTTGTGAATTGTAAAAGTTAGCACTCAAACATAACCCACACTTCCTTGATACCCACACGAAATGTAGCCTCCGTTGCATAGTTTTCGTCACAGCGAAGAAATGGGTCACTACCATAATATCATATTGGTCATCTTTTATATCTTTTCACCAACTTCCCATTCTATTTATGCAGGGAGATTATTGTAGAATATTAAAAACCTAAAGGATTTGTCCCTGAACACATTGAGAGAAACAAACCCTAACTAAACACTATTAGTGAACATCATAAAAAGTGCTGCTTTGCAATAGGCTTTTATTTAATTATAGATTGATCAAGGGGGTTTGAGGAGATTTTCTGATCTTGGTCTTGTGCGTAAATGAAACCATGGCAGATACAGAGATGAAGACGAGTTTGATGCATTTGCTCAACAGAATTGCAAAGAAATTTTAGACTTGGGTTTGAACCTTGGTAGAAGCTTGGGAGGAACATCTAATTGATTTACTATTGTCTTGATCATCTTTTTATATTTGATTGAGATTTTGTCTAAGCAATTTTATGAGATTCTATTGGCAGCTTATTGTTGACCAAAGGCTGGCTTTGTTGTTCAATCTGAGCCAGACTTCCTCAAGTCATTATCTGCTGTAATAATCCCTTTCTGTTCCTCTCCCTTACTTAGCTAACAGTGACGTTGATGGTTTTTCTTCGTTTGTCCTATTCAATTCTGATCACAATCACATTGTAAGTGGTAACGAACAGGTTACAAATTATTTTATCTTTAATGACTATGAATGTTATGGACAAGGATCTAGGTTTGATACCCATCTGATTGAAGCTGAGGCTTAGCTTTCTATTCCTCTTGATTTTAGGATTTTCTTTTCTTATTGATTTTGATACTTAGATTGTTGTCTCAGATTTTTTTGAAGTGAGATATATTAAGTCAAGAACCTTAGAATTGTGCACCAAGTTGAATGCATTCATCTTCCTTCCTTGTGTGGTTTCACTTCATTTCATATTTTTAGGGAAGAGATTATACAACTGGTTGTTTTCGGTTGATTTCTAGACAGACATCATAAAGATTATTTATCTGAGACCTGATAAAGTCGTCCAATGGTTTTAACAATCATTTTTGTTAAATAAATGAAATTCTCTCAGTTCATAACATAATACTAACAATGCTTCTGAATTTGATTATATAATTTATTTTCTCGATTTGGATCATACTCCATCATTGGGATGGAATGTTGACCATCTTTATGATTGAATCATTTTATTTTATATGTTGACAATGTTTTCATCAAGATAAAATATATTCAAAACAAACAAAAACAACTGAAATTTAATGTTGCAAATTCTCTGTAACTTACATTAAAGCTGGTGTCATTGGCAATGAATTTGGTCCAGTTGCAGGGAAGAGAGGATTATGATCTTTATGACTAATCACAAGGAGAGACTGGATCTTGCGTTGTTAAGAAGTGGTTGAATGGATATGCATATACTTTTGTCTTACTGTTAATTTGAGGCTTTTAGGCAATTGGTTTTTAATTGCTTGGGTCTGGATGATTACTTCTTGTTTATGTATGTAGAAGAGAAGATGAATTCCGGAGGGCGCCTGACTCCGGCAGACATATGTGAAATTTTGGTTCAGATTAAATTTGATCCCGAGGCTGCAATTAAGGCTGTTATAGATGCTCTCGATGTAGGAATTTGCAGTGGAAGTGAGAATGTAACTAACTCTCCTGAAGATGAAAGATGAGGAAGAATCGTCTTTGTCCCTATTGTCTCATAATCAGAGGAATAATCTAAGTGGGCGTAAAGAGATGTAAGTATGACTTTAGGAATTCAGGTTATTTTGGGTTTAGATTAATATATCTTGATGGAAGAATGCTGCACATGCAAGTATTTCAGGAAACAAAAAACTTCCGGTATCTATTTCAGTGTTGGGGTCGCATACAATGAAGCATGACATCTCACTTTCTCAGTGACTGTTGGTGTTCATAAGTTGTAAATCTAAGAATGGAATCATCATATAGTTGTGTGAGGTAATTATGAGATTGTGACCAATGGCAAAGAAAATTTATTGTAAGATGTCATTTGGAACCACAAAGCAACATATTATATGTGAGGTAGTATCATTATTTAACTTAGTAATGGTAAGATATATTATATAAAATTAAAAGTGTAAGATAAATGGTATATCGTGAGGTGTAAATTTTTTACTTTTCTTAGTATGAAGTTGAATGAGTAGTTAACTATGCGTAACATCACCACCATGGCCTTCAAATGTGATATTAGATTTCCTCCTCCCTATGTGAACTTTTTCTCTACACCCACCCATAAATCAAAAACTCAATTCCAACAAAAACTAGATAAGAACTATTTTATTTCTATAAGAAATACTAAATTCCAAAATTAACAAATGAACAAACAGAGTAGATAACATAATACATTCAAACAAAAAGTCACAAATATATGTCTGCATTTATTTGTATGACAATCCTCTGCATATTATTATCAAACACATATTCAACTGCTGCTGCTTCTCCTTCTGCAAAGAGCATGTTTTGTTATAGGAGGAGCACCAACTCCATTGAAATTAGTTCACTGTGAAAAACCTATAGAGCTTTGGATCACGGGCATTAGTTTTCCAATCGCCACAACTTGTAGATCACAATGTTGTTGTAGCTCTAGAGTCGTCAAAGCGAGTCTGCAGTTGGAGTGGTATATATAAATGCAATGAGTCAAGAGATCCGAAGTTCAAACTGCGGGGATGTTGCAGGTGTGTTATACGTTCTGTGCAAATTTGTTGTTAAAGTTATGACTATGAAATATAACTAATTTATGATCAAATCTGGCAGATGTGGGCAATACAACATTGATATTGAGAAATAACAATCTACTAGAAAATCTGTTTTCATGCTTGGTTTTCAATGAAATACAAGTTTTCAATCCTCAGGATCAATTGGCATTTCTATATGTTCGAAATAAAATGAGCCCCAAAGTGAAAATTAACATGTTTTCAGAAGAGATTTTCAATACAACTACAAATGAATACAGATATTTTGGCAAGCCAAATATCAGTAGTAAGGAGCATGAGCTCGATTTCAATTAGGGATTTCTTGTGGGTCATGATTTTACAGCCTACAGATCTTACTTGGACATAATTTGGAATGCAAGCAATTTGAAAATCAGAGTTAATTTTTTTACAGCCTTAATTGGAGAATGTAACTTTTATGATAGTAAATACCAATTTGATTTATCATTTTTAGCTTTCATTTCTCAAATTGCATTCCTAGATGTTTCACTAAAAATGTTGGCTTCTTTTCATCCTTCTGTTTGATATTGGTGCATGTGTCTTTAGATTGGTATCCTCTTTTATTTTCTTTTTTAGTTTTCAATGAAAGAATCTTAATTTTTTTTGGAAACAAACTATTGTTTCAAGAAATCAAAAACATTTAGCAATTTAAAATTATTTAAGTTGGTGTATGACAATTTATTTCAGCTTGTGTGAATTTGATCTGTTGTTTGTAGTTGTATATTCTGATTGATAAAAGTTTTGTAAGATTGTTATGTGGCTGAACAACATTTGTCCCGCCATTCAACATATTACCTGGGTCATCTTCCTATCCGCATAACCATTGCACCTTGTTAGGGTGCAATTGCTAGTAATATTATATGTTAAGGTTCTATAATGTTAAGACTATTGAAAATGAATTCTGATTCCTGTTCATATTTTCATATAAAAATTTCAAATTTCTTATATATTTTTATTTTTTTCTATATTTATATAGCCCTCTCCTTGCTGTCCCCAAAATTGGCAAAACAATTGGCATCCTGAAAACCCGTCCCTGTCTCTGAAACTTGGGGTAACCTTGGTTATATCTTCCAATGTAAATATAGTATATACTATATTTTTTGCATATTGTAAATTGTCAATTCAACTTATAATTATTTTTGTAGCAATTATCTGTCTATATTGCCTGTCTATAGAAGGGCCCCCAAGATAATAGTAAGATATAGTTGGGGCAGCAGGGTGGAGATACGAATAGCCCTACTATTGTGCCAGCAGGGGAAGGGGCTTGATGAACAGCAGGGGCGGGCATGTTATGTATAGAATCTGGCGCCCCTGTGCATTCACATGCATACCCCCTACTATTATAAGGGTAAGGGCCCTACAATTCTATGGGCTCCCACCCGCCAGTAGGCCTTTAGAATAGGGAGGCGTCGGTACCCCCCAGTATCAGTTGCTTGCCACCACTACCGCTGGTCCAATACTAAATAACCAAATATCCCCCCTAGATGGGATAATATCCTCTTTTAGCAGTAGTTTTATTCCATCCGTCAAAGCTTGAATAATTCCCAAAGGACCGGCGTATTCAGGTCCAATGCGTTGTTGTATTCCTGCAGTACGAGTATCCGTATCCATGCAACTTTGCCGAACAGTTCGCTTTATATTTTAGTCTCCTAATGTTAACTGTTTTTCTTGTGATGTTATCCAATCAAATATTTTTTTTGAAGCTTTTATCCTTATTGGCCAGGATGGAACTATGCTTAATGAAATGATTGTATGGAAAATTACCTGAGCTTTAGATTTGCGTGCTTTAATTTTCAACTTTTAAGTTTTGTAGTTTAGGATTGTAAAATTTGGATGTTAACTATGTTCACACAGTTATCCGAAAGCTCTTACTCAATCAAAATAAAAACTCTCGTAAGATTTGGTCATGGAAGGCTGTTTTTGTGCTCTAAAATCGTCTGTTCCTTGTGTAGTTCTCTTTACATGAAACGCAACACAGAGCATGACCCACCATATTGGAGGGGTCCTGTTTGGATTAACGTGAATTACCTCATTCTCTCGGCACTTCATCACTATGCTCAAGGTATTGTCCTCATTTTGTACTTGTTTTTCTATTTTCAGAGATTGGTTTCTTAATTTGTAATCAGGAATATGTTGCAGAATCTGGACCATACAAAACAAGAGCAGCTGAGGTTTATACCGAGCTTAGACAAAATCTCATTGAGTAATATTCTTGCCATATGAATTTTATGGTTTTAAGAATTTTTCAGGTGTTTTAGGTTTATATGCTTTTGAATCAAGAATTTAAATGCTTTTTCTGACTTGGAAATTGTAGGAATATTGTTTTCCACTACTTTAGAAGCGGTTATTTTTGGGAACAATACGATAATACTGCAGCTGGCAAGGGAAAGGGTGCACATCCATTCACAGGATGGACTTCTCTTATTGCTTTGATCATGGCAGAAATTTACTAGTAAGACTCAATTTTAACAGAAATGAGATTTTTTCAATATGACGTTACTGAACCATATTTTCCCTTGAGTTTTTTGTTTGATCTTTTTGTCAGAAAGAAACCATTTTTGTTCCAGGTAATTCCTTGATTACAATTTTGTCAAGGTAACGCTACTTTATCAGAGAGAATCTAATTCCCCAAGTTTTGAACCACTACTATCTCCATGATATGTGCCTCTTCCTAAACTGGCTACAGATCAACATTAATATCCACCACAGTTACGTAGCATTCTGCACCAGAAACAAAAGTGAATTTGTATCCAAATTTTCCACGAGGTTAATAATGTATGCATTCTTCAGAAAAAGATTAGATTTCTACAATTCATTGTTTATTATTTTGTTTCTGGATTCAACTGTGTAGGCATTCCTCTTATTCTCATTATCATTTTTGCGATCCATTTGTTCCTATGCTCCACGGGGTTTCTGGGACGGGGTTTCTGGGACGGGGTAGGGGGACGGCAGGGGATGCATTTCCAGGACGTTTCCTAAAGAGTCAAAAATAGGGGACGGTATACAAATTTTTAATGTGTGCGCGCGTGCGATTTTTTCAAAAAATATTAATATATTATGGATAGATAAGAGGGAAAGAGAGAGAGAGATGTCAATAATTGATTATTAACAAAGACAATACACAAATAAATCACCCACGAGTTACAACAGTAGTATAACATAAATGATAATAGCAGCAGTATAAATCAGTATAACAACATTATAACAATAGTCTCAAACATCAAAACCATGGTCTATCAATATAAATATCTAAATGAAAATGTCTCGAACATGTATCTAAAAGTCTCAAACATCAAAATATAACAGGCTACAGACAGCTTATGAAACTAAGCCTCATTCTAACTATCAAATTAAATATTTATAATAATTAAATATTTAAAAGCTATCAAATTAAATTTATAATTATAATATATTTTTATTTAATATAAATTTTTAAACATATGTTTATTATGATGAATATTAAAAAACTTAAATATTAGATTTATAATTTTAATATATTTTAATAATTATGATTTAAAATATAAAATTTTAAACATATTTAATCATGAATTTCATTGCCGAATATTTAATCACGAAAGACACGAATTTGAGCCTTGTTGGCCCCCCACATAATTGATTTGGCAAAAAGAATTTTAAAAAGGTATTTTTATTTAATTTTTTATGTCAAAAAACATCTGAATATGTTGGGGACGTTTCGGGCATCCCCTAGTTGTTTTCGGGGACGGATTGTTGTCCCCAAATGTCAGGCGATGTTTCCTACAGTTTCTTGTTGTTTTTTGAAATCGGGACGGCTGGGGGATGCTTCCTTTTTGTTCCACTATCCCCGAAATGTTTCAGGGACAGGAACGAGTCCCCTAGGAATAGAAAACGCATTTCTGTGTAACATAGATTTATTCTGAATTTTTAAATTTATAAAATCTAGAGCTCAGGTGTTAGCAACATTGACAAATTTTGCATTTACATTTACAATTGTTGTACTGTATGGTAATTTTGTTGGAATTTTGAAATTTGACTAAAAGGAAGTATTATAAAAATTAAATTGCTTATCGTGTATGGTATTTCAACTCTCGGCACTCACAAAAACACAGTTCTCCACCTTGGAGCCACAAATGGGCAAGCACCCGTCAAAATTGGGAAACTTCCTATATATAAGCCTTTTAACATTTAATATAAATTATATGAACTATCTTTTCCAGTGTAGGTATCTGATTGACAAGATTTTAAAGAAATAGATAAATAGATCTGTAATTTTGTATTTTTCATTTAACTTTACGAACTTTTTTTAACTGTTATTTTTTCTTATAAAAAAAAAGAGAAATAGTCAGAAGGTAATGGCTGAAGATATCTCATTGAGTGAAGTTATCCTGTATTTTTCAGGAAACTTTATGTACTTTTTAAAAGTATTTTCTTATAAAAAAGAGAAGAGATATTATATATATATATATATATATATATATATATATATATATATATATATATACCCTGATGTCTGCCATCTAGCTACACAATAAGTTTTTATTGAAGTTATATATGTAAATAATATTTTTATATATTTTAGTTAATAGTTTTTTCAAAGTACAATTATAACATAGAAAACTTTTCTTTAATTTCATTTAATCATTTTTACACATACATGTAAACAATGTCATTTCAATTATTGACAAATATTTGCTTAAGTAATAATGGTGCTGTAATTTTAAGGAATACATCATAAATAAATACTTTATTAATCATAAATGTTTTATTAATCATTTAATTTGGATATTGAAAGTAATTTTATTTTTAGGAATTTTAGAATATGCTATTTTTTTTGTTTATTTATTTATATTATTGATTATCGTAAAGACTATTAATGGATACATAGATCAACAAATAACAAACAAATTTAGCAAACTATAGTAAAACAAAGTATATGTAGAGAAACATTGTTGATTAAAAAAACTCCTTTAGTAAAAGAGAATACTAAATATATAGTATTTTTGGTGAACAAGATTAAAAAGACAACACAATTAACTCTTTTTTTCAAAATATGTGATACACCTAATAGAATAGAATGGTAAAAACAATGTATGCCCTACACTACTCTATGTTGTAGTGTATGTTAAACTCTACTCTATTGTGCATCATTTCATATTCATTAAAAGAAATTTCAATGAAGTGCATCACATCTTTTCCTTTTTAATAATTTTAGCCGTTATTCTTAGTTTTTCTCTTGCTAAGTTGTTCTCTTTTTTCATCTTATCATAATAGTCATATTTAATGGTGATATTATAAATGTTAATTTTGTTGTTTATTATTTTCTGTCAAGAGTCTCTTTTGAAAGAAATCTTATGATATGTATTGACAATGCTCAAACCATTCTAAAGGTTATTTGAATTGTGTGGTCCTTTTGTTGTAATTATAGCTATATGTGGAGTTTGATCTTCAAATAGTATCCTTGACTACCTATTAAACTCAATCATAGCATATGTTGCAAGTTTTAGTGTTGCACTTTAAGATTTGTATATTAATTTTTTATTATCAAACCTTAAAGTTATATTTACAGGACTTTATTGTACCCGAAAATGGTTCTTGCATTTGTAGCAATCAATAACTTCACCTTAAGTTGATCATTTTGACCTCCTAGTGCATTAACAACCCTCTTTTCTTGCAATAATTAATGTAATAGGTGAAACGAAGCAAAGGTGCAAAAAACGCTTCGTAATACTTAACCTAGTGGGGGAGATTTAGTGCAAATCTTAACTGGTACAAAATCAAAAACACATTCACAAGGAGATAATAACACGCATAAAGATTATACTAGAGAACATACTATATATCGCGGGGAAGACCCTTTTGGGAGAAAAATCCCAGACTCCAAAAGCACAATGCTTTGTTTTATGGAAACAACAGTTACAATACAATACCAACACAACTTTTTCAATAGGGGCCCGTTTGGTTGAGGGGTGGAATTGGAATTGAACGGGAATTGGCATTTCCGAAATCCCAAAATGTTCAATTCCCTGTTTGGTTCCAAAATTAAAAATTGGAATAGGGTTATGCGAATTCTAATTTTGGGCCTTTTTGAGCATTCCACAATTCCCCCTCAGGACCTGGAATTGGAATTGAAAATTGGAATTGGAATTGAGAGTATTATTTTGTGAAGGAAAATTCATTCCCATTTTTGTGTTAATATTATATTGCTATCAGAATGTATATATAAATCTGTGTATATATACACATGTGTATATATATGTGTATATACATGTGTATATATACATGTGTATATATACATATGAGTGTATATACACACATGTACATATAGTATAGATACATGTATGTATATATACACATGAGTGTATATACACGTGTGTGAATATACACGTGTGAATATACATGTGTATGTATATACATGTGTGTGTATATACTCTTGTGTGTATATATACATACATGTATATAGTATATATACATGTATGTATATATACACGTGTATATACACATGTGTGTATATGTGTGTGTGTATATGTGTATATATATACACAAATGTGTGTATATATGTGTATATGTGTATACACACGTGTGTATGTGTGTATATATATACACATGTATGTATGTGTATACATGTGTATATATATACACACATGTATGTATGTGTATACATGTGTATATACATACATGTATGTGTATATATATGTGTGTGTACATGTGTATATATACATGTGTATATACACACACATGTGTGTGTGTGTATATACACGTGTGTGCATGTATATATACACACATGTGCGTATATGTGTGTATATATACACGTGTGTGTATACACATATGTGTGTATATATGTGTATGTGTGTATATGTGTGTATATATGTGTATTTGTACAAAAACAAAATTCCAATTCCAATTCTAGTTGTGTGGAACCAAACACAGAATTTGCATCTTCTCAGTCATCTTCCAGGTGAACCAAACAGGTCAGCCATATTCTAGAATTCATTTTGAGAATAGCACAAACCTAGAATGGATTCAATTCTAGAATTGGCAATTCCAGCATGCACAAATTCCGCCAACCAAACGGGCCCTAGGAGTCTTTAATGAGTAATCCAACACATTAGATTAATTCTGGCAGCATAACACTTCAGCTGCAAACATTACATTAGTCTTACTTTCGAAGGCTACCTTTTATAGAGAAATACAACACAAGAGATAGCTTCTAGATGAATATACAAGATGAGGTCGTGCATAACATTTAGTTCAATTTTTCAACCACTAAAAAGTATGCAAATGACACATGAACATCTCCAAATGACTCCACATTCAAACCTCTTATGTTGGGCACCCAAAATTTGCTATTTTGAGCCATGACAAATGCTCTTATGCATCTTACAACTATCATAAATATTATCATAACCTACAACTTACAGGTCTAAGAGAAGCTGTCATAAACAAACTATGAACAACATATTCTTTTACAACTCGTCATAACCCAAATTGGGCACTGACCTTCTCCATGCAAATGGTATATTCCACCACTTGTCCAATTCGTCATAGAATCTATCATAGGTCGACACTTGTCAAGATCCTCAAAGTCGGATGCGTACCTCCTCGTCCAACATATGTGTCATACAATCATTGCCCAGTAGGATGTCACCAAGCTTGTGGGTCCCACTAGATGACTAGACATTTGTAGGCAATTAATTAATTATAATAATAAATAAATACAACAAATTAGGATTTGCAATGGTTGAGACATCTTAATCCCAACACTATCCCACTTGTCAAAGACATTTCAAATAGCCCATGGATTAATTGCAGGGAGTCGAGAGGCCCATAGAACTGGAACACCATCTAAACTTTTTTGTGCTCACCAGTTTTGTCAATGCATTTGGAAAATTTATCAAAGTGTCAACTTTCTCCAATTTCACTTTCCCATCCCGGTGTAGGAGCACCCAGGACCTGTCAAGGCCTCCAATGCAATAATGAGGTCTTAGTTTGGGGTTTGATTAGTTTAGTATGGTTTTGGTCTAATAAGGTCATTTGAGACCAAGTTGAGTCATTTTAGAATGTTTTGGAGCCATAATGCAAAAATTGTAAAAGTTGCAAAGTTGTCAAATGCAACAAATCTTGTAAAAGTGTCGTTAGTCTTAACAAAAGAAGTTATGGTCAGTTGGGAAGTTGAAACGTGATTGTCTAACCAATTTGGTGACTGTCACTCCTAGATTTTTCTTGTAACAATGTGGTTTTTCTATTTGGCACATGTTTGTACAAATTGCTAATGCCTTGCAAGTGTTTGGAAATGAAACTAGGTTGAATCACCTTTCATTTACATCTTGGGGCACTTGATTTCATTAAGTATTGAGTGAGATATCATCATTTCTTTCCAGGTGGGTACAAACCCTACCTATGGCATCCAGAGATAAAATAAAATGCATAAATCACCATTCCACTAGTGAAAACTCTTGGAACTTGGTGGAATGGACTGTACTGATGTATTCTTCATT
Source organism: Thuja plicata (assembly GCA_018584345.1). Lineage (NCBI taxonomy): Eukaryota > Viridiplantae > Streptophyta > Pinopsida > Cupressales > Cupressaceae > Thuja > Thuja plicata. Next base: position 633,450 of record MU227262.1, on the reverse strand, counting down.
ATGTCCAAGTTGCAGAAGCATAGGAGAAGGATTACATGTGGTGAGGAATTGAAGGGGTGTTATCCTCATTTAGTAGGATGAAACCCTTGTCAAGAAATCATAATTTGCACTATGTCTTAACAAGTGTGGAATGGATTGGTGTGGGATGTTTTATGGAGGGTATGGACTCCGTCTAAGGCACAAACCTTTCTTGAACATCTTTTGAAGTCTTTTGGAGGTCAAGCCTTAAGTTTTGTGCAAGCCTAAATGCTAATTAGTCCTAATTAGAACGAGGATATTCATTATTTGACCTAAACACTCCGAAGTAACCCTATTCCATTTCAAGGTATGTGTTAGAAGAGCCAAATGGGTATCTGAAGCAACACCCACATTCTAGTTATCATGCCTATTTCAAAAGTTATGGAGGAATAAGCTTGTTTGGAGGACTACAAGGACTAGTGAGGATTTGTGAAGGGAGTATGTTGTGTGATGGCCCAAATGCCCTTCTCAGTTGTTGATTGGGACCTTGACATGAGCCCTACCCTTGCTTTGCATCAAATTGGTATAAAAGCTAGAAGACCCTGAGAGTGCAAGTTATGCACCAAGTCAAAAGAGTTGTGAGAGAAAGTTTGTTGCAAGTATGAAAGAGAGCTGGTGATTTATATCCTCCAATAGTAATCAAGGTGGGTAGAAGGTGTACAAATTTATGCCATTGAGAGGAAGTGGGTAGAAGAGGTCTTGGAGAGTGCATCTTCCATAATCCTGTTGGGTAGAGGATAGTTGTGTTGGAATACCAAAATAATGGAAATGTTGAGAAGATTAGTTCATAGACACTTGAAGGATAAGAAGTTGCCAAGCAAGCAACACGAGAAAATAAGAGAGGAAAGAGAAGTGCAAAAGAAAAAATAGTAGAAAGAACAAATGAATATAAAACAAGAGATAAAAGATATATAAGACAAGCACTGGAGAAAATGAAAGAAAAAATGAATCTTGAGATGCAATAGTTTCTTGAGAAACCATAAGAAGAAAGCAGTTGACATTTACCAATAACAAAGAGGGCAAAGTGGCCTATTAGGAAGATTATGTAGAAGAAAAGGAGGCAAAAAGGGCAGTGAAACCAAACTTTGGAAAGTCTTTGGTGATGAAGACGACTTTAAGCACGATGCCTATGGAGGAAGTAGTAATGAAACTAGTGAGTTGGAAGGATACAATCCATGATGATGAGATGTGGGCCAAGGATTCTCAATCAGAGGTCACCATGTTGACAAAGGAAGAGGAAAATATGATGCAGATGGGTCCATAGAGACTCAAACTTTTGTTTCTAACAATATGTGTATGTGTTTATAGGTGCAACAACTAAAGATGATGATGGAGAAAAGAATATACAAAAAGGACATAATGCAATGGATGTCGATGATCATGCAAATCTAGCACACAATTTTGCAGAAGATGCTATGAAAGTATCAATGGTGATGAATTTTCCGATTTTAAGGATGATGAATATAATTACACATTATGTTCAGATGATGCAAATGAAGATACACAATATGAATAATAAATGGAGTTTTGGGACGTTGAAGCCGAGAAAATGTCGAATAGGAGATGGTGTGAGAAGAAGAGGAAGAAGGATCCAAGGAAAGTCAAGAATGCATGATATGTAGCAGGAATGCAAAGAACATTTCTAGTTGGCAGAAAAGAGGAAGACATGTAAGAATTTTCCTATGGCAATAACCAAGATCTAGAGGCCTAATGAATAACACAAACAAGATAAAGATGTACAAGAATAAATTGTATTCTCATCAATATGATCAAGTCAAAAGGCAAATACAATGAAGATATGCCCACATATATAGGCAAGACAATAAGAGTACATGATAAGAAGAAAACATCTTATCATCCATACAAGGTGGAATCACATGTCCACCAAAGATGGATCATCCTCCATTGTGCAATGATGTGCAACAATGTGAGGATGATTAGTCACAAGTGCACTAAAGGTGGAGACAACACATAAAGTGGAAATGTAATAACAACTATCACCACCTAAAGTGGAGTTTCTCCTACACAGTGTGTTAAAATAGGAAGCAAACTTCTAAGTGTCTCGTTGACAAACTACTATGCAATGCATTATCCTAAGTAAGGTTTAGTGTAATTAAGAATATTTAATTACACCAACACCTCCCCTTAAGTGCAATTTAGGGGGATGCACTTAAGCTCACACTACTAGATAACAATGCAAGATGGGTCTCGACTACTAAGCCATGTTAGGTACCCACGTACAATATGTAAGTGCAAGTACAATGCAATCTCTCATAAAGCGGAGAAATGGAGAATACCCAACGGGACAAAAATCCCCCCTAAAGGAGATGAAATACATAAAAGAAGACGAGAGAGACAAAACCTCATGTGAGGTAAAAGTCTCCCCATAAGAGAGAATGGAGAAGTCAATAGACCCCCTGTAATGAAATATCCTGCACCCCCAAGAGAACTCACAACTAAAGATACTTGCTCTTAGTGAAGGGTTTGGTGAAGATGCCTGCAATCTTCTCTAATGTAGGTCAATATCTCAAGTCAATGACCTGCTCCTATATCAGCTCCTTAATGAAGTGCATGTTGACCTCAATGTGTTTGGTTTGTTGGTGTTGGACCGGGTTCTTTGAGATCTGCATGGCTCTTTGATTGTCACAATAAATGACTCTAGGTCGTGGAATGATGAATCCAAACTCTGTCAAGATTTGCTAAAGCCAAATAGCCTATGTAGTTGCATTAACAACTCCTTGATACTCAACCTCATTCGAAGAGAGAGTAATAGCATGCTGCTTCTTACTCTGCCAACAAATGGGACCTAAACAAGATTAAAGTTGTAACCTAAAGTGGACTTACGGTAACCAAGATTTGCCATCCCAATCCAAGTCTATGTATCCAGCCAAGTCCAGTCCAATACCTGTTGCATAGTGAATCCCATAAGTATGTGTACCTTGTATGTAGTGCAATATACGTTTGGTTGCCTTCTAATGAAGTGCATGTGGCTCTTGCATGAAGCGAGAAATCATTGTCAGGGTGTGAATGTGTCAAGTAGGTGAGGCTACATACAAGCTGTCTATACGATGTAGCATCAACAAGTAGAGTGGAACACTTAGCCTCAAGCCTGATGCCTAAAAGAAAGGGATTCGGTGCATGCTTACAACCAGTCATGTGAAATTGAACAAGTAAGTCAAGAGCATACTTGGGTTGAGAAAGTGTGATCCCTACTAAAGACTATGTGATCTCTATACCAAGGAAGTAGTACAATAAGCCCAAGTCTGTCATAGCAAATCTGTCCTACAAAGAAGACTCTATCAATGATGGATGAAGTACTCCCTATAATGATCAAGTTACCCACATAGAGCACAAGTATCAAGTGAGAGTTATCCTGTCGCAAAAAGTAGACATTTGGATTTGAATGACACTTGGTAAACCCTGCTAATAGAAGGAAGGAATCCATCTTGGCATTCCAAGCTCTAGGAGCCTGTTTGAGGTCATAGATAGACTTCCTCAGTTTGCAAACCAAAGGAGTATCCTGTATGAATCCATGTGGCTGCTCCATGTAAATCTCCTCATGAAGATCCCCATGTAGAAATGCACTCTTGACATCCATTTGATGTAAAACCGAACCATGAGTTGCAATAATGGCTAGAGTCAAACGAATTAAGTTTATCTTGGCTACAGGTGCAAAGGTCTTAGTATAGTCAACACCTGGAACCTATGAGAAAACTTTGCCACAACCCTCGCCTTATACTTATCCACACTTCCATTCCCTGCATACTTATACAATATCTAAAGAATGAGGAGTAGAGGCCAAGCTAGGAGAACTTTCCTCAAAGTAAACATTCCTCTCTATGAAAATCTCATGTGTCTCAGGATCCATAAGTCTAAATGTGTTATCCCGTTAAGGATATCCAATGAATTGGCAAGGCCTACTTTGAGGTTCCAATGAGTTACATTTCTGTGGAGGTATGCATGCCTAAGCTAGACAGCCAAAGACTCTGAAGTGTTTCACAACTGATTTTCTACCACACCAAACCTTAATAGAAGTGATTCTTGTTGGCAAGTGATCTTTTTGGTATGTTATGAGTCACTTTTTTGTTGTCATTTTTGGCAACACATTTGGTATATTGATCGATTGGAATAAAGTTAGGTTTTAGTGATTCAGTTATGGAATCGACTAAGTGTAGAAGTAGAAATACGGAGTTGTTTTGGGTATCAAAGATCGAGATCGATGAGTTATGAATAGCGAGCTTAAAGGAAGATACTATGCGGTATGTATGACCTCCATCTAAGATCGATTTGGTTTTGGTGATGATTACAAAGAGTTAGAGATTTGAAAACATGCGACGATAGTAGAACAACGTAACAAAGCAGTTGGACAGTAGCGATGATTTGAGGAGTATCTCGTGGACTCCTGACAAGCTAAGTTGGATTATGATTTTGGATAACCTATATTTTGGTTATGTAAGAGTGCCGACTTTATATTTTCTCTTTACATTATTAAATCTATTTTGTATTGAGAAACGACTATGTAATATTAGTTAAGTGAGCCGACTTGTTAATGAAATATACATACATACATACATACATACATACATATATATATATATATATATGAAGACTTTTTGTAATACAAAGATATGGGATATGAGAGTTGTGATATGTATGTGAGATACATGTATGCGAATGGTAGAGCAGAGGATTGGCAAAGATCATTGAAGAGTTATGACTGGAGCTATCTAAGCATTGAAGATGCTTGTTTTGTTCATTACTGAGAACACTTTGCAATAGAAGTTTTGTTGTAAGAGTTGTAAGCTCAGTTAGCCCCTAACAGGGTGTTGAATACCTTTAATAGGGTTGTTATTCCTCTAACAAGGAAATGTACTATGTAATATTCAGCTCCTAACATGGCTAGGTCTCCTAACAAGGACATTATACTTTAGTGCATGCTTGTGGATACCATCCCCACCGGGGTTTTCCCTTGGCCAGGGTTTCCTTGACAACAAATAATGGTGTTATGAGTTATGTGTTATATATTTATGTTCTTTTCATTTCAGCATGCTTATGGTTTATTTGGAATTGGTGTAAAGTTTATAATAAGTGTTGTAATACTGATTCACCCCTTCTTAGTATTACTTAATCTTAACAATTGGTATCAGAGCTATTGGCCCTTGGAGAGAAATTTTAATAGCTTAAGGGAGATCAGAATGGATTCAGATAATTTGCAAGAAAACTTTGAAGCTGGACTTGAAGACCTTGATAAAGCTAAAGCTGAGAATGGTGACTTGAGATTCAAATTAAGGAGAGCAGAGGGATTCATTAAGAAACTGAAAGACCAGCTTGAACTTTCCAGAAATCAGATATAGGATCTTGTGGTTCAGATAAAAGAAGATTCAGACAATGATAATTCAGATCAAATAACGCTACTTGAAAAAGAGAATGATACTTTGTGTTAAGGAATATGATCTGAAGATAAAACTTAATTGCTGTAGTAGAATACAATTGCCTTGTTGATTGATTGATTCTACAAAACCAATGACTATATATATTGAATCCAAAAGATGTGAGTATGAATAGACATGACTCATCATATTGATGAGTCATACCTATTCATACTAACATATTATAACTATCGTTTTATGCACGTATTAAATCACATATTAAATCACATAACCAAGCGCATGTTTTATAGCCGACTATTTAATTAGTATCGGCAGTCACAATATTATCGTGACTGTTATATACTAACAGTCACGATAGTATCGTGACTGTTAATATATAACAGTCACTATACT
>MU227262.1:602179-617420 GCA_018584345.1 Thuja plicata | reverse complement strand
TATATATATATATATATATATATATATATATATGAAGACTTTTTGTAAAGCAAAGATATGGGATATGAGAGTTGTGATATGTATGTGAGATACATGTATGTGAATGGTAGAGTAGAGAATTGACAAATATCATTGAAGAGTTATGACTGGAACTATCTAAGCATTGAAGATGCTTGTTTTGTTCATTACTGAGAACACTTTGTACCAAAAGTTTTGTTGTAAGAGTTGTAAGCTCAGTTAGCCCCTAATAGGGTGTTGTATACCTTTAACAGGGTTGTTATTCCTCTAACAAGGAAATGTACTATGTAATATTCAGCTCCTAACAGGGAAATTATAATTTAGCGCATGCTTGTGGGTACCATCCCCATTGGGGTTTTCCCTTGGCCAGGGTTTCCTCAACAACAAATAATGGTGTTGTGATTTATGTGTTATTTGTTTATGATATTTTCATTTCAGCATGCTTATGGTTTATTTGGAATTGGTGTAAAGTTTATAATAAGTGTTGTAATACTAATTCACCCCCCTCTTAGTATTACCTAATCTTAACAATTCCATCCAAAGCTTTATTAGGAACTCAATTTTGGATTGATTGACACAACTTATAGCTTCTGCCCAAAAATATGGATCAAGAGACTTAGCATGGATCATGTAGCTAGCCGTTTCCTTAAGAGTTTTATTCTTCCTTTCTGCAACACCGTTCTGCTGTAGAGTGTATGCAACTGAATGCTAAAGATCAATCCCCTTAAGTGTACAAAAGTCTCTGAGTCTTGAGTTCATATATTCCCTTCCATTATCTGTTTGTAGGATCTTGATGGCTTTCCCTATTTTCTTCTCAACATGTTCCTTGAAGGTGAGAAACTTGTCAAACACTTCACTCTTGTGACCAAGAAAGTAGACCCATGTAAAGGGAGAATAGTCATCAATGAAGGTGAGGACATAGCAAACCTTGTTGAATGACGACACTAGAAAGGGGCCCGCTACATCACTGTGAACCAACTCAAGAATAATAGATTCTCTCCAAGAATTCACCTTTTTAAACTTCTCTTCTGGATGCTCGTCCTTTGAACAACCTGAACATACACCCTCAAAAATTATGACTATAGGTAAAACTTTGACCATTTTCTTCTTGCTAAGTTGTTGAAGATAGCGGTAGTTGAGATGTCCAAACCACTCATACCATAACTGACTTTGTGAATTTTAATGTGTCAACCAGGCTTGAGAAGGAGACTTAGACACAAAGTGGGAGAATCAATAAAGCCTTGTGTCATGATTAGGTTTTCCCATTGTAAAGAAAGCATCATCCTTAAGATTTTTTACCACAGCTAAATCAAGAAGGAACTCAACTTTATTTCCACCTCCATAGTGAGTGATTTGGTAGATTGAAAGAACATTGGTGCTTAAGTTAGGAACATAAAGAACATCTTTGAATGCTCCATTTTCCATCTCAACTTGACCTATCCGTTCAACTTCTACTTGTGTGTCATCCCCTACAAAGATGTGAGGTACCTTAGATGGCTGAAAAGAAGAAAATTGCTCCTTTGAAGAACCCATATGATGAGTGGCACCCGAGTCAAGTATCCATTCCTCTAAAGAAATTGTTGTTGCAACAAATTCTTTCCCTTTTCCTTTTGAAGTGGAAGGAGATGAATCCTTGGAAGCATTTGGTACATTGATTTTGTTCTTGTTAAGTAAGGTTTCCAAATCATCAATCCTCTTTTTGTGGCAATGATGCTCATCATGATTTTATTTCTTGTAATATGAACAAAGTGATTTAGCCTTAGAAATTTTTCCCTTCTTGTTGGAAGAAGATGAAGAATTGCCTTGTTACGAGGAGGAAGATTGTATTGTCTCGGATTGTGATTTGACCTTCCACTGCTTTGCTTCTTTTTGGAACCTTTTCAACCTTGATTTATTTGATTCCCATTATTAGCCATCAATGCCTTAGACTTTGAAGACTTGAGAATCCTCATACTTGTCAATTTTGACTGTTATAACATCAACATTTCTGCAAATGAATCAAATGAAGGTGTAGTGAAGGAACTTCCCATAGTCAGCTTATGATTATGATAGCTTGAAAAAAAAGATGAATATTTTGAAGGAAGATTGTCCAATACGTGAGGAATTAAGTGTGCATCCTTCGTGATAAAATGACAATCCTTAAGTTGCGCTCTAAGCTCATTGGATTTGTTGATAAATCTTGAATTGTGTGAAAGTTCATAGGATCCAAGTGAGAATATTTATTTCAAGTGTGAATCCCCTATCCTCATCCACTTTACCATACAAACATTCAAGTTTATCCCAAGCTTCCTTGGCATCCTCAAAGTTTGTAATGTGAAAGATTAGATCATTGGAAACAAATTCTCATAATTCCTAAAGCCATAGAATTTTTGATTGTCCACTCAGTTTTTCCATTACCATCTACATTAGGATCTGTGGGTTCTTTAATTGTACCATCCACATAATGATTCAAACCTTTTACTATTAATGTACTCAATACATTATCTTTCCATGTTGCGTAGTTATGTGGAGTTAAACCTGAAAATTTAGGTAAACCCATAATGCAAAAATGAAAAGAGCACAAGAGACAAAGAGACAATCACACAAGATAACCCACCCAAATTCACTCAATCGAAGAACAAGCCCCCCCCCCAAAAAAAGAAAAAAAAAGAAAAAAGAAAAAATGAAAAAAAAGAAAGAAAAAAGAAAAAAAAGAAGAAGATGATTTTGGTACTATATATAATGCGTGTACAACTGTGACTTTCCAAACAAGAGCTAAGTGGACTTTTGATTTGGATGCATAGTAGATTTGTGTTTTATGGATGTTGGTGTGGCTATGTTGATATTGCAGGTATTGATGGAGAATGTGGATGTGGCATCCTAATAGAGGTGGCGATTGTGGATTTGACTGTGTTGGTGATGTGTTTGATCTGTATGCCTGATGTGGCATTGGGTCTGCATGAGAGACTAATATGGTGTCACGTGGCTCAGTGTTAGGGGAGGGGTTATGGTGGTAGAGACCAGTGGCTCTGTGGTAGTTGAGATTCAGTGGCGTAGTGGTTGTTGCTAAGATCCACGGTGGCACAGTCGATTGGGAGATCTGTCGGGAGGGGAGTTGGCGCTAAAAAACCTAGTCCTACATGTGTGGGAACTAGAATGTAAGCCCTTTTTTATGCAACCATGGTAGGAGGGACCTCAAAGTGATCATTCCAAATGTGAAACAAGAGTCACACAATGGAAAAAACACTTCAAGCAACACAGGAGATTGAGAGAAATGCAAGATCCAAGGATCACATTAACACAAATTCATGAAATTACATAGAATTGGCTAGCAACATGCACACTTTCATTCTAGGAATACGTGCATGATTACATAAAGAAATCTGAGATACTCTTCATTTATAACCTTCATGAAGTTAATTTAACAACTGCTACCTCCTAAAGAAATAATTAAAATATATATATAGACGATCTTAATATAACCAAGTTGGCCAAGCTCGATCACATTCCCCAACATGGTAAAACGTAATGTGCAAATAGGTTAAGACCCAAATCATGAAGCAGTCCTCTAAAAAGACGTTAAATGTAATGTGTATGAAGAGGGAGGTCGGCCACAAGCCCATGATCATTGAATGATAAGTTAAGAGTGTGCACAATCTAAGGACAAGGTTCGGAAGAGAAAAAAACTCCAACAGGCCATGAAACGTGAAGAACAAATAGGTCCGAGCCAAAATTAAAGAGATCTCCATCTAGAAAACAATGTATCGAGGTGCGAACCAAGATGTAGGTTCAACATGATGCTAAGAACATGACACAAGGTTCGCAACAAGAAATATGCCAACTCAAAGGTACGCGACAACAAACATAAAACATGAACAATTGAAAAGAAATATTTTTGGTTGATGCAAGATTTCCCAAAACCTAAGGATGCTCTTGCATCATTTTTATACAAACCTGCACTTTGGTAATAAGAAAAGATCATGCAACGCTTTTGTGATCATCTTGGCTTTGAGCGCCGAGCACTGATGGTGCTATAATATGACTGGTATCTTGAGATTTTGTGAGGTACAAATCTAACATTCTATATATTGGCTGCACCTGTAGAGAATAATCTGACAAAAAATAGGGCAGGGGTCTAAAAACCCTAAATTTTTGCCAAAAAACACAAAATAAAATGGATCTAAAAAATTAATTAATTTTTGTAAAAAGAATTTTGGATTCATACCATCATTGCACAACTCAGGTTGTACGACTCAGTTTGCAATTTTTTTCCCCTTAGATTTGACTTTTTCCAAAAGTAGGCAAATTTTTAGTCAAAATTGATCGAAATGACCTCCTGGATGTAATTGCGAGGTCTGATCTTGCTCATGCTCTTACAAAATGCTACTCCCTAGATTTCAATACAATCCCTCCAACCAATGAAGAAAAAATTATCCTAAGGATATGTAATGGATGCTCCAATGGCTCTGGTACCATGTAAGAATTTTCCTAAGGCAATAACCAAGATCTGGAAGCCCAATGAATAGAAAAAAAAAGAGAGAAGATGGACAAGAATAAACTGTATTCCCATCAATATGATCAAGCCAAATGATAAATACAATGAATATATGCCTACATATATAAGCAAGGCAATAAGAGTACATGATAAGAACAAAATATCTTACCACCCACAACAGGTAGAATCACATATCCACCAAAGATGGATCATCCTCTATTGTGCAATGAAGTATGCGCAACAATGTGAGGATGATAAGTTAGAAGTGCACTAAAGGTGGATACAACACATAAAGTGGAAATTTTATAACAACTATCACCACGTAAAGTGGAGTTTCTCCTACACCATGTGCTAAAATAGGATGCAAATTCCTAAGTGTCTCATTGACAAACTACTATGCAATGCATAGTACTGATCAAGTGTAATTAAGAATATTTAATTACACCAAAGAGACCTAAGGTAAAGATGAAGCATACATTTTAATATTTTAAAGATTCAACTCGTTAGTTGTATAGTTTGTAGGGATCCAAGATGGAGGATATTTACTAGTTTCAGAGCACATCTCAGATGGAACTGAGATCTTTCCTTCTCTTAGGAGTATGGTGTAGGAGCACCCAAGACCTGTCAGGACCTCTAATGCAATAATGAGGTCTTAGTTTGGTATTTTATTAATTTAGTCCAGTTTTTGTCTAAAAAGGTCCATTTGAGATAAATTTAACTCATTTTAGAATGTTTTGGAGTCATAATGTACAAATTATCAAAATTGTAAAAGTTGCAGAGTTGCCATATGCAACAAATCTTGTAAAAGTGTCATTAGTCTTAACAAAATAAGTTATGGTCAGTTGGGAAGTTTAAATGTGATTTTAATTGATGACCTTATGGAAAGACATGTTGTCAATTAGTGCCAAAACACTTAGTCATCATAGAGTTGACCGAGCCAACAGCTTGAAGTGCAACCTGAGTAGTTACAGGGTAACCCGAGCAGTGGCAATGTCCACCGAGCAGACAGTGGCAATCAATATTATGCGAGTGATCAATATGACCCAAGTACATAGTGTAGCCAGAGTGCGAGAGTTTACTATGTTGCTCGAGTGACAACATATTGCCCGAGTGCCAATATATCACTCGAGTGGATTACTGGACCCGAGTAACAACTTTGGGCCAACTTAGTTTATATTGTTGGATATTATTGTATATCATGGAAGCTGACTTACAGAAGTATTTGATTTGGATAAGATATATATGTAAGGTATTTTGTTTATCCAAATGTGTGTGAAATAAGTGTATATGCGAATATGAAGTGGCAGAATGATTAAGAAGGTGTTGATGTTTGTAGCTTCGATTAGATAAAATGAATGAGATATTAATATTATGAGAATAGATTAACTTATGCATATCAATATATATGATAATAATATTAGATATTATTTTTATATATATTAATTTATTTACATACAATCATAATTGAGACAATTAATATATTATCATATTATTAATATAATTAACTATTGAAATGGATTTGATTGAATGACATCATATTATGCATTATATAAATATTTGAATTGATAATATTATTGTTCAGATAAAACAATATGAAATAATATTATTCTACATTATATATGCATATTAATATATATAATAGTAATGATATTATTATATATATCAATATACATATACAATTTATATTCTAGTTAATAAATAAATAATATTATTCTCATATTATTAATATTATCATTTATATTTTGAATAATGTAAAAACTGATTATCGATGGACTTCATCGATTTTATTATTACTTTGTTACATTACCGATTAAGTATCGGTTGGCTTGGTGTAGATACCAATTGATATTAGTCAAGTTTAATATTGATACCAATTGTTATCGGTTAGCACAAGTGACAAGTAATATTGTTTATCACTGATTAATATCGGTTTTTGTGAATAAACGTTGGGTATTATTATTAACATTTGGGAAATGATCGCACCATATTATCAGGTGCTATAAACATATATTAAATCACCCTTATTTATAGGGTTGAACTGAATTATTAATGACTTACGGTTTAATGTATTATGATAACCGATTAATGTTATCGGGTAGTAAGGATTTGTATAGGGACATGACATTATAGAGTCATGTCTCCTCAAGGAGACATGTCTCCTCAAGGAGACATGTCTCTATAATGGCATATCTCACAAATACACACACACACACATATATATATATATATAGTCTTTAGTTGTTTGATAAAAGATAAGCATATATAACAAATAATGGGAGTCTTATTTATTCAATCTATAGTTAATCGATATTAACATATTTATATATATCTATTATTATATCAGTAATACTATATATATTGTGATTATATATATCTCATATATTGAGGTTATATAAGAAAAATTAAAAGTCACATATTTTGATCTAAACTTAATAGAAGGCTACAACAGTATAAGGAATAACAAAGACTCATCGATCACATTCAGGTGATTAGTTATTATATCATTGGATCTTAATCAAAAAATTAGAGTTGCATAGAAGATCATCTACTAGTTCATCCTAACAGGTGCATCAATAAAATCCTTTAACAAGGTGGACTTAACAGTCCTTTACGAATCTCCTAACAGAGTTGCATACTTAATTGTATTGTACAAAATCCTTTCACAAGGTCGACCTAACAGTCCTTATTTCTCCTAACAGGGCACGCCATCAGAAGTGGTCAATTATAAGATTTAATAGGATAAATTTATACTGCAGTACTAAATCTTGTGGGTACCATCCCCACCCCAGTTTTACTTTCTATTTGGAAGGTTTCTGGGTAACCAAATATTGTGTCAAGTGTTGTGGATGTTTATTACTTTTCTAATCTATGCATGCAATCAGATTAGATAATCGAATAAAGGATTAAAGATATTAAGTTGTATTGGTTCCTGATTCACCCCCCCTCTCAGTCACCTAGCCTCAATATATTTCCAACAATTGGTATCAGAGCTAAAGGTTCTCTTAACACAAGTTTAACAGCTTGAGGAAAGATTAGAGGCGATGGAAATATACAGACTGGAGAAAGCCATTGAAAATTAAAAAGGTCTACAAGTGGCCATGGATTAGATTAGAAAACTCAAGGAGCAACTCTCTCTTTCCCTGAAAAGAGGAAAAGTTTTAGTAGTGCAGATGAATGATAAAAGTTACATAAAAGAAAGAATTGAAGATTTATGCAAAGAAAGAAGTTTTGAAGAATTTGATGCAGCAATTGAAGACCTACTTGCAAAGAATCTCAATTTACATGAAGAAGTCAGAAACTTGAAAAGAGAACAGGAAATTCATTCAGTCAGAATATGTGAAGTCACGGAGCAAAAGAATCAAGCAGAAAATAATAGAGAAATGACACAAGAAGATAAAATATTTCTACGTACAATATTAGAAGAAAAAGAAAAATAAATCTATCATTTGTCACTTCAACAAGAAGATATGATAAATCAACTCAATAATGCAAATCAAGAAGTTATTAATCTGAGGACAGAAAATGAAAGACTGCAAAATGATCTCAATATTGAAATTTCAAACCAATGAGAGTATGATGAATTCACAGGTAAGCATGGATCAGTTGATGGAGAAAAATCAACTCATACATCATGGAGAGACTAGATTAGGTTATACTAAACAAGGTGAATCCTCACAGCAAGGAACTCAAAAGAACATGAAACCTACCTGTAATCATTGTGGTAAGTTATGACACACAACAAATAAGTGTTGGAGAAATGGAAAATCAAAGTTTAATGGTAAATGCTACAGATGCAACAAATATGGACATAGGGCAAGTGAATGCACTGAGAAACCTAAGTTTGAAGGAAAATGTTTCAATTGTAACAAACAAGGTCATAAGTCTTTCGAGTACATAACTATGAAATGGAACCCTGCTAATCAACTAGCTAAAACAATTTTTGGTTGGGATTACAACACATGGAGGACATGTCACTGTGGTGAATATGGGCATATTGGTGAAAATTGTGCAAAGAATCACCTCAGAAAAAGGAATCCTACTAAGAGATGTTATGTATGTAAACAACTCGGTCATCTAAGAAAGAATTGCATGAATAGAGAAAAATTAGATACTGGTTTTGAGAAAGGCAAAATTTTGTTTTTTGAAATCAAAACTCAGATGAGTCAGAAGTGGCTAAGGAAATCTTCTAAAAATTCCGATCAAAATAATGAAGGATTGAATGACACCCAAAGTAGTGAGTTGGGTGGATCTACCATCTACAAATAAATATGCAAGGAGACGTCTGAAACTATGCATACAAGCCACATACATCAGTTCTAGACATGCTAGCAAGTCCAAATCAGCATATTGATGCACTAGGACACATTATGGTTTTAACCGAGTCAAGATCTCAGTTACATCCGAGTTACACGCTTAACAAAGTTAAGTTGGGCTGTATGTTTTTGAGGATGCAGAAGTTAGTTATCACTGATCTTCATTTCGAGCTATGCCAACTACCATGTACGAAGCATTTAATGAAAAATCAATGGTAAAATCTCTTATAAAAGATGAATTAGAAAGGTTATTGTTTACAAAATTTTCAGTTTGCAGAGAAATTCAGAGCCTTATGTGATTCAGAGCGAATTTGTGTTCGAAATATTTAAGTTGCAAATTTTTATCAAACCTCTGAGCATTATGGCATCTACATCCAGTAGCAAGGTTAAGAAAGGATATGAGATGTTGGTGATGAATGCTATCTGCGAACCTCTAAAGTTTAAGCTTCATCCAACGATTGTAGAGGAAATAGATCCGATGGGAGCTCATTCCCTAATTCCTCTGAAGGTACTATTGATGAACGATATCCGAGCCTTCTATCATTGCACCATTCAACATCTAGGTACATTGGAAATGAATAAAGCATATTAGAAACTATGTGAAGCTGGGAATCTGAAGCCAGAACATAAACACCTCAAAGTCAAGGGTTTGACTCATATCATACATATGCCACAAAACCTTCAAATTAAGTGGATTAGGTTTTTTGTTTTTTTCTGAGTTGTGTTCACGACATGCATCTACGGGTGGAGAAACCAATTAAGATCACCAAGACAATGGTACACCATGTTACAGGGTATCCTATGCTTGACAAGCCAAAAGCTACCAAAACCCTACCCTGGGATGAACTAGACAAGAATACTCTTTCCGAGTGGGATGGAAGAGGCATGAGACTAAATGGAGTTATAGACATGGAATTGAAGTTTGGGATTCATGTAATTGCACAAAAAATCTACAGTTCTATTCGACCAGACAGTGTACCATGTGAGGCTGTGGACTTGGCATACAAAGTGGTCAAGAACAACCTTTCATTCAACCTTGTCGAGTTGTATCTCATCCAATCGAGCAAGAACATGGAAAGCATCTGGGCATCAAATACCAATCCATGTAATTTTGGTTCACTTTTGGTCTGCATATTCTTTTATATTCAGAAGTTTTTCCTTTCCAAAGGCATAGTTGTTTGGAAGAAGGTGTTAGCTCATTTTCTTGTAGGAATCAATTAAAACAACAATAAATGCCTGACCCTCTATTCCCAACTCAGATTCATACATGAACAAGGCTAATTAACAAGGATGAAAATCCTTCTACACTTTGGGCTCCACATACCCAGGCGGGTGTACCTACTTACAGACTCACTGAATGACAAAGAATCTCACACTGGATTAAGGATTTATAATCCTTCTTCTTTTTAGGTTCTCAGAACTAGGAAGGCTAACCTATTGATTCACTCTTCAAGGAATCACTAAAATGAATTGTACTAAATATAATTAGCTAGACATGGATTTGATATAACATAAATATAAAGATTTTCAATATTTGATTGATGAAGAAAACTGCCAGTCAAGCAAAGACTAGTGCCTTATCAATTGGGCAACAGAGTCATACAAATGTGCATTCTCAGAAAACCCCAACTCCAAACTCAAAAACCTGAATGAAATGCCTTGCAAGCCATTCTTCTCATTTAAATAACTGGACATCAGATTTGTATGCATACCTATAACTCTCAGAATTTGAAATCAAGACTTACTCTCTCCTTGAAAGAAACTTAAATTCAAACCCACAGCTACCTAATAACTGGTATATTTACATGCCTTACAAGTTAATATGCAAGAATTAAGACAATACATACAAAGACATCAGACAAGAATTGAATAGGGATTTAATGGTCTTTATTAAAATTCATCTGAAACTATACATTTGTAAAACAAAGAACACAAAGAAATAAGACTCCATTGCCTGGAAGCTGCCCAGCAACATGAATTTCAACATCCTCTGTTACAATGGAGAAAAAACCAGATATAGGAGAAAGGAAAAACAACCCAGTCACCAACACCTCTCTGTCCCCAAAAAATATCTGCAACTGCTCAAACTGAAACTGTGAAAATATGATTTGATTTTCCCTCAATTGGTCTACAAAATCATGATCTCCTTTCTGAGACCTTTCCGGCAACATATAATACTCCATAGTTTGGACAAAATTTGCCCTCTGAAACTTTAATTCAAGTTTGCTTTCCCGTGCATATTTTCATTTAAAAGTTTGAAATATTTGCATTTGAATTTAATTATTTTTCAATAGTTGAACTATTGAAATGAGACAAATTTAACTTTAATACTTCCCCTTTTCCAAATTTTGTCTCATTGTGACACTTGTCACCTAGGCTTAATGGCTTAGTGGTTAGATGGTGAGCATCTTTCCATTAAGCCATTAAGTCAGCCCTTGGATCTTGTTGAAGCTGCTCACTTTTTAATCCTTTGCCATTTGTGATGGATTTAATTGATTATTTCAATTAATTCATTATTTTCCCAAGATGCACCAGAATGCGACACTTGTCGCTTGGGCTTAATGGCTTAATGGGTAGATAGTGAGCATCTTTCCATTAAGCGATTAAGTCAACCTTTGATTTTTTGCCAACTTGCACACTACTTAACCCACTTGTTGAAATGAATTAAAATAAAAAATCATTTGAAATCTACACATCTCACCAGAATGTGCCAAGTGTCACCCTCTGATTGGTCTGCAGGTCCACTTGGCGCCACGTGTCGATTTCTGATTGGTGCCTCTGAACTGCATTTGACTTGCACCACTTGGCACCTACTGGGTGCCACATGGCATCTTCTGATTGGCTGACTGGTCCACTGGGCGCCACTTATCATTTGTGCCACGTGGACCAATGGCTTAATGGCTTAAGCTTATCTTCCTTGCAACTTTCTCATTAAGCCATTAAGCCATTCGTCAATTTTGGCCACCTCAATATTTGTACCCAAACATGCAGCCTCTTATGCCCAGTCATCTGCAACATCATCACTGTGGGTCCCACAAACATTTGGGCATCTTCTCCTCGGGCACAATTTTTGAGGCAAGCCCCTAGCTCCTGCGCGCGCCCACAGTCTCCTCTTTCTCTTCATATATCATATTGTGGCTTGTTGCATATAAGGATTTTGAAATCCTTCTGTGGCATCAATGTGGGATATATCATTTGAAGGTTTTAAAGCACTTAGTGTATTTTCTTTCAAAATTATGCGGGCCCCGCCATGCATTAACCTCTCCAGCCTACGCAGTCTTCAAGAGCTCCTGGCTCTTACTTCATATTGTAATGCAAGTGCGGTAGTATTAGAACAATAGCAAAGAACATTGCCGCACGCATGTGGGATAATCCTTCATACTTAGCGCAACCATTTCTCCATATTCACTGGCCATTCGAAAACTCATAACCTATATGCTTTAAAATGTTGTAACATTTTAGGTTTTACACCTGCTAGAATGTACATAGTTTCATGCCTTTCTCCCTCCATTGGTGGCGCAGGCTCCTATCACTACCTGCCTAGGTTTTTAAATGGTTTTACATGCTTTGTCTCTGCTACCATATTAGTTACATTCCCTACATAGAGAAATGGCGTGAAAGTTTCTAAAGCCTTATCAACAAATCTATTTAATGTGCATCATGTCAATAGTCACATGCCTTGTCTGTACCTCCATGTTTTGCAGGCCTTCCTTCAACTTCCAACACAGATTATGGTTTATGTTGAATACATTTTTTAAATGTTTTAAACTCTTTCTCATTCGCTGATTCCCATCTTGCCACTTGATAGGCGCAGGGTATGCTGGCAGAGGTTGTAGAACTTGGCTTTTACACTTGCGAATTACATTATGCTTGAGAGTTTCCAAAGCCTTATCAACAAATCCTTGTTGAGCAGCTCCTGCAATCATTGCGTTTCATGAGATGGCATCCATAACTTCAAGGCATCCTGTCAAACAGTTCACGCCTTTTTTCAAAGCTACCATTTTAGCATTGGCAGGGAGGTTGCTGGTGAAGGTTGTTGAATTTGGCTTTACATCAGCCAAATTGCATTGCTTGAACGTTTCTACAGTCTATTTCTTTCTTGCGCAGGCCTCCACTAATTGGTATAGGTATGCACCCCCACCATTAAGCTTCACATGTAACCAGCACATTCTACATATTCATTTTCTCTTAAATCACAGGTGGAGATATATTCTCTTATCGCAAACAAGCACCGCAGATTGAAAATCGAATATGAATCAGCACGCACAATAAAAAAACCTTATGCATTTATGACTTCTGTTAGCTTGCAGGCGGACTGACCTGCCCGAGTCAACCTATTATAGATCACGCTCTCGACCAACTGGAGATAGATCACAAATCAGATCACACACGAGTCTCTTGCTTTCACTTTGAAAGACACATGCTTTTCAAATTGTATTCGCTAAGTGTTTAAAACTCCATTTCAATCATGCACTGGCTAGGAACATTACTTGGCATTTGTTTGAAGTCTCTTTGCTTCCAAGTGGAGAGAATTTTATCCTTCTTGTAAGTCACAACATAGTCAACCATAGCATTTACTAGTTCAATTATTTGGCTTTTATCTTTTCTGATAATAATCGTGATGCCACCGGTTTTAAACATGGAAGTGATAAAATACACAACAAGGAAGTAATAACATCCCCCATAATTGAATTAGGTGCGAGAAATCTTGAAATAGAAGGAGAAATTCTATTCAACCACAACTTCAATAAATCTTTCTTTTCATACAAAATTGTCTTGCACCTTTAATGTGACTTTGGCCATTCAATTTTCTCTGCAAACTTCAACTCATTAATGGCAACTGGCCTTTGGGGCTGCCTTTAAAAACTAACAAGATCCAGTAACCGGGACATGGCGGTGAGCACACACATCCTATGATTGACATTCTTCCATACTAAAAAGCGGCAGCTGACGAAACCCAACAAGTCCAAATATTTTAATCGCCCAAGTCGCCTCTTTACAACAATTCTGCAAATTACCCTGTCCAAGAGCAATGAACTGCATTTGGTTTCGATTTTGAAAACAAGTCAAACGACTTCCTGAAGATCCAAGCTTCTGGATACTGGGAGTATGCTATATGGATGATATAGATCCAGAATGGCGCCTCTTGAAGATCAACCAGACAGATTTGGTAACCCCTCAAAAGTATCGACTTGAAAATGCAGAAAACCCAAAAAATAAGGAATACCAATTTCTGCAAATGGAAAGAAACTTGGAAAGTGTGCAAACAAAATCCTCAGAATCTGAAACCTTGCAAAATTGAAGAAAATTTGGTCTATAATTCAAGTCAACCATTTTACTGATGTGACCAATAACAGTATTCAAGATATACCCTCACAAACAGGGTCTCTGACCAAACTGTGCAACTGATCTGCATCAAATTATTATAAACTGCAAAGGGAATCAGATTGGCAAATTGGACAAATGGATTCATCATGACCTGAAAATGATCAGGATAGCACATTTACATGCCTAGAATACAAGGGAGATTTCAATTATCCATTTCATTCAACCAGGTATAAAATTGTAAGACCTCAAAGTAGGTCATTCAGAAACCTGCATGTGACAGTTTAGCACACCGATAGAAACTGCAAATGGAATGGGCTTAGCAAACTGACCAAATAGACTTGTCACAACTTGAAGATAGAAATTCAAGAATTATTTTACCTCTATAATGGAGTACAAAAGGAATTTTTTCAATTAGGTCACAAGGTCAAAAGTTACAGTCAGTCAAACAGGGCTACTCAGAATTCTGATCAATTACACAATGCATGACAACAACAAACTACCAACTTTGAGGGGTTTGAAAAATAGTCAAAACATATCGAAATGACTTGGGATTTGAAACGTAGATTATTTGATATGCATAAAAAACATCCCCAAAGTGGTGGGTCATGAAACATTTCTGGGTGCAAGATATTTAAAGGCAAACTAGGCCTGTTACAACAGATTGACACTTGGGCACAAATGCAGATTTTGACAAGTGCTCAAAACAAGACATCACGAAATAACTCAAAACTTGAAATTAACGAATTGGGATGTCTTCATATGCCTAAAAAAGAGTGATTATCACCTTACATGCATGGTAGACCTTAGAATCTCATCAGGGCAAATAGTCTCAAAAAGCAGTTATGGGGGTTAACATGCAAAATTTTAATATGGTACTTCAAAAACCCTTACTGCTTTTTTCAGTCCCAACAGTGGCTCTGACTGTGGACACGTGCCCCATGCGGGCATGCAGAGAACTTTCAGAATCTCATGGTACAACAAACCACCCAAAAGGAACTTCAGACTCTCTCTCTCTCTCTCTCTCTCTCTCTCTCTCTCTCTTCTCTTTCCACTTACTTCTCCAAAAATAGGGAACCTCTTTATTGAAAGGAAACACACCACATGACTG
>MU227262.1:559522-602129 GCA_018584345.1 Thuja plicata | reverse complement strand
CCAAAAGGAACTTCAGACTCTCTCTCTCTCTCTCTCTCTCTCTCTCTCTCTCTCTTCTCTTTCCACTTACTTCTCCAAAAATAGGGAACCTCTTTATTGAAAGGAAACACACCACATGACTGAAAGGGAAAGAAAGCAACTATACAAACAAGAAGCTTATTTACAAAGGCCCAAACCTCTTCATGACAATATCAATATTTACCTCTATCAAAAATATGATTTTCATCTCCATGTATCCAAGGTAAATTGAGGCTATCATATCCATTCACTTGATCAAAAATGCTGCCCTGAATCTTCAACATGTCAAACAAAAAGTAATCAGAAAACTCACCTTCACTTGGCAAAGAAAAAGCACTGAATTGCTGCATATGTTGATCACTATGTGATATCACAACATCACATCCTTGAAGATCACTATCTTTCTAAAACAATAAACATTCCAGCTCACTCTCATGGATGGAAACATACTGGTTCACTCCAACACATGCCTGGATATCAAAGAAAAACTTTTCATATTCAACCTCATATGTATCATGCAAAGAATCAGGGGAAGCATGATGAACCATAACCTCTGATTTCATACTTAGTTCACCATGAAAAACTTCATTCATTTTCAAACTGTAATAATTTTCAAGATCAACTTTGGAGGAAGATTGATTAGAGCGAAAGGAAGCTAAATCAGTCATTTCATCCTGGCTCCCATAGCTATTCTTTTCATAATCTGATATATCATTAAGATCAACTAAATTTTCAACCATGTCCTCACACAAAGGATTAGAAAATACATGGGAAACTTTTTCAGAATCAGGATAGCAAAGCATTGGCTGATTCACATCTATTTCTTCATCAGAGAGTGAGTTAGAAACTTCATTAAACCCATCATCAATTTTTGAATCCTAACCATCACCAAGGATGGAACATTCTAAATCAGCATCATCATGAGTTGAACAATCATCATTGCTATGAATTTGAGAAGAAGCACAACTATAGCTATCATTTTTAAAAAGAAAATCCTCAATGATCTCATCAAAATAATCAGCTGTATGAAAAGGTGTTGGTGTTGGGACATCATATGCACTTCCATTTTCAAAATTTGACAATTCTTTATCCCTTTCTTCTGCAAATTCCTCACAAATGCTTCCTTGGACACACCCATTTAATGACATGGATTAAAAACAATCTTCCTTATTTGAAACAAGGACTGAAACTTTGTGGCTCATGTCTTTTTGTGCAAGAAAATCACTGCAACAACTTCTGTCTGCGTCATAATAATTCTCTTGGTGCTCATTAAAGTCTTTCTTAAATTGAGATAAGAAGTCTGCACTATTGTGCTGAGTAGAAGACAAATCTACAGACTGAAAGGAAAAATTATTTACTAAAGATTCATCTTCATCAATCTGATATTCATCTACTTCATCATCAGCATAATAAGATTCAACACCATAATCATAAGAACTAGATTCAACATCATCTTCATAAGAACTAGATTCAACATCATCTACACTTTCAAGTTCAGATTTCTCAATTTCATCAATCCATCTTTTAACACGTTCAGATGCCTCTTCTCTAAGAGATGTTGACCAATCAAGTGATTCCGATACACAAAGCTCTAGAAATAATTGCACCCACTCTAATTCTAGAAAGTCAATATCAACTATAAGCTTATCAGTTGCACTAGAAAACCTTTGATAAAACGAATATGATAACTATTTTTCCC
This sequence comes from Thuja plicata, assembly GCA_018584345.1. NCBI lineage: Eukaryota > Viridiplantae > Streptophyta > Pinopsida > Cupressales > Cupressaceae > Thuja > Thuja plicata. The sequence continues at coordinate 600,412 of MU227262.1, read as the reverse complement.
TTTCTCCTACCCTTTCTTTTAAAATTAGTAGGGCTTTCTCTTCGATTTTTTGATCTATCAATGCAATATCCCTTTTTCTACTAGCAATTTCAAAATCTTTCTCACAAATTTCAGACCTAGCAAACATATCTTGCCCCATGAGAGTTGGAATTTCCATTTGAACTACTTATTCAACAATACATTCCATTCTTGAAAAAGATTTCTATCTGATTTCAAAACCATCACTTCTTTCATGAAACCACAACATATTTCTGATTTTAATAACTGAAAATCTCAACCCAGAAATATGACAAAACTTTCAATCTCTTTCCCTTTTTTTAGTGACTCATTCACCTATGAAGGGACTTTTCTTTTTAACAAATAAGAGGATTACCTGGATGAAATTTGCAGCACCTACTCTTTTTGCTTCTTGACTTGAAACACAGCGGATTCAGAACCTTTTGTGTAGCTTCATCAGGTTCTTTCTTCATAGAGTCGCCATCTCCTTGCAGAGGAGAACTTTCAAACAGCAAAAGCTATTTGCCAAATTCTTTTCAATTCTAGGTTCATTGTAACCAGCAAAGTCACACAATCTTTTCTTATTTTTGCTGCAAATAAAAACACTTCTAGGCTATTCACACACAGAGATTTGAAATCTGAACAAAATTCAGATTCTTTCTCTTGACACTCTTTCTTAAAATCAGATTCTGGTATTGATTCAGCAAAACAAGGAAACATACATCTTAAACTTGTTGATCTTAAACATCAAATCACAAATGATAAATCACAAATTACACTGGCACAAAACAACCAGGATTCTCCAAAATTCAGATAGAGTTGCCACCCACAACAAGTATGGGATTAAGATTCACAATCTGGTCTAGAAATGAAGCAACAAAAGATTAGTTCCTATGAGATTTTAACCTTTACTTCTCCAGCAGATTACAATTTTCTGGGTTTCAATAAAACAAAAGTTCTAACATATCCCCAGTGGAGTCGCCATTTTTTTAGTGCGACTCAGATGGGAAAACCCACTTGAAAACTGATTTATCTTAAACACACCAGAGATTTACTGATTTCTTTAACAAGATTTTTTCACTGCTTATCCCCAGCATTTTCAATGAACTTGGAACTGGATCAAAAGATTCTAAAAATAAAGTACCAAAAAATCTAGAACGGATTAAACATGATTTCCTTCAACCCATCCCCGGCAGAGTCACCATTTTGTTAGTGCGACTTGGATGGGCAAACTCAACTGAAATTTGATTTAACTTTTAAAAATAACACCAGGGATTCTGATTTCTTCAACAAGATTTTTGCATCTTACTTCCCTAGTAGAGTCGCCATTTTTTTAGTGCGATTTGGATGGGAAAACTCAATTGAAACTTGATTTAACTTTTAAAATAACACCAAGGATTCTCTGAATAGCACAAAAAGACTAATTCATCTTTATCCCTAGTAGAGTCACCATTTTGTTAGCTCTCTTTCTTGTAGGAATCAATTAAAACAACAATAAATGCCTGACCCTCTATTCCTAACTCAGATTCATACATGAAAAAGGCTAATTAACAAGGATGAAAATCCCTCTACACTTTGGGCTCCACATACCCAGGCGGGTGTACCTACTTATAAACTCACTGAATGACAGAGAATCTCATAGTGGATTAAGGATTTATAATCCTTCTTCTTTTTAGGTTCTCAGAACTAGGAAGGCTAACCTATTGATTCACTCTTCAAGGAATCACTAAAATGAATTGTAATTAATACAATTAGCTAGACATGGATTTGATATAACAAAAACATAAAGATTTTCAATATTTGATTGATGAAGAAAACTGCCTGTCAAGCAAAGACTAGTGCCTTATCAATTGGGCAACAAAGTCATAAAAATGTGCATTCTCAGAAAACCCCAAATCCAAACTCAAAAACCCGAATGAAATGCCTTGCAAGCCATTCTTCTCATTTCAATACCTGGACATCAGATTCGTATGCATACCTATAACTCTCAGAATTTGAAATCAAGACTTACTCTCTCCTTGAAAGAAACTTAAATTCAAACCCTAAGCTACCTTATAACTGGTATATTAACATGTCTTACAAGTTAATATGCAAGAATTAAGACAATACATACAAAGACATCAAACAAGAATTGAATAGGGATTCAATGGTCTTTATTAAAATTCATCTAAAACTATACATTTGCAAAACAAAGAACACAAAGAAATAAGACTCCATAGCCTGGAAGCTGCCCAGCAACATGAATTTCAACATCCTCTATTACAATGGAGAAAAAACCAGATATAGGAGAAAGGAAAAACCACCCAGTCACCGACACCTGTCTGTCCCCAGAAAATATCTACAAATGCTCAAACTGAAATTGAAAAAATCTAATTTGATTTTCCCTCAATTGGTCTGCAAAATTATGATCTCCTTTCTGAGACCTTTCCGGCAACATATAATACTCCATAGTTTGGACAAAATTTGCCCTCTGAAACTTTAATTCAAGTTTGCTTTCCCGCGCAGATTTTCATTTAAAAGTTTGAAATATTTGCATTTGAATTTAATTATTTTTCAATAGTTGAACTATTGAAATGAGACAAATTTAACTTTAATACTTCCCCTTTTCCAGATTTTGTCTCATTGTGACACTTGTCACCTAGGCTTAATGGCTTAGTGGTTAGATGGTGAGCATCTTTCCATTAAGGCATTAAGTCAGCACTTGGATCTTGTTGAAGCTGCTCACTTTTTAATCCTTTGCCATTTGTGATGGATTTAATTGATTATTTCAATTAATTCATTATTTCCCCAGGATGCACCAGAATGCGACACTCGTCGCTTGGGCTTAATGGCTTAATGGGTAGATAGTGAGCATCTTTCCATTAAGCCCTTAAGTCAACCTTTGATTTTTGCCAACTTGCACACTAGTTAACCCACTTGTTGAAATGAATTAAAATAAAAAATCATTTAAAATATGCACATCTCACCAGAATACACCAAGTGTCACCCTCTGATTGGTCCATAGGTCCACTTGGCGCCACGTGTCAATTTCTGATTGGTGACTCTGAACTGCATTTGACTTGCGCCACTTGGCACCTACTGGGTGCCACGTGGCATCTTCTGATTGTCTGACTGATCCACTAGGTGCCACTTGTCATTTGTGCCACGTGGACCAATGGCTTAATGGCTTAAGAATATATTCCTTGCAACTTTCTCATTAAGCCATTAAGCTATTCGTCGATTTTGGCCACCTCGAGATTCATGCCCAAACATGCAGGCTCTTATGCCCAGTCATCTGCCACATCATCACTATGGGTCCCACCAAAATTTGGGCATCTTCTCCTTGGGCACAACTTTTGAGGCAAGCCCCTAGCTCCTGCACGCACCCATAGTCTCCTCTTTCTCTTCATATATCATATTGTGGTTTGTTGCATATAAGGATTTCGAAATCGTTCTGTGGCATCAATGTGGGATATATCATCTGAAGGTTTTAAAGCACTTAGTGTATTTTCTTTCAAAATTATGCGGGCCCCACCATGCATTAACCTCTCCAGCCTATGCAGTCTTCAAGAGCTCCTGGCTCTTACTTCATATTGTAATGCAAGTGCGATAGTATTAGAACAATAGAAAAGAACATTGCCACACGCATGTGGGATAATCCTTCATACTTAGCGCAACCATTTCTCCATATTTGCTGGCCATTTGAAAACTCACAACCTATATGCTTTAAAATGTGGTAACATTTTGGGTTTTACACCTGTCAGGATGTACAGACTTTCATGCCTTTCTCCCTCCATTGGTGGTGCGGGCTCCTATCACTACCTGCCTAGGTTTTTAAATGGTTTTACATGATGTCTCTGCTGCCATATTAGTTACATCCCCTGTGCAGAGAAATGGTGTGAAAGTTTCTAAAGCCTTATCAACAAATCTATTTAATGCGCATCATGTAAACAGTCACATGCCTTGTCTGTACCTCCACGTTTTGCAGGCCTTCCTTCAACTTCCAGCACAGATTATGGTTTATGTTGAATACATTTTTTAAATGTTTTTAACTCTTTCTCATTTTCTGATTCCCATCTTGCCACTTGATTGGCGCAGGGTATGCTGGCAGAGGTTGTAGAACTTGGCTTTTACACCTACGAATTGCATTATGCTTGAGAGTTTCCAAAGCCTTATCAACAAATCTGTGTTGAGAAGCTCCTGCAATCATTTTGCTTCATGAGATGCCTTCCATAACTTCAAGGCATGCTGTCAAATAGTTTGCACCTTGTTCCAAAGCTACCAATTTAGCATAGGCAGGGAGGCTGCTAGCGAAGGTTGTTGAATTTGGCTTTACATCAGCCAAATTGCATTGCTTGAACATTTCTACAGTCTATTTCTTTCTTGTGCAGGCCTCCACTAATTGGTATAGGTATGCACCCCCACCATGAAGCTTCGTATGTAACCAGCACATTCTACATATTCATTTTCTCTTAAATCATAGGTGGAGATATATTCTCTTATCCAGAACAAGTGCCTCAGATTGAAAATCGAATATGAATCATCACGTACAATAAAAAACCTTATGTATTTATGACTTTTTTCAGCTTGCAGGCGGACTGACCTACCCGAGTCAACCTATTATAGATCATGCTCTCGACCAACTATAGATAAATCACAAATCAGGTCACACATGAGTCTCTTTCTTTCACTTTGAAAGACATGCTTTTCAAATTGTATTCGCTAAGTGTTTAAAACTCCATTTCAATCATGCGCTGGCTAGGAACATTACTTGACATTTGTTTGAAGTCTCTTTGCTTCCAAGTGGAGAGAATTTTATCCTTCTTGTAAGTCACAACATAGTCAACCATAGCATTTACTAGTTCAATTATTTGGCTTTTCTCTTTTCTGATAATAATCGTGATGCCACCAGTTTTAAAGATGGAAGTGATAAAATACACAAGGAAGTAATAACATCGCCCACAATTGAATTAGGTGCGAGAAATCTTGAAAAAAAAGTTGAAATGCTATTCAACCACAACTTCAATAAATATTTCTTTTCATACAAAATTTTCCTACACCTTTAATGTGACTTTGGCCATTCAATTTTCTCTGCAAACTTCAACTCATTAATGGCAACTGGCCATTGGGGCTGCCTTTAAAAACTGACAAGATCCAGCAACCGGGACATGGCGGGGAGCACACACATCCTATGATTGACATTCTTCTATACTGCAAAGCGACAGCTGACGAAACCCAACAGGTCCAAATATTTTAATCGCCCAAGTCGCCTCTTTACAACAATTCTGCAAATTACCCTGTCCAAGAGCAATGAACTGCATTTGGTTTTAGTTTTGAAAACAAGTCAAACGACTTCCTGAAGATCCAAGCTTCCGGATACTGGGAGTATGCTATATGGATGATATAGATCCAGAAGGGCACCTCTTGACAATCAACTAGACAGATTTGGTAACCCCTCAAAAGTAGCCACTTGAAAATGCATAAAACTGAAAACATAAGGAATACCGATTTCTGCAAATGGAAAGAAACTTGGAAAGTGTGCAAACAAAATCCTCAGAATCTGAAACCTTGCAAACTTGAAGAAAATTTGGTCTATAATTCAAGGAAACCATTTTCCTGATGTGAGAAATAACGGTATTCAAGATATACCCTCACAAACAGGGCCTCTGACCAAACTGTAGAACTGATCTGCATCAGATTATTAGAAACTGCAAATGGAATCGGTTTGGCAAATTGGACAAACGGATTCATCATGACCTGAATATCATTAGGATAGCACATTTCCATGCCTATAATATAGGGGAGCTTTCAATTATCCATTTCATTCAACCGGGTGTAAAATTGTAAGACCTCAAAGTAGGTCATTCAGAAATCTGCATTTGACAGTTTAGCACACCGATAGAAACTGCAAATGGAATGGGCTTAGCAAACTGGCCAAATAGACTTGTCACAACTTGAAGATGGAAATTAAAGAAGTATTTGACCTCTATAATGGAGTACAAAAAGAATTTTTTCAATTAGGTCACAATGTCAAAAGTTACAGTCAGTCAAACAGGGCTACTCAGAATTCTGATCAATTACACAATGCATGACAACAACAAACTACCAACTTTGAGGGGTTTGAAAACTAGTCAAAACATATCAAAATGACTTTGGATTTGAAATGTAGGTTATTTGATATGCATAAAAAACATCCCTAGAGTGGTGGGTCATGAAACATTTCTGGTTGCAAGATATTCAAAGGCAAACTAGGCCTGTTACAACAGATTGACACTTTGGCACAAATGCAGATTTTGACAAGTGCTCAAAACAAGACATCACGAAATAACTCAAAACTTGAAATTAACAAACTGGGATGTGTTCATATGCCTAAACAAGAGTGATTAGCACCTTACATGCATGGTAGACCTCAGAATCTCATCAGGGCAAATAGGCTCAGAAAGCACTTATGGGGGTTAAAATACAAAATTTTAATATGGTACTTCAAAAACCCTTACTGGTTTTTTCAGTCCCAATAGAAGGATAGAACCATAGTTTATTAGATAAATGACTTCATAGTAGAATTAGGAGACAATTTTGAGAGCATCATGGATGCATACTTTGAGGATTTCAGACAGAAGATGCATAATAGATATAGGATTCCTAAACAATTGGTAGAAGACTACAAAGATGATGTTTTCTTCCTAGTTGACAGTGATAAGTATACATTCAGGAAGTCAAGCCTAGGGTTGCATGGGAGAAACCTCTTTCATATGAGGTTAACATTGATGAGACAAAAGATATCATTGAGGCTCTTTTAAATGAGCCTGTTGACCCTAAAGCACCATACTTTGGTACCTATGAAGAAGCCAAGAGTACAATTTCATTGGAAATTAAGATTCCTAAGTTCTTGAAAAGAGGAAAGAAGAGGTTAGATAAGTTTGAAAAGAAGTATGGCAAGACTTCAGACTCTCCTCCTTCTATCACTGAAAGTAAAAAAGATGAAATTAGGATAGAAGATGATGAACCTGAAAAGGAAGAGGAAGAGATAGAAGAAGAACCTTTGAAGAAGAAGAAGAAGGTAGCCCCCAAGAAGAAAAATATCTCTACCCCTGTCATCACTACAAGAAGATCTAGAAGGAAACTTATATTGCCTAAGGAATATGAAGAAGAAGATACAGTCATATTCAAGAAACCCCCACCTACCTATGAGAAGAAAATTAAAAAACTAAAAGGAGGTAGTGGTATGAGCTCTCTAAAATCATTCAAATATTTTTTCCAGAACTAAGAATGAATAGAAGAAGATTGAGGAAGAAATTGTAGAGAAAATGACAAGATGGAAGTATGATCTATCTGAATTGAAAAGTTATATGACTGAAGATCTGTTCAAAGAAATATCTGTTCCCTAGAGCAATGCAGTCTGAAAATAAAAGGATATTAGGGAACAGACCTTGAAGAAAGTCATGCCATCTATGACTAATAAAGAGGTTCAAGAGGCCATGATAAAATATGAGAACAATCACAATCCAAGGTTCAGGACCTTTCAGATATTGAACAAGAGAATAGAGGAAGTGGTGCAGGCCACAACAAAGATATGGAAGAGAGTCTTTGAAATCGAGGAAGAAGATAAGGCAGAGGTACCGATTACAGATCCCAAAGAAAAGACTAATGAAGAAGAATTACCTAAGGTGGAAACTATTGAAGAATCCAATGCAAAAAAGATAGTAGTAGAAGTGATGGCGTCCCCGCCCCAATCACCTATACAGAACATCCTATCTCCGAGCAAGGATAAGACTAAAAATTCTACATCTTGACTAGTAGGACATGAGAATCAGGCTCCACCTACTACTGGGATAAGCCTAACTGAGTCACAGAAGGTCATTGTGAATGTTTCTACAGTGAACATTAATGCTATAGTTGATGCAAAAAAAGTTAATGATCTATTGGATACTGAAGTCAAAGATGATAGTGGAAAAGGTAAGGAAATTGTTCCTTCACCTAATCCCAAGGTCAAAGGAAAAGGGAAGGAAATAGATACTGATGATATTGATCTTGAGGAAGATATTGTGATTCCAAATTGGGATCTATCCAACTTGACAGTAGAGAAGATGGATATACTAGGGGAGCTATGGAAGAAAAGAGCTACACAACAAAAGCTCCGAGCAGAAAAGAAGAGAAAAAGAGTACTAGAGGACATAAAAAGTATATTCCTTGATGAAATAGAAATAGAAGTTGATGAGATTGACTCTATTTTGGATCAACTTGGTAATATAGTCCAAAAGTTCAATAAATATTTAAGTGGTTAAGAGAAACTAATGTAGAAGGTAGAAAGGAAGTTTGAGAATAAATTTCTAGAGAATGTTGCAAGTAAGATTGAAATAGATCAAGTGAAGCTTAACACTCTCATTAGCTCTCTAGAAACCACAGTAAATAATTTAGTGGCATTATTTGTAAATTTAAGTAATACTTCCAAATTTACCATGGAAATCAAGACCAAGCTGACAAAGATAGATACAGATTTGAAGGAAAGTGCAAACAAGTTGGCACTTAACCCTAGTTCAAGTTCAACACATTTTGTGAAGATCAAGTATCTGACAGACATGAAGGAAGAATTACTAAGGGAAGAATCAAGAACAAGGGAATACCTTACAACTATGCAGAGCCAATTCCTTCCACACATGGATGTAATGAAGAAACATATTGCTCATGCCAAGACACTCATACATGACAACAACTTTTCAGTTGCAAAGCTTATGATGGAGTTGTCAGCAGAGATACAGATTGAGTTGCACATCCTGAAGGTGTTGCAAGATAATTGGGACAACACTTTGTCTCAAATTTTGAAGGTACATAGTGATTTCCCATCCTACTTTGGTATTACCTTGTAGATATATTTTTGGCATTTGTGTCAAAAACAAGGGGGAAATTTATTGTATATACATATAAGGGAATACATGTACATAAGAGAAGAGAAGAAGATATATATATATATATATATATATATATATATATATATATATATATATAGAAAATTTACAAAAACAATTTTGAAAAATAAAAAATAGAGTCAGTTGTAACCGAGTCACATAGCTATTGTCAAAACCCGAGCAAGTACTCGAGAAGATGGTAAGGGGGAATTTTAACTCAGAAGTTTGAGCATTTTTTGGATATGATAAATGTTTTTGGTCACTAATGCCAAAGGGGGAGATTGATGACCTTATGAAAAGACATGTTGTCAATTAGTGCCAAAACACTTAGTCATCCCAGAGTTGACCGAGCTAGCAGCTTGAAGTGTAACCCAAGAAGTGGAAGTGTCGAATGAGCAGACAGTGACAATCGATATTAGCCGAGTGATCAATATGACCCGAGTACATAGTGTAGCCCAAGTGCCAGAGGTTACTATGTTGCCTGAGTGACAACATATTGCTCGAGTGCCAATATATGACCCAAGTGGATTATTGGACCTGAGTAACAGTTTTGGGATGACTTAGTTTATATTGTTTGATATTATTGTATATCATGGAAGTTGACTTACAGAAGCATTTGATTTGGATAAGATATATATGTAAGGTATTTTGTTTATCCAAATGTGTTTGAAATAAGTGTATATATAAATATGAAGTGGCAAAATGATTAAGAAGGCTACAACAGTAAAGGAACAATAGAGAATCATCCATCACATTCAGGTGATTAGTTATTATATCATTGGATCTTATTCATCAAATCAGAGTTGCATAGAAGACCATCTACTAGTTCATCCTAACAGGTGCATTAGCAAAATCCTTTAACAAGGTGGACTTAACAGTGCTTTAAGAATCTCCTAAAAGAGTTGCATACTTAATTGTATTATAAAAAATCCTTTCACAAGGTGGACCTAACAATCCTTATTGCTCCTAATAGGGTATTCCATCATAAGTGGTCAATTATAAGCTTTAACAGGATAAATTTATACAGAAGTACTAAATATTATGGGTACCATCCCCACCCCAGTTTTACTTTCTATTTGGAAGGTTTCTAGGTAACCAAATATTGTGTCGAGTGTTGTGGATGTTTATTACTTTTCTATTCTATGCATGCAATCAGATTAGATAATCTAATAAAGGATTAAAGAGATTAAGTTGTATTGGTTCTTGATTCAACCCCCTCTCAGTCACCTAGCCTCAATATATTTCCAATAGTAATACCATAAATACATGTTGTAAACATGAATCTTGAGGTTGGAGATGGGTTGGTTGAAGATTTGGATTGGGAAAACAATAAATGAATTCATTGTTTTTGCAAATCTAAACTTGTAATTTATTGTTTATTGAATTTCACATTGTTGTACTAATTCATTTCAACCTGAAGATGATTGGATGTGATAGAGGATCTAGTTAGCTTTCATTTGCAATTGGTTTGGTTAATTTTCATAAAGTTTCATGAAAGTTATGATCAATTTGGTAACTGCTACTCCTAGATTTTTCTTGTAGCAATGTTCTTTTTATGTTTGGCATATTTTTTTATGGATTGATAATTACTTGAAATTTTTTGGGAATGAAACTATGTTGAATCACCTTTCATTTTCATCCTTTGGCACTTGATTTCATTAATTATTGAGTGAGATATAAACATTTCTTTCTAGGTGGGTACAAACCTTACCATGGGTATTGAAAGATCAAATAAAATGCACAAATCACCATTCCAATAGTGAAAACTCTTGGAACTTGGTGGAATAAACTATATTGATGTATTCTTCATTGTGTCCAAGTTGTAGAAGTATAGGAGAAGGATTGCACGTGTGGTAAGAAATTGAAGGCATGTTATCCTCATATAACAGACTGAAACCCTTATCAAGAAATCATAATTTGCATTATGTCTCATCAAGAGTGGATTGGATTAGTGTGGAATGTTTTATGGAGAGTATAAACACTATATAAGCCCTAAACTTTCTTGAACATATTTTGGAGTGTTTTGGAGGTCAAGTCCTAAGTTGTGTGCAAGCCTAAATGCTAATTATGCCTTATTAGAAAGAGGACAATAATTCTTTGACCAAATCAATCCAATGCAATCCTATTCAATTTCAAGATATGTGTTAGAAGAGCCAAATATGTATCTAAAAGAACACCCACATTTTGGTTGTCTTTCCTGCTTCAAAATTTATGGATGACTAAGCCTATTTGGAGGGCTATAAGGACTAGTGAGGATTTGTGAAGGGAATATGTTTTGTGATGACCCAAATTCCCTTCTAAGTTATTTATTGGGACCTTGAAATCACCCATACCCCTTCTCTACATCACATCCTCTACCCTATCTCAAAAGAATGAATTTGTACATCAATGTACTTTGTTGTGGTATGGAAAGTCAAATTGTTTTCTAAATGAGTAGAACTCTAACTGTAAGAACACATAGTAATAAATCTTGCATCAAACCCAATATTTGAAAACAAGTATCTAAGACAAATGGTCTCCTTAAAAATGCGAGTAGTTTCCATATAATCTTCTTCTGTCATGGACAAATTGACTATAGCTTGTTGCTTAGTCATCCAACTAATAACACCCACCATACATAATAAAAACATAACTAGTGGTGGACCTTCTTCTGTCAATGTCATGTACTTGATCTAAATCCATGTATCTTGAATACTCATAGAATGTCAAATTCCAATAGGATAACCATGATAAGACAAGGAATACTCAAAAGTACCCCTCAAATATTTAAACACTTTTAATTTCATTTCAATGCACCTATCTAGGATTAGCCATATATCAACTTAGGACTCTCACTACTTGGGAAATTTCTTGTCTAGTACAAACCATAGTATAGATAAGACTACCAATGACACTCACATATGGTACATGTTGATGATATTTTTAGGCACAAGCCAACATGGAAAACTAGGTGTTTCCAACAAATGTTTCTTGAAAGAGGGATGACATCAATATCTCTATCCTCTGAAGCATATGAATGTTGTGTCACGACATTGTTGGGGTAGCCAAGAGAACAAACGATTGTTTGTTCAAGGGTATTGATGGTTGATTGAATTAGAGTTGTGAGTTACTTGGTTTCAATTTTTTAACAGATTAAAAGAAACATGAAAATATAGTGCAATGTTAGAGAGGAGCATAAACAATAAAATTTATTTCTTAATCACAACAAATCATCAAACTATATCCAAGAAATGTATGCCATATTTATCATTAATATACATTATTATCAATCATAATACATTAAGGAACATGATTCATTCCATACAAACATCCATTACTTAAACTAATATTCATAAATAACTTAGAACATTCTTAGATAAATGAGAATATGAAATGAAAGAAATACCATTCATTGAAAAACATGCAAGTTCATGGAAGCCAAGTATTCATTGTTCTTTGCATTGATAATCAATTTTAAATATTAGCCATCATCCTTCATACAAATATCCAAGGGAGCCAAATATTTAACACTAACACTAAGAAGATAAAGAGCTCAGAAATATATTCTATTAAGTACGTAAGGTGCTTCAAAATCATCAATTTTGAAGACCATAACAATGGCCAAAATCATTACATTTATAGGGAAAAAGACCCTACATTTTGAATGTCAAGAAGAGAGAAAGTGAGAGAAAGAGGAGGGAAACCAAGGAGTCAAGATCGTGAGGAAGTTTACATGAAAGTTAACTTGTGTGTATTGTACTTCTTATGGAACCCATATCTTCATCATAAATTATTGATCAGTGCTTTGTTAGTTTGTTAGGTACTTGTATATTGTTTTTAATGCAGAACCAACGTCTTGTTAGTATAGTAGGTGAATCCTATAGTGCTTCTACTCATCTGTCTCTTCTACTAACAAATATACTGCACTTTTGTAGCATGAAATAGCTACCATCCTTTGGAGCACTAAATGTGGGAGAAAAGAATGCTGGAAGTGGTAGATCTTCTTGGAAGTGACATATGGAAATCTCACCCCAAAAGTTTAAAAAGGTGGAAAACCTAGAATCTCCGAGTCTCTTTGGACACAAAGAATGCAATAAAGAACAAAATAATGAAGAATATGACTACCCTAATGCAACTTCCTTGTAAATATCAAGATTTATTAGATAGGCACTAAGGAATTCTTTATTAGGTCCATCCATCCACTCAATTTAGAATCAGGAATCCCTTAATATTGCCTTTTCTATATCTGTACAAGCCTTCATTTTCTCATCTTTTCTTTCTACATACACCATGGAGAGAATCATATCCATACAATCATCCATGACATGATTTTCAATAATGCGGGAGGAGCCAAATCTCTCCTCCATCCTCTCTTTCCACTTGGATAATAAAGAATTCAAAACTCACTAGCCTTCTGTGGTGTTTGGTGTTGGAAGATTGTTGATCATGTGAGAGTTTGGTACTTGGGTGTGTTGACATTAGTATTTTTTCATTGACGTCAAGATACTAATAGTTGTTCTAGATAGCGTATTTTGTATGTTCAGTGGAGAGTATTTTAGTTGTTCAGGTGATATATTGTAGATCTTGAGTTGTGATCATGAGGTATTATTCAAAGGTATATATAGTTGATCTACAGAGGTTCCCAAAAGTTTAGATGACAATTTGAGTGAGGTATGATCAAGTTTCTAGTTGTTGATGTTACAATGTTCTTATGTACAGTGGATGAGTATTTGGTTCGGTATGTCTTGGATTTGATGTTTTAGAGGTTGCAAAGCTGGTGGTTATATGGTGCCTTATCATTGTGTTCAAAACTAGTGTTGTTCATGATTCAGAGTACAAAAAGCTATCTTTTTTTTATGATGGAGTTTGATATTTTAGTGTTCTTGTTGATCAGAGATAAAGATGAGTTTGGATTTGGTATTGAAGATGATGCAAAGGTTATGGATGGTATTCATGTTTCTTGTTGGTATTTTTGGATCATGTGATTGTCGTGTTGTTGGTCCGCATTGATTGAGGTGATCAAATTTTTTGTTTTGGTAGTGTGTTGGTGTTTCTTCATCTAGGTTCTAGCTGACTTCATGGAGTAACGTGTAGTGATTCTTGATGCTTCTTTGGAGACATGCAATAGTATTCATGGTTGAAGATTTGGGTCCTATCTAAGTCTTAGTTGACTTGATTTGGATCATTTTGGAGTTTGAGCATATTGTTTATATATTTTATTGTAATAAGTCTTTGCCAACCTAGTGGTTGATTATTGTTTGTAATCGGTATAAATGAGAGATCATTTTGTAATTGTGAGTGGTGAGGTAGAGATGTGCAAATGTAAAGAGAATTGCTGATATTTGTATTATGCATTTAAGGTAGATTTTTTACTTCATTGGAATTGTATTGGCATTGGAGATTTTGTTTTTTAGTTCGGTTGTAATGGAATATATGTCCACCTTGTTGTAATTGAAGATAGATCGGTGAACCCGACTGAGGGCCAAATCTGTGATTTATTGTGAGTAGTGAGCTCTAGGTAGTGAGCCTGCAGATTGGGGTATAAGTCTATGGTTGCTAGTGCATCCTATGTTCTCTAATTTTCTCTTAACTAGATAATACTTTTATCAAAGTACATTCATCTCATGGGTTTGACTCCCACTGGGGTTTTCCTTTAACTAGGTTTCCTCTAGAACAAATCTTGGTGTTTTGTGTTATATCTTGTGGATCTTGCATTATTGTTTATCTTTCAGATCTAAGTGGCTAAAGTAAAATTAAAAGTAGTAGGTGTGTACACCCAATTCCCCCCCTCTTAGTTGTGCTTGCCTACTTTTGGGCCTAACAATTGGTATCAGAGCTGAGCCATTTTGAAGAAGATTGATCGCTTGAGGGAGGCCTGTCATGGAAAGTATAAGAAAAGAGAATCCAAAGTTTGATGGAAACAAATACCTGATTTGGAAGGATTGGATGCCTACCTACCTGATATGGATGAGGACAAAAGATTAATACTGATAGATCATTGAGAAGCCTTATTCTATTCTGATTGACCTATCAAATGCTACTATGGATGAAAATAAGAAATTCAAGGAGAACATATTAGAAAGGGAATCCTTGACCAGTGCCTTATTTGATTAAGAATATTCTCACATTTATGGATTAAGGACTGCACATGAGGTATGGAAACAATTAGAAACTATTTATGAAGGTGAAACATATGTTAAGAAAGCTAAGTTGGAGGGAGTAAAAAAATCTTAAGATGAGTGAAGATGAAACTACCTTAGTATATTTGCAGAGAGTAAATGATCTAGTTTGTGCAATTAGATGTGTTGGTGGTACCTTGATAGACAATGAAGTTGCAGACAAGATTCTGAGATCCTTGCCTGCATGGTAGAGTGAGAAATTTTTAGCTATTGAGGAATTGAGAACTATAAGAGACATTTAAAGATAAGCTTTGGTAGGTAGAATTTATGCCTATGAGATGACTACACTTGGTAAGGAACTTCTGAAGGTTGAGACTACATTTAAAGCTAGTGTGACTAAGTATGACTAGGGATAAATCTCTACAAAGATGAAATTCAAACACTATGCTAAGGATTGGGACGAGATGATGGAAGAAGAAAGAAAAATTGATGAACTTGAATCTTTGATTGTGAAAATACTACCCAAGGGATCCGGTAAGTATGAAGCAAAGTTACCTTTGAATTGCTTCAATTGTAATAAGATTGGTCATATTGCATCTAGATGTCCAAACAAAAACTCTGAGGATGTTAGAGAAAAATATAAGAAATACCATCCAAAGGGTCATAAATTTTTCTATTGTGTTGAAGAAGGTGTGACTAATGATGAATTTGTTTCTAGTGAGGAAGAAATTGTGTTTATTGCTATTAAAGAAGATAATCATAATGAAGGAAAAACATTGGTTTCATGAGTTGTTAAAAGAAATGATTGGGTTATTAATAGTGGATGCTCACATCATATGACTGGTGATAAGGATAAGTTTGTGAATCTTGAGGAATAAGATGGTGGTTTTGTTAGATTTGGTAACAATGCTTCATGTTTGATTAAAGGAAAATGATCTACTACTCTTGATGGTAAAAACAATACTGATGATGTCTTGTATATTGAAGGTTTAAAGTCATAATTTTTTGAGTGTTGGAAAACATTTGGATAAAGGTTAAAAATTAGAATTCATGGATAAAATATGCAAGATCATTGGAAGTACATGAAAGCTTATTGCACCAGGTACATAGAATACTAGTAATCTAATTGATTTGAAAATTGTTAAGAATACATGTTTGATTGCTAAGATTGATGACAGTTGATTACGACATAGAAGATTTTGTTATGTGAACTTTGATAGTATGGTGAAAGTTAGCACTACTAATTTTGTAAGAGATTCATCTAAATTTATGAACCCTAACAACATGTGCAAAGAATGTAAATTGTGTAAGCTGACTAGATCTACCCTTAAGAATAAGAGATATTTTACAAATGGATTGTTGGATTTGGTACATACATATCTTTGTGGTCCTACTAAGACAAGAAGATATTATGGTGATAGATACTTTATGCTATTTGTTGATGACTATTAAAGGATTATGTGGGTTATATTTTTGAAAGAGAAATCAGAAATGTTTCAAAAATTTCAATATTCAAGATGATGGTAGAAACAGAATCTTGAAAAAGATTGAAGTACGTAAGATCAGATAGAGGTGGAAAATTTACATCTAGTGAGTTTCATGCATTTTATGAGGAGAATGGGATAAATAGACAGACTTGTGCTCTGCAAACCCCATAGTAGAATGGTGTTGCAGAGTGAAGGAATAGGACCATCCTAGACACAATTAGGACTATGATGGTTGAAGGAAAATTTACGTAGATCTACACTGTATACTTTGAAATGAGTATATACTTTGAAATGAGTATAGATTAGGAAGAGAAATATTAAGAATCCTTATGAACTATGGTATGGTCATGTCTCCATGAACTTGGCATTTGTGACAGTGCTTTACAAAATTGCAAGAGTCCTACTCCATGTTTGGCCAATAGTACCCAACCTGAATGATTTTCTTTGCTAAGGTTAGACCACTTGAATGATATCCACATATACCTTCTTGTATTTACCTCAAGGATTTTTTAGATTCATCATGTTGAAGACACGTAAGGATATTTTTATCATGAACTCATCGGTAAAGTATATTCATAATGATGGTGTAGTAGAAACATTGGTGGATAAAATTGCATTTTTGGTTTCGAGACAAATCAAGTGGGATGGTATTGTCCCTTAGGTAGGCATGGATGTTTTCATAACGAGATGGTTAAGAACCTATTAGTTGAAAAATGAGTTGGGAATTAGAGAAATCATGGGATGGGGTTACCGATTCTTCCACCAAGAAATAACAATGCACTTGTTGATTTTGAATTTGTAACACAAAGGAAAGAGTTTCCATTGTGTCTACGTTAGTTATAGGATTTTTCTCAAAACTTGATCGCCACAAAGTACTTTTTAAAATTATCTACCATTTTCTTGTAGAGTAAAAAATTATTATCTTTGGTTTGATAAACACAATTTATCTGGTTGATGACTAATTGAGAATATCCATAGACATGTAGTTTTGTTACCTTCCATTCAAGAGCTATTTTAAAACCACTCACGAAAGCCTCATATTTTGCTATGTTATTAATACAAGGGAACCTAAATTTCTATGACTTAGGAATGGTACATCCTTATGGGTGACAAATAAAATTTCTTCTCCAGAGAAATATTGAGTGTAAGAACCATGAAAATATAACTACCATGGGGTTGATATAAATGAAAGGACAACTACATCATGAAACTCAATGTGTAAAGGTTGGTTATATTGCATAGGGGATTTGACTAGTGGACTTGCAATTACTTATCCTTTAATAGCCTTTCTATCCACATATTCAAGATCAAATTCACTTAGGATCAATACCCATTTTTCTATTCTTCTTGTTAGATTCGCTTTGTTCAAAATGTAATTTAATGGATTTGTCTTGGCTATTAACTTTATAGGGTGTACTAACATGTAATGTCTCAATTTACGGGATGCAAAAACCACTGCTAAACATACTCTTTCAATTTATTTGTAATTGAGTTTATAGTTGACTGCAATGGTGAGAAAGACTGATTGCGCCCTTAGTCTCCTTGATTTTTCAGCACAACAGTGGTTCATGACATGACTTAACTGCCTTGCGTATCTTCTATATGTCTAGTGGTTGTATCAGACATTAAAAAGTTAATATTTTGGTGCAACGACAACCATTAGTTATAACAAGTGGTATCAGAGTTGAGTCCTTTTGAAGAAGCTTGATCGCTTGAAGGAGATCCATCATGGAAAGTATAAGAAAATAGAGCCCAAAGTTTGATGGAAGAAACTACTTGATTTGGAAAGATCTGATGAATACCTACCTGATATGAATGGGGATAGAAGATGAATACTAGTAGATCACTGAGAAGCCTTATGCTATTCCAAATGACCTAAAAAATGTTGCTACAGATGAAAATAAAAAATTCAAGGAGAACATATTTGCAAGGGAGACCTTGATTAACACCTTATCTGATTTAGAATATTCTCACATTTATGGATTAAGGACTGCACATGAGGTATGAAAAAAATTAGAAACTATTTATGAAGGTGACACATATGTTAAGCAAGCTAAGTTACAGGGATTAAAAAAAAAATACGAAGATATGAATATGAGTGAAGGAGAAACTACCTCAGTCTATTTTTAGCGGGTAAATGACATGGTTTGTACAATCAGATGTGCTAGCGGTACCTTGAAAAAAAATGAATTTTTAGACAATATTTTGAGATCCTTTCCCACATGTTACAGTGAGAAAATTGTTGCTTTGAGGAATTGAGAACCATAAGATACATTTCAAGAGAAGCTTTGGTAGGTAGACTCTGTGCCTATGAGATGACTACACTTAGTAAGGAACTTTTGAAGGTAGAGACTACATTTAAAGCCAGTGTGAGTAAGTATGACCAAGGAGAAATCTCTACAAAGATGAAATTCAAACACTATGCTAAATATTGGGAATAGATCATGGAGGAAGAAAGGAAGATTGATGAACTTGAATCTTTGATTGCGAAAAGAATACCTAAGGGCTCCAGTAAGTATGAAAGAAAGTTACCTTTGACATGATTCAATTATAATAATATTGGTCATATTGCATCTAGATGTATGAACCAAAAATCCAAGTATTTTATAGAAAAATCTAAGAAATATCATTTGAAGGGTCATACAAGTTTTGATGCTACTAAAGAAGGTGTGACCCATGATGAGTCTGTTTCTAGTGAGGAAGAAGTTGTGTCTATTTCTATTAAAGAAGATAAACCTTATGAGGAAAAAACATTGGTTTCACGAGTTGTTAAAATAGATGAATGGGTCATTGATAGTGGATTATCACATCATATTGTAGACACCTAAAAATGGTTCAAGCCTGCTGGTCTACGTGTTTTAACATTTTTAGCATTACAATTGAAACGTTGTTTTGTGACCTAATTATTCCTCTATGATTGTGCATATGATCTTTATTGTATGGAAACATTGTGTCTTTCTTCAATGATTGAATATTGCAAAATTGTTCAATTGTTTACTCACAATTCTACTCTCCTTATCAAATTGATCATTTTACCAATCATTTCTAATCAACCCTAAACCGATCCTATTTGATCCTAAACCAATCCTATTTGATCCTAAACCATTCCAAACCTTCCTAAATCAATTCAAACCTATCCTATTCCATCCCTAATCACTTACAGAATTGTCTGGACTCATTCTGACCATTCTGGGGCATTGTCCAAGATCACCAATGCCTAATTAACCCAATTTCCAAACCAATCAAAACCCTATTCCAAATTAGATCAATCTTGTCATCATTTCAGGAGCATTTTCCAAGATCATTGATGCTTTGTATCCCCTAATCAGCCATTTTATAACATTGTCAAAGATCATCGGTGTTATCGCTATCAATCTATCAATATCAATTCAATAGTGTTGTTCATATTTTTCAATACGATTTTTGATTATCATTTCGGGAACATTTTCCAAGATCATCGATGTTTCCCCATTTCAATTTCAATATTACAATGCCATCAAAGTTCATTGGTGCTTTTCAATCATTTCCAATCATCATTACGCGGGTGCATTGTCAAAGCTCATTGATGCCTCGTGATTTCCTAAACTATTCTGGAACCCTCATAATTGATCCTAAACCTTATCAATATTATCAAAATCATTGCAATTCAACATCAACACCTTCAATTCAACCTATAATCCATTAATTTCCCCCTTTGGATGAATAACCCATATTTTATCCTAAGTCCTAATTGAATAAATAAATAAACTTTACTTATTCCCTTTTCCCTATATCTCCAACAATTAATTAATTTTTATTTATTAATTGGCTGATTTCTATTTATGAGATTTTCATAATTTCATAAATCTAATTATTGATTTTGAGGAATATTTGAGAATATTGAATTATTAATTTGATTAATGATTCCTAATCCCACCTAAATATCATATCCCTTAATTAAGGATTCTCATCCCTATTAAGGTGCTTCATTATTATTTTCAATATCTCCTTATTTGATCTCCCCCATATCGTGCTTCCTAGCATCCCACCAACCGAATCTCTTCATTATTCATGGATTCTTGCAATCCTCACCTAATTGACCCTCATTTCCTATAAATTGAGAGCTATTCCTCTCATTTAAGGTTGACCACAAGATATTTGAGAACCTCAAGAATCGTTTGAAATCTTCTAGTACTCTCATTAGAAAACTTGGCTTTGTGCAATTGTGTGTGCACAAAGAGCAACATCAATCTCATTATGGAGAAGAAAGAAGGACATTTGAGCATCATTTGAAGGGAGTTCTTGTGTACTTGTTGCATATTATTTGAATTCCTCTTTAAATGGCTCTAATGTTAGATTAGTTAGGGTAGCATATTGTTTAGGGTTTGTGGTTACCTAAATATGATTTCTAGTCTTACACTTACATTTCATTAATATTTCTATGAATGTTTATATGCAATTAAGTTTATGTTTTGATATTACATGCATAAGATAAGAAAAACATCTATGGTTAGTAATGCAAGAACATATCATTAAGGGTTAATTGATAAAAAGTTTTAAGGATACTGATTCACCCATCCCCTCTCAGTACACACCATTCCATTATTCCAACACAAGGTGACAACTTTTTCATGGATGAATAGTGTTTATTCCACAAGAGCCTTGAGATAAAAAATGGATGAGAAGAAAAGGAATAGTAAGGAGAAATCTGATACAAAGAGAAAAGAATCAAATGAGATTGTTTTTAAGATCCCTCAAATTTTATTAAATAAAAATCATGTCACTCCTCCTTTGGGAGCTGTGGAACCCTTTTTCATAACATTGGTTATTAATGGCAAGATGCTTAAGAATTGCATGATCGATTAAGGAGCATCTAACACAGTCATGCCTGTGGAAATAATGAAATAAATGGGACTACATGTAGATGCTCCTCATGGGAGATGTCAAGTAATAGATTCAAGAGAAGCACCTGTCATAGGTACTATTAAGGCTTTGCCTTATACACTTTCTGCATTTCCAAAAAAGGTACTAACAATGAGTGTTCTAGTAGTGACATCCCACCTCAGTATGGAATGTTGCTATCTAGAAAATAGAGTGCCTCAATGGGAGGGAGTATCTAGTTTGATCTATCCTTTACGACATTTGACATAGCTGGTAAAAATTTCAAGGTATTGAGAGAAATTAGAAATCCCCATTTGATTGAGGAGAGAGAAGATGAAGCAATGAATTATTTCTTGGATACTGACATTGGGTCCTTTCAAGTATAAGACATCAAAGATGAGAGTGATGTACAACATATGATTTTGTTAGAGGAGAAGGAAAATCTTGCAGATAAGACTGACTTATGGACAATTTATTTTGATTGTGCAAGCTCAAAGGAAGGAGTTGGTAGTGGAGTGTTACTAATAGCTCCTAGTGGTAAGATATACAAGTTCTCATTTTCTCTATTGTTCACTTGCACTAATAATATTGCAGAATATGAGGATTTACTAATAGTATTGAAGTTAGTATCAAGACACAAGATTAGATGTATCGGAGTCGTTGGAGACTCTAAGTTGGTTATCTATCAAAAACATCCAGATATGCTTCAAAGAATCAGAGGTTAAAATAGTATAGGAATGCTATTTGGGATGAAATAGAAAACTTTGATGCATTTGGCATTGATTGGATCGACAAGAATCAAAACAAGATGGCAGACCTGCTGGCTAATATTGCCTTAAGGCCTGGAGATATTAATTTTTTTAGGGATCTCTAAAATAGAGATTCAATTTAGACCATCCATTCCAAACAATGCTGAAAATTGGCAAGTCTTTGATGACGACATGGATATTTTGAGATTCATATCTTGTGAATCAAAATTTGGGAACAAAAAGATGGACTTTAGTGGTATTTTGGAGAGCTTAGATGGAAAAGATAATATTCTTGGTAGGGAGGTTATCTAACTAAAATCTAATAAGATACCCAAAGGTCTGGTTTTACTTGAGAGCCTTTGATAACAAGGAAAAGCTTTATCTGCAAGCACGGTGAGAAAACCTGAGGATTTGGAGGAGATAAAATTGGGGACATATCAAGATCCTAAAAGGGTAAATATTGGTAAGGATCTATATCCCAAGATTAAAGATTCATTGGTGGAGCTTATCAAAAATATAGACATGTTTTCGCATGGTCTTATGATGACTTGAAATCATACATAGAAGATATTTTCCAGCATGGGATTCCATTAAAAGAAGACACCAAGCCTTTCATAGAGAAGTTGAGACCTGTCAATCCCACTCTAGCACCCAAGATGAAAGATGAATTAAAAAATATGAGGGATGCTGGAATCATAAATCCTATAAGGCATTCAACATGGGTATCCAATTTCGTACCAGTTAGAAATAAAAATGGAGACATCAGACTGTGTGTAGACTTTAGAAACTTAAATGTTAATTCTTTGAGAGACAATTATGGATTGCCCAACATGGAAGAAATGTTGCAAAGAGTCACTAGGTCTGAGTTGATGTCCATGTTGGATGATTTTTTAGGGTATAATCAAGTCAAGGTCAAGGAATCTAAACAGTTCAAGACTGAATTCACCACACCCTGGGGAACTTATGTGTATGTCAGAATGCCCTTTGGTCTGACAATGCTGGAGCTACTTTCCAGAGAGCCATTGATGTGGTGTTTGTAGATTTTATAAACAATTTTTTGGTAATCTATCAAGATGATCTTACTCCTTACTCAACAACAGAAGATCAAAATTGTGATCATCTTGAAAAGATATTTGGAAGAGCACTAGAATATGGGGTTTATTTTAACCCAAAGAAGTGTTCTTTTGGGGTAATAGAGGGAAATATTTTAGGACACATTGTCTCTAAAGATGGATTTCAAATTTACCTTGAAAGGGTGAGTGCAATTGATAAAGTCCCTCAGCCCAAGAATGTCAAGGGCGTTCAGTGTTTCTTTGGACAAGTAAACTTCTTAAGGAGGTTTGTTAAAAATTTTGCAGAGACTAGTTTGCCAATATCAAAGAGGATGAAGAAAGGAGCCAAAGTGGAATGGACTCAATAATCATGTAGGGATTTCTCAGATATTAAGCAGGCTATTAAAGATGATCCTATTCTAAGAACCCCTAACTATGGAAAGCCAATTCAAATTTTTTCCTTTGCTTCATATATTATTGTTGTTGCAGTATTAATGTAGAAGAACTCAGAAGGATATGAACAACCTATTTCTTTTTTCAATAAGTATTTGCAGGCAGCAGAGCTGAAATATGATATTCTAGAGAAAAATCTTATGCTTTGGTCAAGGCTATTAAAGCATTCAAATTCTATTTAGTAGGAGAAACCATAATTTATTCTGTGCCAAGTGTTGCTGTGAAAGATATCTTCGTTCAACAAAAGATCTTAGGGAGGAGGCATAGATGGATCAACAAGATCCAAGAGTTTAATATTGACATCCATATTACTAACTTGGTAAGAGGTCTATGACTTGCTAAACTCATGGCTCAAATAAATTTAGATGCAAATCACATTGACATGCTAGAAGAGGAGAAAATACCTTATATTTGTGATATGGATTGTTCTAATTGGTACAAATACATCATTGGATACTTGCAGAAGATGGTACTTCCCCATGACATGGGTGAAAACAAAAGGAGAATAGTTAAATTACATGCTCTTAAGTATGCAATAATTCAAGGACAACTATGGTGGAGGAGAAATGGAGTATTTCTCAAGTGTATAGATCATGAAAAATATGAGAATTTCTTGAAATAAATGCACGATGGTGCATGTGGTGGCCATTACATGGCTTAGACTACTGCCCATAAGATTATCAGATCTAGTTTTTGGTGGCCAACAATTTTCAAGGATGCTCACCATTATGTTAGAGAATGTGATGCTTGTTAGAGATTTTAGGGCAAGCTAAAATTTTGTGGGAATATTCCCTTGAAGCATGTTACATTCGAGGCACCTTTTCAGAAATGGGTGATGGATTTCATTGGTGTGATCCCTAATAAGTCTAGTGGGGGTCATTCATGGATCCTAGTGGCAACTGACTACTTTCCCAAGTGGGTGGAAGAAATTCCCATTAAAAGAGCCACAAGTAGGGTTGTGGTTGATTTCATGGTGTAGAATATCTTGACTGAATTTGCTTGTCCAGAGCCCATTGTGGTAGACAATGCTATGTGCTTCAGATCAGATGAATTTAGTGATTTATGTCAGCAATATGGGATCCAAATTTCCTATTCTTCCCCATATCACCTCCAAGGGAATGGTCAAGCAGAATCCAAGAACAAGAGCCTGATAAAGATTATCAAAAGAGTACTAGATACTAACAAGAAAGCCTAGGATTCAAAATTGTAGGTTTCTTTGTGGGTAGATAGAGTTACAGTGAAAAAGAGTATTGGATGTGCACCTTTTGACTTAATCTATGGTATTCATGCTAGATTACCTCAAAATAATTTATTACAAATGTATAAATTTATCCAAACATGCGATGATGAGCTAGATGATTATATGAGAATCAAAATTGGAGGATTTGATGCATCTTGATGAGTCAAGACATGAGGCACATGATAGGAATGTCAAAATGCAATTGCAATAGAAGGATTTGTTTGACAAGAGAACCACTACTAAGAATTTTTAACCCGATGATATGATTTTTATTTGAAATGCCAGAATGGAGGACAAAGTAAAAAATGCTAAATTTGATCCTATCTGGCTAGGCCCATACATAATTGATAGTATGTGGAGTTCAGATTCATACATTTTAAAGGAATTGACTGGAAATATTTTGGAATTGTTGGTTCATGGACAGTTCCTAAAGTTCTAATTTTCTTGAAGTATCAAAATCCATGAGCAAGTAAGTTTGTGTATATCCTTTCTGTGTATTTTTTTTCTAGGTCAGGTTTCCTATTTTGTAGGTGGTTTGCTTATCCCAGAAAATTTTGAATCCTTGATATGCTTGTAAGAGGTATACATCCCCAAACGGAGCCACTATTAGCACTAGAAAATTTTTTCTAGGTCCCATGTCTTATTTTCCATGCCTTTTCAATTTATTCTGGTCTCTAGCCTAAAACCCTAGTCTTGTTGAGTTATTTTTATGCAAAACCCTAAACCTTCAATACTTGTTCTATTTTGACATTACCTTTTCTGAGTCACTAAGAATCTTTTTAATTCATGTACACTTTTAATTTTCATTTGTCACACAATCTCCCAACCAAGATCAAATATTCCTTTTCCTTTGGACATTACGCGCACGCCATTGATCTTGTTTTTTCCTTGATCTAATTTTCTAGCGAGCGCGTGATCTCGAGACAAACCCAGAGTTAGTTTTTTGATTCGGCGATTCAGAGACTATGTTATCTCTGAATCTTTAGATAGACTCAGAGTCAGGCCAAGGAAACTTAGGGTCAAGTACAGGTTTTTTGAGAAATAATCATAATCATCGATTTAGATCAAGATCTATGGCTGGAACTAGATCTCCAAATAAAATTCAAAGTGTTCAAATCTTTCAGAGATCTAAGTGATATTCATAGATCATGTTTTGATTGTATGGCATGTACTTGATCCCACTATGGAACTAGGGTTAGAGAAATCATCTAGCGACTTGGAGATACAAATAAATTGACTGATTAGAGTTAAATGGATAGTTACAAGTCAAGTTCAGATCAGAGTTAGATCGGATGATAGGTGTGAAGGATTAAACACAAATATGAAGATAACTAACCATCAAGGAAATGTGCCTGATTAACCCATGTCACTACTGATATCATGGGTCCTAGGTTTTCAAAGGGAGATTAAAGTTACTGTAAGTTTGAGAAGATCTTGTGGTTGGCATGAAGGCTCAAGTGATCAATGCAAGAGATCAAATGTTCGAGGCATTGTGCCTATGTGACACATGGACAAAGTTTGGACCCGACCATAGGTAAAGGAAGTTAAAGGCATCATAATTCAATTTTAATCTAATGAAAGGCACAAACCCTTAAGGAAAAGATGCAGGGAAGATAATTATCAAGGCATCACACTTGTGTGACACCTAGAAAGATTAGATCTTGAGCTCGGATAACTTAAAGGGAATCAACGGATGTGTTCTAAAGTTGAACAAGGTTTTTATCTCAACCGTCCAAGTCATTTTCCATGCCACCTATGACCGATATACCAGAAATTCAAATATTTAAATGTTTTCTTAGTAGGTTTTCATGGCGGTCGATTGATATTTTATCTCAGAGCCATTAATATTGCGGTTTGATCTTATGGGTTGACTGTGCACAGCTATTAAATGGTGTAGGGATTCAAATATAATATGGCAAGATACATTTATGTTGAGAGTTGACAGATGTGATTAATAATCAAAGGGATAAATGCATATGGATCGACCTGGTCTTTTTTGCATTTATGTTGAGCTAATCTGAGTGTCATGCCTTGGAAATTATTTGACTTTATGGTACTACGTTCACATCCATGGGCTAGGGAAAATTAATTGTAGATCATAGTTTTGTACAGATTGAACAGAAATTAGGGTTTCAACTTGACAATAGAATTGAATTTTGGCATTGATTGGTGGTAACCCTAACCCTTAATGGTCTGATGCTTGTTGCATTCCTATTCATATAAAGGAATTTTCAAGACCATTTAGAAAAAGGGGGCTAGAGAATTGGGGGAAATATTGTAAAGCATTAGTCTTGTATTTGTTTCCAGTCTAGGATATAGCATATGTATTTCAGATTGTATTGAAATAGAATATAAATCCTATGATATTTTTCATATTGTTCTATTTTGTATTTCCTTGTCATATTGATGCAGAAATAGGATTTCATCATACTTAATATAAGTGTTCTCAGATTTTAAGTCTCTCCTATGTGTTATCTCTGTGAGTTGTAAGTTTTCTGGCTTACTGTATAAGTATTTCTCATACATATGTGTATTCCACAAGTCTTTGATCTTAGATCAAATTAAAATTCTTTGTATATTACATTGATTCTATCTGGATTATCTAGTTAAGGATCTTGTAGTGTGTGATTCGAGATATTTATGTTTATGGATATGAATCTATACCAATAGGTTGTTTCAATTTCAATATTGTATTTAGGAGTTTACCCAATGGATAAGGCACTGATCTAAAGCAAGTATATTCTTTGGAGGTATATGTCTGATTGGTTTGGCTATATTCTGTCCCTAAACTTTAATCAAACTTAGTACCATAATTCTTTACATTTACAGTTGTTATTGTTATCCCACCAATGGTAGTGGAGATTCAATGAATTCTAGGTTGGAATTTAGCACTTACTTTCCATTTATTTGTTGTTTAAATCCATAAGTAGAAGGTATTGTAAATAATTGAGTTTAGTCTAGATTAGGTGTACTCGCCTTGGTTTTGCAGATCTAGAAGTGCAGAGGTTATTCTTGTCCCTATAGTTGGTCTAGTTATCTTCCAAATCTTTCACAATTGGAGATAACCACTCCTAATATCAGTCTGAAGATATATTGGTTTCTTGTCAAAGCCTAAAAGTTTTCAAACACCAACATGATGCTCATGAGTATCTGAGAGGTAAATTAAGGGTTATTCTCCTATCTGACACTAACTAGGATCACATGGAGTGATTTCATCAAATGAATTACACAGAATATCTGAAAAATTGATGCAAAGGTGGTCACACTTTAGGAGTTTCCTAAACCTATGAAGAGTAACGCACAAGATGACAGAGGGAGAATATACAATTGAGAAAGTTGACACATAAATATCTACATGGTGAAAATGTATGTCTTTGGAATTTTTGTCAAAGAGGGAGATAAGACTATGAGATAAAGAGGAAGAATAAGACATGAAGACATTGAGGGAGATAAGAATAATGAGGGAGATATTCAGTGAGAACACACAGAGGGAGATAAGCTACAACGAGAATCAGAATGAAGCTAAGGACATTAATGAAAATCTGTATACAAAACATACTTTTTGTATTGTTTGAAAACCTTTCATGTGTTGTTTGCATGTGTTTTCCATCAATGCCAAAGAGGGAGTTTGTTGGAAGCTATAATTGAAACAATTGTTATATTGTCATTGATGTCACACCTTAACTAGTAAGACCGTTGCTATCTTGTAAAAGTGCCATATCAATGTTGGCAAGTGATCAATTTGGGTAATGTGATTCAATTTTTTGGTTGTCATTTATGGCAACATGTCTAGGCTAAAGATCAATTGTTTTGAAGTTAAGTTTTGGTATGTCCAAAATTGACTAAGTACAGAAACAAAGGTACAATATTGTTTTGGATATCGAATACAGAGATCGATGAACTAAGGCATGCGAGCTTAGTGGAAGATAGTATGAAGTATGTCTGACATACACCTAAGATCAATTTGGATTTGGTTAAGTTTATGATAAGTTATAAGGATTTGAAGACAGACAGACAACAGAGAACAATGACAGAGTAGTTGGACAACAACGAAGAATAAGAGAGTATGACTTGGACTCCAGGGAATCAAAGTTGTATTTTAGTTATTGATAGTCTATAATTTGATAATGCAAGAGCACCAAATATGCATTTGATGTTTACTATATTAAATGTATTATGTATTGAAGGCCGACTAAGTACTATTTGTAATATTCATTCTGAGAGCCGACTTTGTAAAGTTAAAAGATATATATGTAAGATATTTTTTTGTAAAGATAAAAAAGGAATGTATGGCACATGTAGAAGAGTGAAGTGAAGAGAAGACATGCAAATGGAAGAGTAGAGAATGGAAGAGATATAAAGGAACTATCAAATCATATGTGATGCTTTTTTTTGTTCATGACTGAGAACCTTTTGTAACAGAATTGCATTGTATGAGTTGTAAGCTCATTGGCCCCTAACAGGGTATTGTGAACCTTTAACAGGGTTGTTATTCCTCTAACAGGGAAATGTGCTATGTAATATTCAGCTCCTAATAGGGCTAGGTCTCCTTATAGGGACATTATTCTTTAGTGCATGCTTGTGGGTATCATCCCCACTAGGGTTTTCCGTTGGCCAAGGTTTCCTTGTAAACAAATCACGGTGTTATGAGTTATGTGTTATTTGTTTATGTTCTTTCCTTTACTGCAATTATATGGTTAATGTTCAAGTGGTTAAATAATTTAATTAACTGTTATAATACTGATTCACCCCCCCTCTCAGTATTATTCAATCCTAACAATTGGTATCAGAGCTTTTGGTCCTTGGAGAGAAAGCCTAACAGCTTAAGGGAGATCAGAATGGATTTGAACAGTTTACAGGAGAACTTTGAAGCTACACTTGAAGACCTTGATAATGCTAAAGAAGAAAATGGTGAATTGAAGTTTAACATCCGTAGAGCTGAGAAATTCATAAAGAAATTGAAATAAAAACTTTAACTTTCCAGAAGTCAGAGAGAAGGTCTTGTGGGTCAGATAAAAGAAGACTCAGATGAAGACAATTTAGATCAGGTGAAGCTACCAAAAGAAGAGATTGAGACTCTGAAGCTTGAGAAAAAGAATATGGATAAAGAAATACAGGCACATGAGGATGCTAAGAAGAAAGCTAAAGAAACCTTGAACAATGCATTGAATCAGATGAAATATGAAGTTGACAGCTACAAGAACAAATACTTAGAATTGGAGAAACACAATCAGATTGTGAAAGATGAACTTGCTAAAGAAAAGAAACATATTGAGAAACTTCACACCAATAGTGATTTGATTAATGAACAAATAGAGAAGAATAAACCTATAGGTGACATGACTGGTATTGACTTCAATGAAGCTGAATGTTCAAAGAATCAGGAAGAGAAATCAGTTGAGAAGATTAATGCTGAGAAACCATCTATTGAAGAACCTACATAGCAGATCAGACCTTTTAGAGGCAGATGCTTTGGTTGCAACAGATTTGGACACATGAAGAAAGATTGTAGAGGTAATTCCCCTTTTAGAACCTTTTCTGGTTATTGTTTTAACTGTAATGGATATGGGCACAAGAAGACAGAATGCATAAAATTTGGTTATAGAAAAGACAATGGAAGAGAACCTACAATGAAACTTACATGCTACAAATGTAACAACATTGGGCATATTGCGAAGTACTGTAAGTTACAAGTTAATCAAGAAAGAAGACCTCCTATATGTTACAAATGCAATAATCCAGGACATATAGCAAAGTTTTGCAGGTATAATGGAGTAGATAACAGAAGAACACCACCTCCTATGAAACCTCAAAAGAATGGAAGTGATAATGGAAAGAGTATTGCAGATGTGAAGAGTGAATTTGAAAATCATTTTAAGAAGGAAGAAGACAACAACAGTGGTAAGATATGGAAGATTAAAGAAACTAGTGAGACATCAATTCAGGGAGAGTCAGCAGATGCTACTGGATCTTTTCCTGAAGGTAGCAAGATAGAATCAACCTAATTGACCGATAATGGCCTTAGAGGAGCATTAAATACAACACATCAAAATTTATCCTACCCCACAAATCATTTAGTGAGCTCATACAAGCTTGGGAATATGTTGAGCTGACATTATGGATTATATATCTAAAAGCGCATCATCAGCCAACTTGTATATTTTGATCGTGAGATTTAGCAGCCGACCAGACAGTTTGGAGTGAAAAAGAAAAGTTATAACCTAACTTTTATAAAGCAATGTGTTATGATCTATCTTTCTATCATTTGACAAGGAGCATGCCGAGGAGATAAAAGAGTAGAAGTATTCAGACATTTCTACACCCGCCGTGTGTGATCGATTGAAGCATAAACTTGGATTTTTGCATGTGAAAGGTATTCTACATTATCGAAGCTATGGATGCACCTATGATTTTTGATGTTGTTGATTTTACTAGATACAAATTCCAGAAACATCCTTTTAAGTCATGTGAAGAGTATCCAGAAGGAGCATTTTCACAGACCCCTCATGGAATATTGCACGTAGAAGACATCAGGGCTTATATACATTGTAAGTATGACACATTAGGAGAGGATGATATACTCACTGAAATGGAAGATATGACTGAGAATGGAGTCACGAAGGAAGAATGGAAATATGTCAGTCAATTAAGTATAATGAAGATTATGGAATTGTGCAACTTCAATGAAAATGAATGGTTTAAAATAATTATGAGTAGGGTTCATGACCAATTCATATGGATTGGTATCCAACCTGTGAAGATATGCAGTGACCTAATTCATGAGATCACTAGTTTATACAACACTGGAATTATACCCGTTGCAGAGAAACATGTCAAGAAGGAAGTCAAAACCCTAACACACTCAAAGTGGAACAGAAGGGAAATGAAAGTAAATGATATTTCCAACAAGATGTAAGGTTGATTGCAATGATACTTGGTTACAAATTTTTCTACAACAACAGACCTAAGTCAGTATCCATTAGAGTTATTATGATGGCATAGAGAATGATAAAAGAAAACACACAATTCAACCTATGTGAGGTATTGGCACAAATATTTCTTGAGAATGTAAAACTTGTGAAGAAGGATAGAATGAAGAATTTTAGGTTTGGATCATTATTGTTACACATGTTCATTCACATTGAACATAAGTTTCCTGGTCTACACCCTAGTGGTTGGAAAACTGGAGTTCCTACTGGTATACTAATCTCACTGAGTTACAAAAGAAATAACACTACTTGGGTAGATGGAGAACTATTTTCAATGATTAAAAGTCTACAAAGACAAATGAAGAGTAGATATAGACTTCATGAGGACATTGTTGAGAAGTACAAGGAAAAAATTTGTTTTATGGTTGAAACAAACTGTGTATGTTTTGAGGCAGTGACCCCTAGAAAGAAATGGTGTTACCCTATGGGATATGAAGTGAGTTCGAAAGTAATCACCATGAAAGTGGAACATATTCTTGCATCAGAAGTTGATACATCAGAAGAGAGATGGGGAACATATGAAGAAAAGTCACAGATGGCAAGAGAAGAAAAAAATAGAGGACAGAGGAAGAGAAAGATTGCTAATCTTATTCATGACCGTGGAGTAAAGGCTAGTCTATCTGAGGAAGAACTGAAAGATATGAAGAAGAAGATGGCAGATAGATCCCTTGGAGTAGCTAGTGGAAGCTCAAATACCTCTTCCACCCCTGAAGTAATTATGGTTGATAACACACCTCCACCATAACACTAGGCATAACAAGCAAAAGAAGTTACTCCTAGAGTAACTAGATCTAGCATGCAGACAAAAGAGAAGAATGAAGTTAAGGAAGAGAAGAAAATCGAGAAGAATAAGGCATGGAAACCTGACAGTAAAATGTCGAAGAAAAGAAAAATTGAACAAGGAAAATTGGTTTCAATTGACAAATATTATGACAGATATGAAGAAGTAGATAAACTAAAGATTGAAGACATTGTGATAAATCACATGCTTAGTTTCAAAAAGACACTTTTGGAAATTGAAGGAAGCATACCCTCATATTTATATACAAAATTGGAAAGAAAAAAACATTTGGCACAAGCTGAAGATGATCAGATTAGAAACAAAGAGATTGATGACATTCTACCTGTGTTATCCGTACAAGAGAGAGATATGATAGTCAAAGAATTAAAACCCCTTTTGAGGAAAAAGTTTAGATTACTAAAGATAATGGTGAGGAAATACGATGAAGTAACTGAGGAAACTCAGAAGGCACTTGAGGAGATACTGTTGAGAACTACTTTTGTCAAGCCCCAACCTCCTAAATAAGATTTACCTATACAATTGGGAATGGATGAAAGCACAAAGGACACAAAGACTAATGATGAAGAGGGTAAAAGAGACACTACTACAGATTTCTATGTTTCTGGTGTGGAAGTAACACTAGACCCCTCACAAGATGAGAAAGATCCTTTTGCAGGAACCATGGACACTTCTATTACTGATGAACTAGAGAATGAAGAGGAGACTAAGGAAGATGAGAAGAAAGAGGATGAAGGACATAAGACTGAGAAAAAATAAGATGAGAAGGAAGAGGTAAATTTTCCATCTTGCTTATTGTTGGCAAGTAGTAATGTAAATGTAGATAATATGGATGAAGATGAACTGGTGAAGCTAGCATTCACCGTACTGAACAAAGCAAAGGAGAAATTAGTGCAGAAAGGAGATAAGAAAACAAAGGTGATTTCAAGAGCTATTGATACTGTGAATAAATTTCTTCCAATACCCTTAGTATTCCAAAACAAAGATGATATCGAGAACTTGAAAGTCACACTTGATGAGTTTGATGGCCACTTTGAGAATTTGCTAAAGACTGCAGAGGAGAAAGAAGAGACGAAGTTGATAAAGGTATGCAAGTCCATCTCATGGGACTTAGGAGTTGTAAAAACCTATTTGGTAAATGGAAAGAACTGCATTTCACATGGGAGAAATTTATTTGGGTACATCATGAATCCTATCAGACACATTCAAGATGTTGAAGATATTATTGCCAAGGAAAGGACAAATTTGAATAGGCTAATGGATGGTTGTGAAACATCTTCACAGTCCACTATAGAATTAGACACAAAAGTGACAAAGATATTGGCTAAGATCATTGTATTGGAGAATGAGAAGGAGAGAGTACTAAACAAATTTAATTTGCTGAGGAACTTCATTACTCTGAAGCTATCAATACTTGAGGAACATCTGATAGATCTAGAAAATACTACAAATTCATTGGCTAAAGGCCTACCCATAGACTTGAAGAATGCTGAAACTACATCTTTTTCATTGAAGGGATTGATTCATATAAGTCAGATTTTGTTTAAGACATGGAGCACTGAAGTGAAGATTTTGGAAGATTCCTTCCAAGACATTCTAAAGCTAGTGAGAAAGAAGTGATACTTATCTCTATGCACCTTTTTCATTGTTGTCAAAGGGAGAGAAGAGAAGAGAGAACAAAAAGAATGAAGAAAGAAGAGAAGAGAGAACAAAATGAAGGAAGAAGAGAAGAGAGACTATTTTTGGAACACTTAGTTTTTTGTTGTTGTTAAGTGTTGCCATCAATTCCAAAGGGAGAGATTGTTGGAAAGTGATCAATTTGGGTAATGTGATTCACTTTTTTGGTTTTCATTTATGGAAACACATCTAGGTTGAAGATTGATTGTTTTGAAGTTAAGTTTTGGTATGTCTAAAATTGACTAAGTACAGAAACAGAGGTACAGTATTGTTTTGGATATCGAAGACATAGATTGATAAATTAAGGCATGCGAGCTTAGTGGAAGATAGTATGAAGTATGTCTGACATACACCTAAGATAAATTTGGATTTGGTTAAGTTTATGATGATTTATAAGGATTTGAAGACAGACAGACAACAGAGAATAGCGACAAAGAGAAGTTGGACAACAACGAAGAATAAGGGAGTATGACTTGGACTCCAGGGAATCAAAGTTGCATTTTTGTTATTGATAGTCTATAATTTGATTATGAAAGAGTTCTGACTACGCATTTGATATTTACTATATTAAATGTGTTATGTATTGAAGGCCGACTAAGTACTATTTGTAATATTCATGAGCCGACTTTGTAAAGTTAAAAGATATATATGTAAGATATTTTTTTGTGAAGATAAAAAAGGAATGTATGGCACATGTAGAAGAGTGAAGTGAAGAGAAGACATGCGAATGGCCAAGCAGAGAATGGAAGAGCTATAAAGGAACTATCAAATCATATGTGATGCTTTTTTTTGTTCATGACTGAGAACCTTTTGTAACAAAATTACATTGTAAGAGTTGTAAGCTCATTGGCCCCTAACAAGGTGTTGTGAACCTTTAAAAGGGTTTTTATTCCTCTAACAGCAAAATGTATTATGTAATATTCAGCTCCTAACAGGGCTAGGTCTCCTTATAGGGACATTATACTTTAGTGCATGCTTGTGGGTATCATCCCCACCAGGGTTTTCCCTTGGCCAAGGTCTCCTTGTAAATAAATCATGGTGTTATGAGTTATGTGTTATTTGTTTATGTTCTTTCCTTTACTGCAATTGTATGGTTAATGTTCAAGTGGTCAAAGAAATTAATTAACTGTTATAATACTGATTCACCCCCCCTCTCAGTATTATTCAATACTAACAATCAATTGATTGATGAAGAAGATTTGAAAAGAGGAGATAACAAGAAGACCTGGTGAAATGGTTGAGTTATGTGAAGCTACAATGGGTACTTGACAAGATTTCACCTTGGTAAGGTAGTATTTTGTTTATCTACAAAACCAAGTGAAGTTTGGAAGACTAAAAGTTTAGTCTTGACCGAGTAATAGAGCATAAGATTAAGGAACTTATGTATGTTTTGAGTGATGCGAGTTTCAACCAAGTGTCATTACATGCCGAAAAAATTTAGTTTCAACTGAGCATTAGTATTTACCAAGTGTTAATAAAGTACTGAGTTATCTAGTGATGACCGAGAAGAAGAACAAAGTGATGACCAAGTGTCAGTATTTTGATAGTTTGAGGAAGATTTGAGATCCCAGGAAACATAGTTGATTTCTTGGGATATGTAAAATGTATTTAAGATAAGGATGGTCATTGTGGAGAATTAAATGAGAATTTAATATATTTTTAACCATTTTTTATGTATGGATTCAAGAAGGAGTTTTAGGATGTATTATAGAAGGTAGATGGAAAATTAAATGTTGAAAGGATTTGTTGGATCTGACCAAACCCAAAGATCTATGGTGATGATTAGGTGGCAAAAGATCTTACTACCTGATTAGAGAGGTATAAGATTAACTTTATTGGAGGTTATGGATGTAGAGGTTAATTCAATTGATTGGAAAATCTAAGCATAAGGAAAAGAAGGATGAGAAGAGTAGTATAGAACTATATAATGGTGATTTCTTGATGGATTTCCAAGAAGATCCGAGTGATAGAGATGACAATGGAGGCTAGACATTAAATTATTATTTGAGCGAAAGTGGATATGTATTTGAAAAATGGGTCATATGTTTCAGATCACATTACTATTACTTTATAACCATTGTATCAGTCTAAATCCTTTTAAACAAGGTTGACCTAACAGTCATATTGTAAATCCTTTAATCAAGGTGACATTATAATGAAGTGATCTAAGTGCTCTAACAAGGCTCACTTTTAATAGGGTGATTAAATCTGTTAACAAGGTCACATTTAATAGTGTGTATTGTAACCTTTAACATGGTTATCTCCTCACAGAGCTCACTTCAGAAGAGTGAAAAATTGGTAGCATGTTACTGGTGGTGATAGAAGTAATCTCCTAGGTGTGCTCACACAACTCCCAAGATAGGACCAAATTTGTCACTATCCAATTTAGGTTCCTAATTCCAATTTAGGACCTTCCTTAGTCAATGAAAACTCTTTCCAAGAATCCTCCCAACTCTTATCAAAGAGTAACAATGTTGTGTTTTCACCTTGGATGACAACTATCTCAATTTTATCACAATACTCTCAAAGGGCTTGAAGAAACTATTCCATATTTCTCCATACCAATACTGTCCATGCTACAAGGTAAATGTAGAAACTTGTGATGTCCTTCCTACATCCAAAAAACTCACAGTACATAAGTTTTTAGACCCAAAATGGTCGATTTCTTGAATTGTCTCCAAACTGTCCTAATAGGCCTAGTAGTCCTATTAGCCCTATTCAGAGGGTTTTTTCTAGATTAATTCCCATAAATTTCTCCTGACCCTCAAAAATAACATGTGATCTAGATACCCTTTAAGGATGCCTAAAGGATTTCTAATGTATTGGGTCCCCAAATCATTCGTACACCACTATCCTTGAAAGTATGACTTTTAGGCCTAATTTAGCTCTTTACAAGCTATGCTTTGATTTCTCTTCGCAAATCAATCCAGATGGATCGGTCATGCTATGAAATTGACCCTAGGGACTCATAAGACCTTAATTACTCTCTAACATCACTTGTTTCATTTCACCATATCATTCCCTTGTCTCTACAATGGTTTCTAACCTCTCATACACCTAACCGGGCTGTCCTAACTTGCCTAGGGCATGAGTTTAAAAATTGATCCACACCTTTTCAGACCTCCTACTCCTATGTACACTATATACAAAGAATCCCCTATGAAATAAATTCAACCTTTTATGATTTCCATGGTTGAATTTCATGGGGGAGCCATGAAAGCAAAAACTGTCTGTAAGAGACCAGTAGACTGTCTACTTAATAAATAATTTTCTACAACTTGAAGATTAACTCTAAACTACTAAAACACTAAAAATAAAAGTCTTGTATCACTCCACACTACATGAATCCATAGCTAAATCTCAAGATTCAATCCATCATAACACCATTAACATGCAAAAAATGAGTCGACTGTATACTATATGGAGAGATATCTTCTTTCTTACTCACAAAACGTGGTTACAATCACACTACTTTGGGATTCAGGCCTGAGAGTGTCTTAGATGACATTATCAACCATTATAGGTCATTTGGAATCATTTCCCACTCCTATAATTGAGGGGATCCAATGTTTCCGAGTTGCATGCAACATTTGCAAAAGTTGCAAATGTTGTCATGACAACTTTTGGCATCTTTTGCATTAACTATGCAAACTAGAATCTAGGGCCTCTAGGATATGCAGTTCGATGAACTAACACCATTTAATGACCTTAAGGAATATTTTACATCATTCATGGTTCTAGAACACATTTTGGACCCAAATCCTAACTTTAGACTAACTAAGCCTAAACTAACCAAAACAACTAACAATGACTAATTGGTGACCTTAGTGCTATCACTAACTCACCTAGTCCACATGACCTACTAAGGCCTCAAATAAAACACACCTCTCTGACTTGGCTAAGGTCAGATACAAGCCAAAAATTCTAAGGCTTGAGGATTTCCTAGATGCTCCCGCATCAGGTGGTTTTTCCCATATTGGGTTTCTACGTTAAATCCTAGTGTCATACTTGTGTGAATGTTATCTGATGTGTTGTATTGTTAAGATTTTTATATTCTACAAGTTGATTACTTTAGGATAGTGAACTGAAATTTTATGTTTCTGGTTATATGTTATTGAAACCAAGTGGATTATTGAGTAGATCTAAGTTGGTCAAAGTGTTTGAAAGTTTAATTGGTACTTCTAGACCTAAGGATAAATGATTCAGCCCCCTCTCAATTATTCTAAATAATTCTAACATCTACCTCATTGTAAGTGAGATCTACCTCATGTTTGATGCAAATACAATGTAGCACAATACAGATCTCTATTCAACCCATTGTTGAATAACTTTTGATTCCCACTGAATTAGGTTCTCCCTTCACTTTTCATCTCTAGCATCTAGATCCATGATCCCCACCTTGAATTTTCCCTAATTCATCATTTTATTACAAGAAATAGGTTGACAAAACCTAGTTCACCATATCTTCAATAAATGTGCTATAATTCTTGATTCAAATCCATATCTGACCACTAAATCATATCCACTACCGATAACTACCACCTCAAGGTGATAAATCTCCTAGATTTCTTGGTTTAACATTTGCAAAACATGATTTACCAACTAATTTGGCCAAGAACATGAAAAAAAAAATGATCATTGACCAAAATTTTTAGCAATTTAATCATTTGGATCCATGTGTATCACCAAATCATCAAGCACATGCTTCAAAAAATCCTATAGCATCATAAAAATACTCAAACATTCAAATCCACCATAGCCATTAGATTTGACAGCTCTTTTCCATTACACTTGAAGAACACTGTAAAGAAGTATTTGATACAATAAGATTATACCTTGTAGAAATTTGAAGTAAAAATACTCTAAGTTTAAGACACATGAGTATTTATCTAACACACTCCTAGATTTACTCCACAAAATTCTCACTCTTTTGTGTCGAACCTCTTTCTTTCTTCTTGTTAACACAGTCTATCACCATGTTTTCCAGACACCTTCTATAAACTAGTTACATATCCAAATCATCACGAAACCTTATGTAACTTTGGGTGATCATAGTAAACATATCCAACATGATTCCTCTACATGCACAAATCCATCTCTATAATATCTCCTTCTTACCATACCTTTTAACATCCTCCTCCACTTTCTAACTTGCAACAGTTAAGTTAGCTTCAAGAAAATAACTTTTCTAATTTATCCCTCTGATAAATCTTTATGATATGTTGACATCAATGAAAACACAACCATCATCCATATTTTCCATTATGCCAACAAAATCTTGTACAAATAGTTTTCACTTGAAATATATACCTTCCTTTTCTTTACTTCTAATATTTTTTGAGCTTCAAGTGACTCATAGATTGAGAACAAAAGGAATTTTGGATAACTGTGAACAAGATGGTATGTCACACCTTTCACCTTTTCATAGAATAAAGGGAGAATTATAAAAAACATCAGGAAGCTAGAGAGAGAATGATAGAGAGAAAGGGAGAGGTAGAGAGAAAGGGAGAGGGAGAGAAAGAGAGAGACAAAGAGAGAAGGGAGTGAGAGGATTTTAATAGAGTTTAAGGAATTATATTTCCTATACTAATGGTGAAGATATTTTTAAATATTTATTATTCCTTCAAAATCTTCATGGAGGTGATTTAGCTTGAGAATGTCCATTGCTCCAAGTGCAGTACTCATAAATGGATCAAGTCCAACATATTTTTTTAATGCAATAAATTTTAACCAAATGATGGCGATGATGAAGACCGGGATAACAAGTATACAATATTGTAGAAATATTAGACCATTTGTAATTTTTTCATTTATGTCAAGCAATTGAATTTTGGCTTATATTGAGTTTCCATACCATTCAGAGTATGATATAAGTCAAGTGAGTTAAGAAAAAGAGGAAGTGAAAATTTGTGAAGGTGAAGAACTTAATTGGGTAGCTAATATAGATCAGACAATGATAAAGTAATCTTGTTATAGTTTTTTTCTACTTTAGATTTGATGAGATCAAGTTGGTAGAGGAAAGTGGTTAAGTTGGTAAAGGAAATAGTTTAGTTACCGAGAAGGAAAAAGTCTTTCAGTAAAAGGAAAGTGTTTGTTAGTAAAGACACCGAGACACCGAGAGAAATCCAAGACACTGAGTACACAAAGGTTAGTTTTTGAGCATGGAAAAGATTGTATGTTCAAGGATTAGAATGAAATTTAGTGAAGAACCATAGTGATTTGGAAGATTCCAAGGATAAAGAAGAGTTTGTTGCAGAGATCTATGATTAGAAAAATTCATGGTGATGATCTATAGTAAATATTAAGCAGAAAAAGTGATGGTACTTGTTTCAAGAAAATTTCAAGTCTCGAGGTGGTGTTAACACGACTCACTAAGTATCAAGCTCATTGAATCAGTTCATAAGGTTGATCTGATGGTTGAGAATAAATGAAGGAAAACCAAATCAAGGAGATTAAGAGGAAAAACTGAGTCTATATTGTGAGGTCCTGCCCTGACCTGTCCTAGTTTGACTTTCATTTTGACACTTGACTCATCAGGATGATATTTTGAGTATTGACATTATGGTTTATGCATGTCATCTTTTGGACCTTATGAGTAGTTGTT